>JAUCMX010000012.1:7945274-8372774 GCA_033459395.1 Hemibagrus guttatus | reverse complement strand
TATTTTTTGGCTTTTTCAAGTTGCAGAGTTGACCAGGTGCACCAATCTATTCTGAACACTGCAAAGAGGGTTTTATTGCTCTAAAGAAACACTTCAAGTTGAAAATTTCAAGTGTAAAACTTGTTCCTCTAACCGGGTTACAAAGTGAGGTTTTGAATGACGATAACCCAGGATTAAGCGCAGCCTAAGAAGGCTTAAAGAATAGTCTTGGAAACGCCTTAAACGAAGAATATGTTGAAGGTTTGATTTGATGAAGGTTTGTTGAAGGTTTTATGGAGTAGGTACTTAAACTGGGTCCATGTTCTTTACCTGTTTGGACAGAAGCTCCTTGCAGAGCTGGTAGAGCGTGATGAACTTCCGGGCCAACAGCCTGGCCTCGATGAAACCTTCTGCTACCAGCATGATCTCACAGATGAGCTCGAAGTCTGGTACTACCATGGCACAGGGACTGCAGGAGAGCCATGAAAATACACAACTATACTCTCTTACAAGATCTCAGTTTGATTTATACAGAAAAAACACACCAAGAGCATGCCAATAACATTTTATTTTATTTACATTTCATCATTTTATTATTTTATTCCTCTTATACCACAGCAATTTACCAACACTAACATTTTTTTTTAAATTTGATATATCCCAGACTTACCGAAAGAGAGCTTTCAAATTCTCAGGCAGCTCCGTCCTGCCGGCGTAGCCTGGATTCATCGTGATAAAGATCCCCACAGAAGGCACCAGGTTCACTTCCTCACCCATAAAGTTAAAGCGTTTCTTCTTGTCCCGAATGGCATCCTGGATACTTTTCACCTGATAATACAGACGACACCTGTTGCTAAGGATCAAATCTAAGGATCATTTTCATGCTTTCTAGCTACTCTTTTATGCGTAGTGTATTTAGCGTTTTTAATGAAATCATGACTTGAAAAATAAAATTCTCTACAGAAGTATTTGAGGAGGTTGTAATGCTCATCCTAGACTGCAATGATATCAATGAGCTAGATGTATCCGTTTACTCCATTCATGCGCTGAACTACTTCAAGTCAAGAAGTGGTGGTTAAAGCAGCACAAAGATTGGAATGCTTTTCATCGTCAAGGGAAATCACAGCGTTTTGCTTTGCTTCGAGTGTAACTCAAAGTTGTGCAGTTGTGCCAAACATGCAAGGCAGACATCACACAGCCATATGCACTAACTCTTCATCCTATATCACTCATCCAGTTCATCCTGTCTGATTGCCAAGCGGGAGCAGATTCCGCTGTACATCAGATAAATATTCAATGGGGACGCCAGCAATTGCTTCCCACATCAGAAAATCATATCGTAATGTATTCCACCTGTGCAGCAGCTTCCTGGAAGCAGTTTGGTGTTTGCTGTAAATGCAAATGATTCCGACTAAACGCCCTCGCAGTACTCCATGATGTATTCCAGAGGCAGATAAACGGTGGCATTAGACTGTTATAATGCCAGTGTCATGTAGCCTAATCATAGCACCAGTGTCCTCGAGTGAACTTCACTGAAGTCTACAAGTCTACATCAATGACATTGACGTTACATCATAGAGGTGAGCATCTCAACTGAACAATTCAGAAAATCAGAGTAAGCTTTGCTTCAAAGGAAATTGAATTTCCGTGAAAAATCACAGCCAGTTTGGGGAGTTAAATTGGCACATCTTTTCGACTTGTAGCATTTAGGAGGAAAATAAAGTGTTCCATATTAAGGAGGCCATTTACCACCAGTGCTGTGCCTCCCATAGTGAAAAGCTGAGCTGGACTAATTTGTCTCAATACTGATATGTCTACTGGCCTCCTTCTGTTTGTATTTTTTTGCTTAACTTAACAGTTCTCATGTACAAAACTTAAACGTTGTGTATTCTCTCATCCTGTCTGCAGTTAGGTTTAAATAGAATGGATTATCAAGCAATCCTCCTCCTCCTCCAAACAGCCACTTGTGTGTTGCGAGTGCACAGGAAGGGCGGCACATTAACGCCCCCGACACTGCTACTCTCATGTTCCAAAACTTGGTACGCTCATCCTTCATTATTCATTCAGTACACCACCAAAAAATACCAAAAAATGAATCATTATTCGTCACAGCAACAAAAAAAAAGGCCATTCATTTCTCTGACATTTTGAGGATTCAGACTGTAGCAGGAAAGTGCTGCTTTCATTCTCAACTATCTCTGAGTCACCAGCCCCTGAAATGTGCCTATAACGTGTTCTGCTTTAGTGAAGCACAATTCTTGGCAAAATGCACCACTGATCAGATGCGTACACAGGTCATTCCCAAGTTTATAAAAATGATCCACCTTCAGGGGTAGATTATGTCTAGAGGCAGGTATTTGAGAGCGGGTAATTAAGATTTACCTTGTCGTGTAATTTCTCAAGAATGTTCCACATACAAGCCTGACGGGCACACTCTAAAAGCAAATGTAACGCAAAATGGCTTTTGTAGCTGCTAATTAAAAGAAGTTTAAAGGAAATTTAACCCACTGGTTCTTTATGGGTTTTCCTTCAGCATTCGGAAGGTTCTGAGTTTTGCGGCTCTGGTCGTTAGAGGCCCTTAACGAGTGTGGATTTACACCGAATGATCAGAATGATTAGCCATTAGGCTAAGCATTATACAGTATAACCCCTTTTTCATGCAAGAGTTCATTACAATAACACAAAGGGATTAATGTGAAGTCACAGAATCTGAAATTGATTCATAAATGCTGTTGGTGCAAGAGTTTGAATTTGTAACCGATACACAGGGCCATAATAACTGATAACTATAAACCAGAGCTCAGATTAAAAATTAACTCTAAACTAAATTGAACTAAATGAGGCTGCTACTGAGTCTGAGCTTATTAAACAGCTGGACTTTGATGATTTAGTAGATGAGATTTTGAATGGAAAAGCAAGAAAGAAGTAATGAGGCTTTCACATGGGCAGTTTAGTCTGAAACAGAGCCGGTTTTGCATGAAAAATTGTTAAAGCTGTCATCTGGACTTTAAGTGCATCATGGTATCGAACCCGAGACTCTCTGTAGGAGGTGACGTGAGTTTAGTTGCACTGGAATTGTGCTGCAGTTTCCGTAAATGCGAACACACGTGTTTTAGTTGATGACGACATCAATACATTAATATTTTAGATTTCTGGCATTTGGCAGACACCTGTATCCAGAGCAACTTATACTTTTATCTCATTTTCTTTGCAGCTAAGCAATTGATGGTTAAGGGCTTTGCTCAGGGGCCCAGAAGAGGCAGATTGGTGGCCCTGGGATTCAAACTCACAACCTTCCGATCAATAGTCCAACATCTTAAACACTAAGCTACACCTTAACCACTAAACTGCCACATTCCCCCAATCCCCTCATTAGTTTCTATGAGTGGCACTGTGGGACTCAGAAAAGCCCAATGAGGTGCCTTACTACAAAATAACACCAAAATCTGTTGAGTCAATACGGTTGTGTCCTCTATGTGCGACTGTGATGAGGGAAGATGAACTGCGCAAGGGATCGATAGAATCAAGTGAGTCTGAAACCAGTCCTGTGCTGTTGGGTTGCCTGAAACAATCACTCAGATTGCACCACAGTGAACGTGTGCAGTGTGAAAACCAGAAAGTCTCTGCATAGTACCAGGGCTACCAGTGTATTTCCTGTAGCATTATAGGTTTGTGTGCTATAAGAATTCATTCATCTCTACATAATTTTACACTGCACAATATCCTGTGACATTTACTCAGATTATATTGTATTATAAAATCTGTCAACCTTTACAGATTTTGTATGGACGTTGTGGAATTGGAGTACATACGTTAGTACAAGCTGTCATACAAACATCCTCGAAAAAGCAGTTTTTTTCTTGCCAATAAAACAGGAGATAAGGAATGATTCCTGTGAAATGATTTCCCAGGTGTCTTGAACTCTTCAATATTAACTTGAAGCCTCTTCCCTTTTCCCTTCCCCCATCTCACATGCTCTTGACTGCACTCATACTACACTCTTGCTTTTCGTCACGATAAAACATATATAAAACAAGTACATAGCTAACATCGGTTAGTTATATTTATCAGGGATGCCACAAAACAATGGCTAGTAGTAAGAAAAATGATGAATTTTGACCTTAAACATGCCGAGAAAAGAAAGATGTGCCAAATTTCACACTGTGTAAATAACATGAATGGACATAAAACTCGTTCAAACAGTTCGAGTGGCAGATCGACAGTAAAAAATGTCAGCCAGGTGGATACTGATAATTTCATAGGGAACCACCTAAAAAACCCTGCAGTATCACCAAAAAAAAAATCCATCATGCAGCCGAGTTTCCTCCTGACTGCGCAGCTGATATTATTCTTATTATTATTACTATTATTATTCTTATTATTCTTCTTATTATTATTATTACACCTTTCCCTATTATTTTCCTTATATTATTATTATTCCTATTATTTTCACGCAAACATACTTACGAACCCATTCCAGGGTTAACGTGACGCTAACGTGAGGTGAGATCTCACCTGCACTGCGACCACAGACAGCACCTCCACGGAGATCCTGTTAAACTCGTCAAAGCAGCCCCAGGCTCCTGTCTGCGCCAGGCCTTTGTAGATATTTCCACAGGACTATGGGATGAGAAAGACAAGATAGAAAAAAAAGAGACAGTGTGTGTTAGATGGTGGTTAGAGTCTCAGCTGAATCACTTCGGAGCAGATGATAGTGAACAGATGCGGTGCGATGACCGAATCATAGCTATGTTCCGGCGTTCCCTTTTTATCGTCTGAGTCATGAGAAGCCTGCATAATTTGCAGTCCTTCCATACGCACCAGTGTCCTAGTGTTTGCTAATAAGCCTGCATTTCATTCATATTCAAAAAACGTCATGCAATAACCCTAAGCAGAGCAGCAGGGCTTTTTTAATGTGCAGGGGACACAGTACTATTAAATATCAAAGACGTGTTGATTGATTGTGGGTATGAGTGATCTTCAAGCCGCGCCCCTTTTCTCTTTTTCTTATTAGCCTCTCTGTATATAATTTTATTCTCACCCTTGCTCTCTGACCAGGATCATACTGCGGTGCACAACCAGGGTCAGTAATGATGCAACAGCCTCGGCAGGTACAAGCTGGATAAAGAGATTAGTGCTGCGTCTCTATTGACTGTCATATTATATGGCTTTTTCTCCCGACTAGTGAATACAGCGACAAGCAGCGACGAGGAAGGAATATTGAGGAGATAGGTGACACGGCTTAGGAGGTAAATAAGCCTAGGCATCAGAGCTTTACTAATCTGCTGGCCTCCATGTTGGCACAGGACAGCTTTGCTTTGCTTTAATACACAGCTCAGGAGATGATGGACAAGTAAGGAAAGAGAACTGGAGAAAGAGAGAGAAACGAAAAAGAAGGACATGCAAGGCTGGGTGGAAGCAGCGCTGGAAAAACACTCATGCATCAGCAAACCTGGAGTGAACTCTCCAACCCTAATTTCCTCTCAATTAAAACAACACACCAAGAGATGTGCTGGAGGTGAATGTAGATGCAAATGCAAAACGATTTTGAAGAAGAAGAAGAAGAAGAAAAATTCATGACTAAAGATATATAGGCATCGCACATGGCGCAGGTTTTCACCTTGTAGTCCATCTGCTCGGAGCAGTTGAAGACGTACACCATGATGCCGAGCGCTCGGCCCAGGTCTTTGGTGGTCTCGGTTTTCCCCGTGCCTGCCGGACCAGCTGGGGCTCCGCTCATGGTCAGGTGGAGGGACTGAGTCAGTGTGATGTAGCATCTGTGATTTTCACACACAAGCATATCCACACAAAACAGCGATCAGAAATTCCAATGATTTGGGGAAATATATACACATGCCTTTACTTGTCTACTTTAATTAACAAGAGCTTACACAGTTTAGTTCCATCTCAAAGAGATGGAGATGCTGCCTGGAGATGCTGCCCATTAGTTCCCAGAAACATTTTCTCTAATGACAAGTTTATGATTATAGGAAGCCATCACCTTTTTTACACCTTTAGAGGCCCAATACATAATGGAGCCATCTGCACTGCTAGCATTCCTCAGCACATTCATCTCAACGTGGATGACAGCCAGAGTTCTGACACGGTCAACGGAGTATTCCAGGAGCTATGAAACCCCCATAACCATATGCTTGGTAAGACGCAGCGCCATTGATTTCTCCATCAAAGACGTGCTTTTCCACTTTGTTGTTGTTTCAAAGACATCCAGAATCCATTTGGGGCATTTTTAGTATAAACAGCTTGCTGAAGAGCTTCGGCAACTTGCTATCTGCTTTTAACAGGAAAGTGTTTAATGGGACACTTTCTTTCTTTCTTTATTGGGCTCTGAAGCTTGTGCTACAACTGTGATGAGTTCTGTGTGTGTGTCTGAGTCTGTGTGTATGTGTGTGTGACTAAAATCACCAAGCTTGAAAAGGAAGTTTCAAGTGCTGTCTTCCTGTCCACATCTGCTTGCTGTACACACACTTGATGACGCATTTGCCTAAACTGTAAAGTCACCCTTAACTTTATACTTTCCATAAACTTTAGAAATCGCACTTTCAAGAACACTTTCAAGCCTCACCCTAGCGTTAGATGATAAACCTGGAGACTGTAGATTTCTACATAAGAACTGTAATCAAAAACGACGTCCTGAAGTTATCCCAGGATTCTTATTCACAATATGCTCACACTGAGCACCCTTTCGACACACCTAGTCTGTTTATCCTTCACTCTTCTACTCCTGTATACTGTAATGATTCATAATCCCGCTATCTGGTGTCACCCACCAGGGTCTGGTTCCCTTTTTGAATGCGGTTTCTTCCTCATGTCATTTCAGGGACATTTTCCTTGCCATTGTCACTCCTAACTTGCTCATTATGGATCTAGATTTGTATCAGGATTTGTGTAAAGCAGAGTTATGGCAATGTCTATTGTTAAAAGCGCTAAAGGAATGAAATTGAATTGAATTTTATTATTATTTTTTACGAATCCTTTCGGGGGGAATTCATTTGAGTGAGCAGCCTGGTCAAAAAAAAAAAAAAAAAAAAGAAAACTGTCATTGCAAGAGTTTTGCTGTAGGAGGCTGCGAGAAAATATTGCAACAGGAAAGTGATATTGCATCATGCAATATAAGACGTTATTGTGAAGCAATATGCAAATGTATCTTGTTATTAGACAGACAAAGTAATCGTATAGGAGAATGTTTAAAAGTTTAAATTATATCCAAGAAGATGGCGAGGCATTTTAGGTGTTTTATGTTCTTTTTGTTGTTTAACTCATTGGTTTTATAGAACCTCCATATCAAGCAGTTTATTATTTATTCATTCTTTCATCTTTACCTAGTCAGTGTCATGGTGGATCCTGGGCCTCTCACCAGAACTCCGAGCATAAAGTGGGAATATGATACACCCTGGATAGCATACGAGTCCATCACACAAATTCACTCTTCACATAGTCAAACTGGCTGGTATGTTTTTTAGGTGTAGGAGGAAACTGAAGAATCAGGAAGAAACTTAAACAGGACATAGAAAACTGTACACTAACAGTAATCCCAGCACCACTACCCACTGTGACAGTGTAACAACTTTTTTTAATCTACTAAAATTTAACTCCTCACCGATCTGAGACCAGACACTTCTCTACATTCCTCACACTCATTTTACTGAATCATTTATAGTAGCTACTGCATAATGCATAATTTTTACTTATTTACCAAATAAGTGGGATTTAAGGGGTTAAATCTGTGTACCAGACGTCAATCAATTTATTTTTTGTGGGGATTTTGTTCTGTTTTGGAGTGTTTCCATTTTCTGCATTAAATGTCTTTGCCGTGTCTCACTCCACAGTGGTACTTAATGGCTTGTTTAAAAGTAGACACAGGTATTGTAAGTATTTCTGTATTTACTTAGCCTTCTAGGTGCAACATATGCATAGAAAAGAAAAAAGATTCGTTTTTTCACACATATGTTTCTATCTTTAGAGTAAATGCTGATATCAAACCCATTTCTGCTCTCTAAGATGCCCCAAGTGCTTGTTCATAAGTGTCTAAAATGTGAAGGCATTATTTTCAACCATATATATTTTGTGCAACAGAGGGAAAATATCTTCCACTGAAAGCCAACAGTGTCCTGATTTACGACGACAAATAAAATCATTCATTTGTATTGCAGAATGAAACAGCAGTGTACTGGTAAAAAGGGTTAATATTTTAATTAATGGATGTTATGGAGACAGATCGATTGATGTTGTGAACTTTATCTCCACTCAAGTGCATCTCTGATTAGGAAGCACTTCACAGTTATCAATAACTTCGATAAAATATTGAACTTTAGACTCTCAACTTTAAATTTACATAAAGATTCACATCAAGCTGGCGAGAGCCTCTGTTGGACTCACCTGTCTGTGAGTGGTGTGATGACGAGACGTGGCGTGTTGCCCAGATACTCGTAGGAATAGAGAAACTGGGCATCACAGATGTTAGCATAGCAGTGCCTGTCCCTATCATCCCAACGGTGGCGCAGTTGGGACAGCCATACGAACGCCTGCGAGTTCTCCACCTGAGAGAGGAGCACAGACGCAGAGCAAGTCTTGTACAGAAGTTGTAGAAAGTCTTTTATAGTCACAAGAAAAGCTAACAATTTCAAACTTTTCATACATGTTAGCGTGTGAGAACCAATTTGCGAGCGCCAGACCGTGCTCGGCTAATACTCTGCACCATGCAAGGACGGTGATTACGGAGGATTAAAGACGAAAGAATGTAACACCTGAGCGGTGAAGAGAAATTATCCAGAGGCTAAGCCACTCTCTTCACTTTGCTTTCATTAGGATTTCTGTTTGACTTAGCAGTCATTACTCGAGTAAATCCAAAAAATGAGAAATCCTAAGGGAGCACAGTAAGGCCTTCCACTAAAACAACCACATGGAATAATAATATAATTACACACCAAATAATATCGCATGCACATTTCTTAATGAAAATGTATTTCAAGCCCACTTTCTGAACACTGCTAATACAGTGCTAGCGCTGTGATTTCACTCTATGTGTGCTGACTGTGACAGAATACGCAATGAATCTGAAGACACTCCAGACATCAAACTATATAAGGTAAGCGGATGACATTAAGGTTGATGGTGGTACCTTCTGGGCGATGATCTTTGCCACTACGTCTCTCGCGTGGACATCTATAGTGCAGATGGTCATGACCTTCTGTCTGTCTCCAGGACTTAGCTGCCCAATCAGCATGGTGATGAGCGTGTTCAGCTGGCTCACTTGTTTCTTATAATATTCCTTCATAGCATTCTCAGCACCCTCTTCGAGCCGGGCGAAGGCCATACCGACGTCAGTGGTCCACCAGATCTGAGTGCAGGTGAGTGCAACCTAACAAGATGTACACTTAAGCACTTAATAGTGTATTAGACAGCAGCCTGGAGGAAAAATTGTGTTTTTCTGCCTGTAGAATTAATTCCAAGAAATTATATGGAAATGGACATTTTTGTTCTATGTTGTCTTGTTTTGTTTTTTATTTTGCCCTGGCAATCTTGTTTCAAAGATCATGTTGGGCAATGAGCCAGTTTAACAATTTGATTAAGCAGGTGTATAGCTACATCCTATAGTGAAACAAACCTAAGCCTAATCAGTTCACTTTATAAGAAGCTTAAAAAAAGTCTCTGAATGCTTCTGCTCTGCAATTGGAAAATTGAAATGCAGACTTTAAAACTCTCAAACTTTACTTGTAGTTGAGATAAATGCAAGAGAATTTCATGAAAGTTAGTTTTCAGAACTATCTATCTATCTGTCTGTCTGTCTGTCTGTCTGTTTGTCTGTCCGTGCGTCCGTCCGTCCGTCCACACACACAAGCACACAAATAGACAGACAGACAGACAGACAGAGAGATAGCTAGATAGATAGATAGATAGATAGATAGATAGATAGATAGATAGATAGATAGACAGACAGACAGACAGACAGACAGACAGACAGATTACGGTAAACAGCTAATGAAAATGTATTCCAAGCCCCCTTTCTGAACACTGCTAATGCAGTGCTAGCTCTGTGATTTCACTCTATGTGTGCTGACTGTGACAGAATACACAATGAATCTGCAGACACTCCAGATGTCAAACTATATAAGGTAAGCGGATGACGTTAAGGTTGATGGTGGTACCTTTTGGGCAATGATCTTTGCCACTACGTCTCTGGCGTGGACATCTATAGTGCAGATGGTCATGACCTGTCATTTTACTCTGTTTTTTTTAATTCCCTGAATTTTGGTTTTTATTACAATGTGTAATTTAGAAGACAATAAAGACTGTAAAAATTACAGTAAACATCTGCTATCCATATTTTACTGTAATTTTCTATACAGGTTTTTTTCCAACATGCTAATCCCACTATATATTTCCTTGTTATTCACGCACATACCCCTGTTCTTCTTCGTATAGGTTAAGGATCTGTTTGAAGTGCTAGTGCATACCTGAGCAGGATAGTCAAACAGCCACTGTTCTCTCGGTTTCTCCTCATACACTACAACAGCCTCCGTCATTTCGTGGCGCACAGTAGCACGCATCGTATCCAGAACTCTGTTCAGCCATAATTCAACCTGCAAAGCAGAATTTATTTTACTTCACCTGAGCATTATCATTGCTACAAGTCAGAATCATTTAAAGTATTAAATGTGTGTAATTTGGTGCTCTGGATCAACACTGGGCATGTGATAGGACACACCTTGGATTGGATGGCAGTCCATCACACACACATTCACACACCCATTCACACCTGCATAGCCAGTCTATCTAGAGGCATGTTTTTAGGAGAAGAGATGAAACCGTAGATGCCGGAAGAAACCCGCCCATATATATGAGCAGAACATGAACATACAAAAATTCTATTTGTAATAATATTCCTGTCAGACCTGTATTACGATATTATGACTATTATTAAGTGATATTATTATATTATAAATATTATAAACTAGTAATATTAATATACCTGGCCAGTGCAGTCGCAGGGCTCATTGAAAGTAACATACTCATCCTCCTTGCTGTACATGCCCAGCCCTGACTTCCCGGGGTTGCCATCGGCATCATTTTCAAACTTCATCTTTGCCATGTTGTCAAACAACTTAGACAGATGCCTTTGAACCTGAGGGCGGAAAACAAAAAGCTCAACTAAAAAGCCTGCTGTTTGCATAGAAATGTTTACATCATCATCTATCACAACATTACAGACTGTGGTTTCAAGTCAAGAGAGCGAATGAGCAGTGATCAACACTGCCATCTAGAGTGTGATGTCGAGTGCTGCATGCAGAGTCTGTCTATAAAAGTCTAGGTTAAATAAGCATGCTGAAATCAATGAACATCAAAGAAACGCCTGTACATAAAGCTGTGTCTGTGTGTGTGTGTGTGTGTGTGTGTGTGTGTGTATGTTACCTGCTGAGGGTTGGTGCCATTGGACAGAATGTCCAGCAGATCAGCAGACGAGATGAAGTAGAACCTGGGGAAAGCCAGCCGCTTAGTATCCAGATATTCAGCCAGAGCCTTTTCACAGAGCGCCAGCCTGCAGGAAGAAGCACCATGCAGATAAGTTGTGTTTGTAGCTTGTACTTTTCATAGATGACTGAAATACAGCCTGAGGGTTATAGATGATATGAATGGTCACACTACATTCCCTCCCATATTGAACTGCTGTGAAATGTGGGCCACTCTTAAAAAATGGCAAAAAAAAACCCCCATAAAAACAAGTGATGAACCTGCTCTGAATGTCCTCCAGCCTGTTGTAAAGCCCAGGTTTATTGGTGGACTCCACAACGTTGGGTGTTTTATGAGCATCATAAGCCAGCTCTTTGAAATCTGTGTCAATGCCTTCAAAGCGCTTGGAATCCTGCAAGATATTCATGAGAGAACTGCTGTGGTAAAATAATAACCAACATTACTAGCAAACATCTGTGTTCCTGGTTATTAGAATAGCATGATAATTATCTAGACATATTCAGCCAAAAGCCTGGCTTTCAAAAGATAAACATTTTCATCTCTGATCTAAATCAATGAATGCACTGCCAGTGGGTAGGACAAGATGATTCTCCAGTCAGTAATGACCTCATTAAGCTAGGCCAAGTCCTCATTACAGACATCTGGTGCACTCATTGATAACAGATAACTTTCTGTGGTACATTCATACATTCTGTGGTACATTTGGACTAATGGTATTTATTTGTGGGGCGTGATTTATATGTGTATTAATCGTGCTTGGACTGATACCGTGACCAAAACTATGCACAAATATATTAATATATATCAAAATTGTATCCAAAACCTCAGGTAACTGTGAGCGGATGTCCTCCGAGCCAATGAAAATGCTCTCCAGGTGTGACCAAGTCCTCTGCACTTCAAACCAGATGGAGATCACCGAGTCGGCCGCCGAAAGCCGGCGCTGCCAAGATGACACTTCGTCCAAAAAGAAAGCAATGTACTTAGAAGACATGAGGTTCTGCAGCTGCACCTGGTTGTCTTCCAGTGTCTCAACCAGCTCTTCATCTGTTTTGAGAAGAGGTACGCTGGTTCGAGGGTGTGAATCATAGCCAAACTCCATTGCCGTCCAAGTGGCATCCAGCTCACTCAAGACTTTCTCCATGCCCATTTCCTTCACCGCCCGATCCACGATGGCCCTCACCTCATCCTCAAAGCAGTGCAAATTTAGGTTCAGCAGGTCAGCCAGCGTGGTGTCACGGTCCATGGTGAATTGTACTCCCGTGGCCATCATCAGCTGTTCCCAGTGTCTGGGACGGATGGCCGGGTTCTGTAGCTCGGCTACGGCTCGCAGAGATGTCAGTGTGTTTCTCACGACGCCCTCTAGACCAGTGAAAGCATCCCATGCTCGTGCCTCTTTATCCAGAACCCGCAGCTCTTTGGAGACACGTTTGCACTCCATCTCCATGTCATCCACATTGATGTCCCTCCATGGTGTGGTGCGCCAGGAGTCAAGACTGAACCTCATGACCATTATCATGTCCCACAGTTCTTTAAGGATGGACACTTCTTTGCGACATTGCTTGAGTTGTTTGTAGTCAGGGACGTTGACTTCAAACAGGCTGGCTGACTCGATGAGTCCGGTCATGACTGATTCTTTCTCCTGAATCTGTTTGTGTGCTAGGTTTAGCATTGGGTAGGGGTTTGAGCTGTCAAATCTAAAATGAAAAAAAACCACGATGGTCACATTTACATTCGTCAATAACAGAGAGACCATCATTCACTACGGTCAGTGCTACAGAAATTGCTGCCTGTTACTTGAGGATTGTACCTAAAAGGTCCTTTGGTGCGGAACTGTTCCCTGAAATTGTGTTGCTCTACATCGAATGTAGCACACTTCCGCCGCAGGTTAGCCACCTCATTCGCTTGCAGTGGCGCCACATGTTGTTTCACCACGACAGCTTGCTTCTTTATGTTAGTCCATTTCTCTGGCAGCTCCTATGACATATTAACAAGTTTAACACGGGTGCACTTCATCTAGTTGTGTAGTGTTTTATTGTGTAGTTGCATCTTACTGTATATAGACCACCTCTGATGAGGTATTTAATCAAAGTGCCTGCTTATGGGAGATTTTAGAGTGTACCCTCTCTATATTTCTAAAGTAAAACACCAGAGTTGTAACAGCTTTATGGCCATTGTGGTGGTATTGACGGTTTGGCTCTATTATGAATGCAATTACCTCGAGCTGTTTATACACCACTTCAGGAAGTTCCTGCTCATATGTCTTCAGCAGATCAATGGTGTGCTGCAGAGGCTCGAACATTTCATCCGTAGCACTCTGTCTCTCTTTCACTGCCATTAAGTGACCCATAATCTCCACCAGGCCAACGTAGTCTCCTTCTTCCGCCTTGCTGCTAAAGCCTGTCTCTGTTATCTTAATAAACCCTTCCAGATCTGACAAACTGCAAAAAAAAGGGAAAGAAAAAAGGCACTAAAGTGGAATAAAAGTTATTCAATCATTATATTACTTTTTTCTCTGCAGGCTATTTAAGCACATTTACTCCTACATCAGTTTATATTTTTATTATTTAAAAGGATTGGTTCAGAAACAGTAAGCTACCTGTGAGTCACATGGTCGATAAGATGCTGTTTGAACATAAGGCTCCACTTTTTGATAATATTGAGCAGAGCGCTTTTGAAAGCCCGTGCGTCCACTCTCATCCAGCCTTCGAACACGCAGACAGGCTCGAGCTTCTGCACTTCTTCATACACGCGTTCATAAGAATCCACTTGCTCACGGAAGCGCTCCAGAGTCGGTGGGTTTTCAGGGACCCCGTCCTCCGCATGTGCCTCGATCTCCTCGCTGGTGAGCACGTGGCTGTAGAGCAAGAACTGACGCATGAACTCCTTCCGGTCATCAATGTAGAGGTAACCGTAGCGTTCAAAGGTGTTACAATGCTCACAACATTTTCCCATGACCCTCTGCACTCGGTCCATCAGAAGCTGACGCATGTCTGTAAGATCTGTCATGTCCTCCATATCAGCCTGCAGATATGATTGTCCATGTTTTAGAGAGATGCTCTAGTAAACTTAGAACCTGGATTAGATTTGTATCTGGAAGGGATTCAAATAAAATCTGTATATATCAAAATTCTTTAATCATTAGTGATTAGTTCATGGCTAGAAATTAGACACATCAGTTTAACCCTGGCATTATGGAAATAGTGAGTGTCTTCTTTCATATGAGCCATTAGCCACCACTGTGGAGTGTGACATGACAAAGATGTTCAATGCTTTGTTTTTTTGGCCTCTGGTAAAAAGGATTAAGGTTTTTATGTTTCCTTTCAGCCTGATGCTGCATGTTAGCATGCTGCCAATTGATGTGACTAGTATCATGAAAAGCTATGGCATCTATTCATACTTGAAGCAAAGCTCTGTAAAACATTCATTGTTGAACCATGTTGTCATGTCACTAAGTAGACCCGAGAGGATTTTTTGCTATCCTCTAAATAATTTACATAAACGCATGTAATTAACTGTAACAGACATCATGATGGTTTATGTCTGGAAAACTGGGCTGAGCTGCAGCCAGGTTTTTCAACCTGCTGATAGATTCAAAATAATTTTAGACTGCTCAGTTCCACATCTAGACTGTAATCCACCCATCCATCCATGATCTACAGCATGAACTAGTTCTGCTATATACAGTCAAACCTTCTCTATACTGCTTGCCTACTACAAAATGTGCACAGGACAGTGGAAGTGAGTTAGAAAAAAAGGAAGGACCTGGTAATGTGGAACGCTGTTATACTCAGCCAGTCGTGGTACCAGAGATGAGATCCTGTAGACATCATTAATGAGACCCTCCACTAACTCATAGAAACCGTCAGCAGCCCCAAACTCGAGGGATGGATGGAAGACTATATCAGGAACCTCAAGATTTAGATGGACTTCAAAAAGTGGAGCCAGGCCAGGTGTCTCATCTGCTGTTATGCATTAAATGAAGCGTATTACACAAGAAGCACCACAAATTTACCAGATTAAAGCATAAATTCTAGTAAAAAAAACAAAGCATACCAGTATTGTCCAAAAAGAATTTGAGGGAGCTTTCAATGCTGTTGAAGAAGCCATCTATAACCATTTCATCGATGTACTCCACATATGACCTCCATTCAGCTGATGATGGATCCACTTGGAACAGTGTCAAGTTCTCCTAAAAAAAATATCAATAAATACTACATACTCGCCATCTTGTCTCATGAAATTACTCCATCACTGACCTTCAGTAAGAAATGGAGCTTTGCCCCAGAGTTACGGATCTGGCCATAGATTCTTTCCAAGCGATCATGCTTGTCCTCCAAATTGAGCAGAGTGTCTTTTTTTCCGTCCTTCCTCTCAAATATGGGATGAGTCCAATTCTTCATAATGCTCTGGATCTCTTCCACGTTGTCTTTTGTCCTCTGAAGTCGCATTTCAAGATCATGTACTGCCTCACGCACATCTTGGATGTATTCCCAGATTCCTAGCAGTAACACATGAGCTATAGTCATGACTGAAGTTATTAATGTAACAGATTAAGCTTTCAGGCTTTTTAATGACTTTCAGTTGGTTGGTGTAAATTGACACTGAGGGTACACAAAATAAATAAGTTTTTAAAGCAAATGACTAATTGCTGCATCATAAGAATGACAAGAAGTCAATGATGCTTTGGTTAAAGTCTTTGGGCTACTATGTGACAATATATACCGATATTGAATCTTAGTTTAAAGTAGTTAAGAGATCTTGTGAATTATCAAGGACTACTGCTTTGAAAATTTCCATGCATCCATCCATCCATCCATCCATCCATCCATCCATCCATCCATCCATCCATCCATCCATCCATCCTTCCATCCATCTATTCTTAACACCATTTATCCTACTGGATGGCAGGGAACCCCGGGCCCAGGAGACTCAGGGCACAAAGCAGGGTACACCCTGGACAGGATACCAGTCTATCGCAGGACGCAATCATGCACACATTCACACACTATGGACAATTTAGATATGCCCAAAATGGGTTAACATACTACACCTTTGCTTGTCCAGTTGATGGTGTCTTCAGCATCCTTCAGTTTAATGTCGATGTCTTTCAGCTGGTTCTGGATCAGAGGGAATTCCACCTCCAGCACCGTCCTCATCACTTTGTTGTACCAGCCGGTCATGAGTTCCAGGTTAGCAATATACTGCCAGAGCAGCTCCTTTTTTGAGTAAATATCAGCAGCGAGATCTGGAATATCCTGGTCTTGCATGGCCTCCAGATACTTCACCTCTCGTAGCACCGACACCAACTAGATATCAAAAAGTACCGTTTCTATAACAATGCTGTTATAAACCATCCAGTCCTAAACATCTTAATTTTCTTTACAGGAGAAAATAAAAATGTCTGTATGAGGAGAAGGGTGGCTTTGTTAAACAGTGATGTTATTAGTCAAATATATGAACCATCATACAGAATAATAGAAGCAAAAAGAAAATGATTGTGTATGTCACATCGTCACACATCACAAAGTCACAGTTTTGAACAAATATTGAGTACTGAGCAGATAAAAATACAGATACAATTTGAAGGAACACTTTATTTTGCCAGAAGGCCTCAAATAGCATCTGGAGGAGTCTAGAGGTTCGCAGGATCCTGTGCAATGTGACAGAAAAGTCAAGCAAGTGTGAGTGTTTTCACTTTCATGTGGGTGCAAGCGAGCGGACAGTTATGAAGTTTGTGGGCGTAAACAAACATTCGGATTTGAAGCTTGTGGGAGTAAAGAAACATTAAATACATTAAAATGCTTCATTCATCCTTGCAACTGCATGATCAGAGTTATGGAGATTTAAATCAGGCTACTAGATTGTAAAAGCCTATATCAGGGGAAATAGAGCCAAATGGATTCATTAGACTAAAAATAAAAGCCACACCCACTTAGGCCACACCCACTTTAAGTTCAAATACAAATACAAACATGGATATTGAGAGCACTAAACTCATACAGATAAAGATAATGACACTGCATTGTACTTCTACATTTTTATTACTTTAATTGGTATAAAGACCAGAAAATTAATCTGGTAAAAGATTTAATGGCTTGAAATGTTAGAGGTCATCTCAGGCAAACACTGGAATTAAGAGAAATGGCCTACTAAGTGCTGGAAGCAAAACAACAGCTTTTTATCATAAAAAATGGGAACACTGAGTTTCATACTATGAAAGACAAAAGGAGAAAAAAGAAACGGGAAAAAAAAAACCGGAAAGCAGTACGACAGGTTGATGTGAGAACAGTGCGTTATGTTGTGGATGACTGAACATGAACTAAAAGGCAAGGGGGGTTTATACTAGTCTTGTTTTTGAAACTTAGTCAAAGATTAGTCCATTTCTAGCCAGGGCACAGTGACATACTACACAGGGATTAGTCACATTATGGATTATCCTTAAGTAGTGATTGGGCAGATATTCATAACCAGATACTTTGCTTTATTTCCAAAAAAAGCAAACAGCTGAAGGTATGACTATAGTATTTGGAGACTCTGTATGGATTTAACACATGGCATTTATTATAATAAAGACTAAAGTATAATGCTGGCTCATACAATTGTGAAGTAAATTCACACTAAGTTACAAAACAATAAATGCCCTTGAACTGAAATACAAAGCATTTCTTTTCCAAAACAAGTATTTTTATTTAATAATATATTAGTTCTGGACTGCAATGTACAGATCTGTAATCCTGCATGTAGACATGACTATCAGAAGTCATTACCTGTGGACTGAAGTTGACAGTGATGAGTTTAGAGGCCGGGTCTCTAGAGATCAGGGGCTGGCTGAGATTATACTGAGATTTTTCACCCACGGATTCAGTCCATCTTTTATAAAGCTTAGAGGAATACCTAAAAGATGAGGAAAACAACTCATGAAAAATGCAGGAAATTTACTACATGCAAACTATATAACTAAAATATACAAACATACAAACATATTCACAACATATTATAACACCGCCATAAGGCATTATAAGCTAGAAGCTATTGAAATAATTGCATAAGAAAATGCAATACTTACGCAATGCAAGTGCATTATGACAAATTTGCGACAAATAAGTTTTTAACACATTATATGAGAGAACATAAACCGATATTGCTCCTTTATCCTCTATAATGCCAGAGACATTATTAGAAAACTTGCAACCTATACTTTTATATACAATAATTTCATGTGTTTGTCAGTAATCATATATACTCATTCATACAAAAATTCATACATTCAGGTATGTCTCAAAAAAGATCACGACAAGTCACATTGGGTTTTTGGTATTGGCGATATAATATACAAACACTACATAAAATGCATTCTGTTAACAATTTATAATGCATGAATAATTCTGACATTATAAATACTTTATGCTGTCCATGTTTCCACAGATCATTGTATATATATATATATATATATATATATATATATATATATATATATATATGTTCTTTATAGAAAGTGTTACTGTTTTATTTTAACGAGTCTAAAAAAAAAAAAAACGTTGAAATTCCCACATGGTGCACTTATTAGAGCCGCAGAGATCCTCTCGAAGAATTTCACTTCCCCTGTGAGAAGCTCAGCACTTGACAAACATTTAAGTGCTACAGAAATGATTCGGGTGGTTAAAATACAAAAAGGCAGCATAAAACAAGATCCATTTATCACGAATAAGGAAGAGGAAAAGCCGGAGCTGCTAAAGAGGAACCGGTAAAGTAATCTCTTTATAAGCTTATTGTGAGAGCCTTTGCACTCTGGTCTTCATTGGAATTCTGCACAGTGCATGGTGGCTTAATTGTCTTATTGCGGTTGCAGCACAGAGTCCTGAGAAATCAAATAGCTCCATGCTACACATAAATCATAAGCTGCTGTGTCAAGAAGTAATAACTAGAGATGCCCATAATAGCTTTAACTAGATTGCTTGCGTAATGCTTGCGATTACCATCAGGCCTGTGTCATGGGGTAATTCATCATTTGGTTTTAATCCATGCAATGATACCCATACACACATGCACACACTCACACACGCGCATGTATTGCATGAAAACAAATGTATATACTAAAGCGCATGCATGTTGGTGCTACAGCTCCACAACAGCTATGTGCTACCCAGACATATTTGTTAGAAGCAATTGACAGAACTATTGTTCTTTCGGCACAACTGAAAGAACAGGGGGAGCATGAGAAAATGAGACTGCTGTGTAATAACCTATAAATACTGGCTTTCCAAATGAGCAAATAAATCACGCTAGGGACCGAATGTCTCTGGTTCCTCTGCATTTGTATTGTTGCACATATGCTACAAGCCTTTACAAAACAACACATGTTTACCTTGAGTTTATTATCTGTTCTAAAGGCCACCGTATTAACATGACATCAGCACAGCAAGCTGGGTTGTAAAGGACAGAATATGAAGGAGAGATGTGACGAATGTACTAGCTTGCTTGTGGACAAAACAAAATATTAGCACAAGAAACATTAAGTGGGTGGATGGGGAGATCCAGTGTGTAATGATAATGCTAGCAATAATGAGGGAAAACATGGGATATAAGTTGGACTAGACAAGCTGCATTGTAATTACCTTTCATTTCAATCGAAAGGATGTTATTAACTCACCGTTTAAGCAACTGCATCATTTCTTCATATTTCTGCATGACTTTTTCTCCATATGCTGATTCCAAACATCTAGAAACATATAAAACTAAAAAGTGAGGTATAATTCAGGTAATAGTGCACAACAATGATGTCATCAATAGAAAGTGTAGAATGCATTACATCTTAGATGACTGACATGAAATCAAGCTGGAAAACTTCAAAACATCCAACACATACTTACGGATAGCTGATGTACCGGAAGTTGTTGTATAGGATCTGGATGCGTTCTTGTAATTGCTGGGACCATTTCAGTCCACCTGCTACCACTGGCATGTTCCTATTGATCCACGTGTAACCTACAATACATATTGTGTGTCAGGTCTACCAAAACTTCACACTCCATTTTCCATCCTGCATTGCAACCAGACTCCACTTCCCACAATGCACTCTCACTTCCACATTCACTGACACCTGAATTTTGATTACACTCACCTGTTTCCAATCACACACACATATATACACACACACACACACACACACACACACACAGCTCATGCTTAAAAGACTCTCACCGGCATCTCACAAACACTTTACAAAGTATACACTCAGTTTCCTCTGTGTTTTGAATTTACCAAGCCTTTTATTCATGCCCATGTTCAGTTTGGACGTTGCTTTGCGAATGCTTTTGTTCTTTGCTTTATCTTCAATACCTAGTTTAATCTTTGATTGCCTGACCAATGCATCTTTCTCTTTTTTGAGATTGCCTTACATTTTGAATGTTTTGCTTGAAATGTCATTTAAATTCATTAACCTGCACTTGCGTCCATCTCAACGTCTTTGTTGTGACATTTGTGGGGAAATTTTCCAAAACAATAACACATATGTACTGTAACAGCTTAGTCCACTCTGATCACTGTATTTAACTGATCATAAGCAGATATTATTACATGAGCAAACTTTTAATAAAGCATGAATGCACATTACATCATGCATTGTTCATAAAACTCTGCAGACACTCAATATGTATAAAGGACTTTTATGTTGTTGTTTTTTTACTTCTGTAGTGCTTTTAAACCGTCAACTATGTCCCATGACAAATTGATCTGAGGAGTACTTAAAGGGTCCAGAGAATGAACATAAAACAAGGTTTAAATGGTAAAAATTAAGTCACTTGACTTTTAATATGAATACTATTTAATAAACAGGAATGTGTTATAAATGTGTTATGAATACAGGATTCATAGAAGCTGAACATTCCCATCATTTAACATTATATATGAGCTAGCTCTGGAAAAAAAAAATAAAAAATCCCGTTTTGCTTTCATCTCACCCAGCTGTTCCTCAGCCTGTGTGTGTTTTTTGTAGAGTTCCTTGCAGCAGTCGAGCTCCTTGTCAAACATTTTGACCAGCACAGGGTATCTCTTCTGAGCATCAGCTGCAATCAGGGGACGTTCAAGCAGAGCACCAAACATGTCCAAAACCTGCGCAAAATGTGTGGCAGATACTGCTGAACTCGTGATGTGTGGTTAAAGAGCTCTCACTGATAAGAATCTATACTGCTTTGTATTCTCATCAATCACACATTCAGGCTGCATTCCTTACAGTTTCATTAAGCAGATATATGAAATTCATAAGGAAGTATAAATATCAAAGTCACCAAATCTACTAGAGACTGGATCTGAATTATTGAGTAATCTGAGACTGCCACTCACCTTGAAGGCATGCTCGAGCCCTGAAGCATCATCAAACGTCTGACAAAAAATTGCACCAAGACGTCGATCTGTGTCTTTCACTTTACATTCAAACTCGGCTAAATCTGCCTCAAACTCCTGGAAAAGACCATCGTTTAGTAAGGCATGCCCGCAGCAAATATTTGATTCCGTATTTCTGTATCAGTGTAATATATCTGGCCTACATACCGTATTGCAAACATCGAGGCAGTCATAAGGCTTCTCTGTGAACATTTTGTATCTCTCCAGGAACTCCTCATGCAGCCGAACAACCTGCTGACTAAGAGCTCGTCCACGAACGCCTCCGAATTCCACCTTCTCCAGTTTCATCATATCGATCACAGTCAGCAGTAAAGTCTGGAAAAGATTAAAAAGTGCGAAGTTATTGATAAAAAAAAAAAAAAAAAAAAGGGTTCATGTTAATCTGAGAAACTGGGTGGGAGGGGAGTGTACAATTTGACATTACATTGTGAAAGCAGTAAAACAGCAAGGAACCACATTGCATCCATATTGTAGAGCTCTTCACAAATTCCCCTCCACTCACCTCAATCAACTTTAATCTCTCTATGAAACGATCCAGTCCAGCGAACACCATGGCAGGTGAGAAATCCCAGGGCTTTATTTCCATCCCGTTTCTCTGGTACTGATGCAAGCTGTTTCTTCTGTCATTAAAGATTCCCTTGAAGTGTGTAAGCACATCCAGAGTACTTTCCACACGCGAAAGACTCTCCACCACGTCGCTTTTCAGGATGTCCTCTGGATTGACATGGCTCCGAGCCTTCACACAAGGTACCAGGAAGTAGAAAAGAAGATTTATCTTAGCACAAAACATCTAAATTACATTCACTGACTTGCCATTTGCAGTACCACCTATTTACACTGACTGGCCATTTTATTAGGTATACCTTCCCTATTGTTCATTTTGTAGGTATAATGTAAGATTTCTCTAACAGATATACACAAGACATAAGGGAGTAAAATCAGGATTGTATTTATATTGGGAAACTCTTTAGTGGGTACAATATATGGGGTCATTCATTCATCTATCCATCCATCCATCTTCTGTACCACTTATACTAAACAGAGAATCTGGAGCCTATCCAATGGTACTCTGGGCACAAGGCAGGGGCATGACGTTCTGCCAACAATGCATGTCTTTGGAGGAAACTGGAGTACCTGGTGGAAACACCCAAAGCATGGTAAGAACATGCAAAGGCAGAGGTGCACAAAAGGCAGAGTTGGGAAAGAAATTCCCAACCCCAGAGGTGTGAGGCTATCATGCTAGCCACTAATTCACCATGCCCCTGGGAATTGATATTTGCTAAAAATTGGAAAACCAGAAATAACCAGAGAGACAATGCTCAGACAATGCACTTGGCAAGACATTGCAATGAGATCTAGAAACAACAGATGATAAATAGTGAATTATGGGCTCAGCATTGACCAGATGAACCCAAAGAGCTAATCAACCAATGAGAGGACACGTGCAGAGACCAGACAAAAGGCATATATCATAACACTGAGAACTGGGGATCAAGTAGCAAGTAGTGCTCACAGAGCTGGCAACCTATACGTGGTCTGAAAGGAGGAGTTATTGACATATACAACTACTGTCTCTTTAAGCTGTCCTGAGCATATCTCCTAACAGTCCTCTACTCTATGCACCAGAGACAAATAACTGACAGGATAGGAGGGCTGACAAACTGAGCAATAGTCAGTAACTGAACACCTACAAATTGCATCAATATGTCAGGTTTACGTACCTGACAACCTGATAAGATGGCAAATGAATGGAGGTATAAACAGTACATTATTTGTTTCTTATAGATCATCAACCTGGCAGCTTGTTTCTCAAAGATAAATACATAAAAGTCGAGGCCAAAAGTGACAAGATATGAAAGAGAAGGAACTGAACACAGCAATGCTTTTTTGAGGTTTTCAACATATTTCTCAACAACAAAATCTATCATAACTATATCAGCTGGGGTGTGTGTGTGTGTGTGTGTGTGTGTGTGTGTGTGTGTGTGTGTATTACAAGCTGCTTACTAGCCATGCTTGTTTGCTTTGCTATTATAGTACTATGTTAAATAAATGTTTAGACAGCACTTCTGGCCACCAGCTACCTTAGTGTTTATGAAATATTTTGTGTGTGAGAGTGTACATATGAAGATATTTGGAAAAGCAATACAAGCATTAGCCAGAATAAATGCTTACACAGGGGATAGTATATTATTTTTAGAATATTATAGACACTAAAGCCCAAAATGTTTGCACAGAGCCCAGAAATGCCCATTTGAAACTGCTTGTGGTGCAAGCAAGGTGTTCCTAATAAACTGCTAACTCAGTAAATATATAACATATATGTTGTTTTGTACAGTAAACTACCTTTAATCTATGAATGTTATGAGATTAGAGATTAAAGGCACAGTTCAGAAAATTATGCTAACGTCCAATAGAACAAAGATGGAACCTCATGCAAAAATCACAGCTTACACTTAATGTTTTAGTCAAAATGACCAACTCAGTGATTTAATCACCCACTTGTTGAATGATAAGGTTGCAGACCTCCTGTAGGAGCACAATCACTCTGGCTGGAGTATTGTAGTACTTGGAGTTGGCCCACACTAGACACACGGTGTGCATGAGGGGCGCAAGTCGTTCTTTCACCTCACTGAAATCTGTGTTCTCTAAATCTTCTGTAAGTCGCTCTAAAGGCTTGAGGAAGATATTTATGTCCTTTGCTTCCTCCAAAGCTTTAAAACAGAAACATGATGCATAAACATCTATAGGATTTGTGTTGTTAACAAACAAGTTGAACAAAAAAGTGTTTTGCAATTAAGGAAAATTATAGAAAGTTATGGTTTGACCTTTTACCTCCATTTACAACATGTAGCATGTTTATAAAGGCAGGATAGTAACTACTCTCCATTGCATCCAAGAGCTCTGCCATTTTGATCACTTTGGTAGACTTAAATTGGTTGTGGATACCCTCAAGGTCAGTGTATCTGTTGATAAATCAAAATAAAGAATAGAAAAAGAGATTTTGATGACTGGAATGTGATGATCAGAAGAAGTTGGTTTTGAGTAATAACAACAAACTGTACTGACCGATTCTTCCAAAAGTTCAGCTCTACATGAGGCGTGGGATTTTTTCCCTCCAGCAGCGGCTCAGACGAGTCTCTCTTGAGAACTTCATGAATCTGATGACTCCACTCAATAACCATGGATTCGATGGAGTGGATGATACTTTTATCCACCAGATCTCCCCTGAGGCAATAAAAAGAAAGAGGACTGTTTGTGTTCGCCTCATGACCGAAGATCTTTCAGTACAGCACAGGGGCCTCGTGATACATTGACATCCACTTGATGTATTCAGTCAGGTAAAGAATGAAAGTATCTCAAGCGAGAAAGTGTTCAAGGCGGATAACGATTGTACTTTTAATACAGTCACAATGCAGTTTCACTTTTCATAGCTGTTACGTGATATGACAGCTTCAATTGAGCAGACATTGTTAAAGTTTCCATGCAAACAGTACAAGCCATACTGAAGTCACTGAGCAAAACAAAAAGAAAGATTGTTTCTTGATGATTGTACACAGCTAGCCCTCAAGGGAGTTTCTCGCTGAGACAAGATCTGTCATAGTTGATGCTACTTGCTGTCATGTCGCACTGAGGTGTGTGTAAAGAAATGTCAGTGGCCACAGGTGAACCATTAAGAATGCACTGCAGGAACGACCCTCAGGAAACTAATTAAAAACTTCACAATAAAACTACACCGAGCTGTTAGGTCAAAACTCTGGCAAGTCAGGAATATATTGAAATTATGCATTTGAAAAATACTTATTTTTCACCTTATTTCTCTTTCAAACGCCGCTTGTTCAATTCTCCCTGATCCTGCAGGAAGAGGAAGGAGAGTTTTGCCTTTGACATGTCCTGACATCACAAACACGCTGGATTTCAGAGCATGGACATGTCGCATGAGGTCCTGAGACATGACCTGAGGCCACTGGTAATGGTTGTCGTTGTTGAGCAACACTGGAACCACAACCTTAATAGATAAAGTAAAAATTCACACTAAGGGCAAACAATAAGACTTACACATTGTGAATGAAGTCATGTTTTTTTTATTGCTTGTGTATTGCTGAGTCTGTAGCTTTAGCCCATTCAGAGAAATAGGAAGAAATAGGAAGTTCAATTAAATTTTTAATCCACAAGCCTAACAAACAGTAAACACTAATACGCAAAGCAGTATTATGTTTGTTTGTTTTTTCTTTTAAGTGAATCCATTGGTGTTTTATCACACCAGTGCAATTTTTAAACCTTATACAAGTCTACAAAAACACTCTGCATTAGTCTGGCACAAATCTGACGTCACACTGCGTACCACGTGATTACTGTTAGACTTCACCTGGTCACTCATAAACAAGGGTCAGATTTTGTTAAATATCATTGAATTGCTATTAAGAATATTATTGAAACGTGTCAGTTTAAATGAGAAAAAATAAAATAATAAATAAAATAATGGATAAAATAATTATTAAGCAAGATATTATTTTATTTTATTTGTTTTTTTTTGTGTGTGCGCTGGATTTGTGTGTGCCAGTGCTGGATACTCGGGGCAGACTAGGTTACATCAATAAAATAACACATTACAAACATAAAACAAATGACTTTTATAAACAAACTAAACAACTAGATTAAAATTTGCCATACATTTTAATAAACTCTCACGCAGGTAAGTCTCTTTAAGAGAGCTTTAATCGCTCCAACAGCGTTACTACGCATGGCTGAATCCCAAATTCCACACTCCAGGATACAAAGTGCACTGCACAGCATGTGAAACCATTATTTTTATACCCTAAGAAGCACACCTAACCTCTATAACGAGTACAAAGCAATTTGTAATTCATCCAATCCGATGCGTCGCTGAAGTTCCACTTTACGTAAATTACGTACAAAGCGTAGGGCGACGCTGCGTACGCACTTCAAAACTTTCCTCACCTCTTCTACGAAGGCTGATAACTGCTCCAGAGGCGAGTAGGACATGTCTCCGTACATCAGGTCCGTCTTCATCGTGTCAGAAAAGAGGGCACTTTGCCTTTGTTTAATGAAATAAACAGCTTTATTCTTCGAAGCCTCTGCAAATTCATTAGTAGGAACAAGTTGTCCTGTGGCATTTTGATACACAACAAGCGTCGTGTGGTCGTGTTTATCCAAAAAGTCCTGGATCACTTGTTTCTGCTCCTCTACAGCTACGCATTTTTGCCAGCGGTCCTTCTTCAGTCTCAGCGTTTTTAGCACATAATCCTCTATAAACTCGAATCGTTTCTCAGCAGCTGGCGATTCGTCCATGTTTGCAGTTGCTCTGATCAGTGACTATAGTGTGAAGTCCATACAAAGTCATTGTGCCCCCTTAGGCTCCATAGTAACCTAGTGTTTGCATTAATGAGCCTGTTGCTCAGGGACACTCCAGTCTTTCTGCTCATTCTTCTCACAGGTGGATGCACACATCACTTAGTTACTCTCTGTGTTGCTCTCTGGGCTCACTCACTGGCCTTTTTGTCACATTTTAACATGGTTCAGAGTTCCAAACTGTCCTAGATTTGAATCAGCATTGAGCAGATACGATGTAGTGGATCCTGCACCTACAGTGGATCCTACAGTGGATCCCTGAGCAGATACGATGTAGTGGATCAAGTTAAAACCACTTTCTAAACCCAAACTTTAAACCGAAATCCTGATCCAAACTTTCATCCTTGAACGTTTTCTTTTCCTAAACACTTTCCATCTAATGCCTCGGGGTAAATCAGCAATCCTGTACTATGACTGGTTCCCAGCTCTCTGCCTTTAGCTGTAGAAACTCTTTACAAACAAGTTATTTGCTTTTCATCACTAATGCATCGCTAATAAAAAACAATTAGATTTGGTTCTTGTCTCTACACAGATAAAGAAAACAAAAACCAAAAAAAGTATTTTATATCAGCAAAACCACTCATGTTACTTCATTATCACAGGAAACAACACCAGCCAAATAGCATATGTGAAGGCAGTAATAGTAAAATCATTATTATTAATATTATAATAATAATAATACGTGCAAAGGTAAAAAAAAAAAAAAAGTGTAAAAATATGTGTAAAGGTCTGCTTTTCACTGTTCTCTGATACACTTTAGTCTTGCTCTTTTCCTTTATTATTGCTCCTCAGTGCAGCTCTTGAGTCTTTTCTATTGTATTAATATAATATACCAAAACGTTCCTGACATTTCTGCCAGATATCATATCTGGCTTCTTCAGATAAAAGGTCAAGATCGTCAGGCAAAACATTTGCAACTTTTTGGTTTGTTTGGGGACCTGATGGCTTAGAGTTTAGCATGTTTGATTTGCACCTCTGGGGTTGGGGGTTCAATTCTATCCATTGTGTATGGTGTTTACATGTTCTTCCCATGCTTTGGGGGTTTCCTCTGGGTACTTTGGTTTCCTCCCCAGTCTAAAGTCATGTGTTGTAGGCTGATTGGCATCTCTAAATTGTCCGTATTGTGTGAATGTGAGTGTGTATGTGTGTGATTGTGCCCTGTGATGGGTGGGCTCCCCTTCCTCATGCCCTAAGTTCCCTGACATACACTCCAGGTTCCCTGCAACCCTGTGTAGTATAAGCGCTACAAAATTGGATGGATGGCATTCTTTTCATTTGTAGTTAATTTGTAAAGTATCTTTAAATATACCAGACAGATGCTTTTTGCATTCAGAAACCATAGGGCGTGCAAACTTTCACACACATTCTATACAAACCATCATTCCTCAGATGGAGCATCCATTCAGTGTGGTAATTCCACCAGTGCACATGCTGAATAAACAGGCGTAGGGCTGGGGCTGGTAATAAGTAATTGCTCCCCTTACATACAGATCAGGTAGTAATTTGGTTATGACTATAATGCTTTGTTAATGAATCAGTACTGCAGTGGTCTAACAGTTTTTGAGTAAGCATTCAGAAACACCCAGCTGCAATAAAAAAAAAACATTGTAAGCTCTCTACCTGAAGCTATCTGAAGTGCAGGACCTTTTAAAACAATCTGAAGTTGCACCTGTCCAGAGCTTTAGATTAGATTCAATTAATTATAACAATTTTACTGTCTTTAATTATTCAGCCATTTTATTGTCTGCAATTATTCAGCCATCTCGTGGTCTTTCGGCTTCATCACTCACTGATTGGTCACTCACTATCCTTACAGTGGAAGGATTTCTGTAAGGATCCCAAGAGTCACGTAGAAGAGTTTTTCAGAAAGAAGTACATTTTTATAGCATTTAGCAGGTACAGGGTTTTACATTTGAATTTCCGCCCGTGTTCACAAAGCTACACCCTCAGGATCTTAGGTGGATTATAGAGTTTGTATAAAATGTCTCATCCAAGCACAAACAAGAATTCTGGACTGGAAGCCAGTTTTCCAATCAGGTTTTCTCAGCAACTTAATAAACATTTGCTGAGGCTGTGGCTTAACCTGTAGGAGTTTATTTTTTTAATCGTGTTTTACATATCTTCCTGTTTATTTGTGCAGCTTCTTCTTATGAATGCCACAGTGGATTATTGATCTGAAGATTTAATTTGGCACAGGTTTTATGCTGGATACCCTTCCTGAACCAACTCTCTACTCCGGGTTGGAATCTGCAGTGGGAGTACACCATCTTGTGCAACCCCAGAGGCTGGGGTCAGTTTCACTGTCTGGCGATCGAACCTGGGCTGCAGCAATGAGAGCATTGAAGCCTAACCATTAATCCTCCAGGGACACTTCATGGTTGTTTGTACAAGTAAGGAATAAAACTACTAAAAAACTAATATAATACTATACTATAAAACTACCTCACCTTTAATAATCTACGTTGCCCTGGTCAGGGTCGTTGGTGGATCCAGATCCTGATCAGTCCTGAGAAAACCCAGGCAAAATGTATGAGAATGGTACACTCTGGATGCCCTACCAGTCCATTTAAGAGCATCACTCATAACCCCATAACATAATGTAGCATAACCCCAACCTTATCTTCTGCAACCAGAAGGAAACCTTTTCAGTTCCTTAAGTTTTTTGTAAATAATAGCTGCAGCATTCAAAAGAAAAAAGAAAAAAAAAACAGTATTCCTTTGGGGGAACTAGCCAAATGTCAGCATCAATTCAAGATCAAATCAGTCAATAGTGCCCACAGACACTCACATGAGAACAATAAGGTGGCCAAGCTATCTACAAACCAGGCCTGATATATATATATATATATATATATATATATATATATATATATATATATATATATATATATATATATATATATATATATATATTTGAGAGGTATGAAGAAACCGGTGGACCTAGACCAAATCCAGATAGGATAAATATTCTTATTCTTATTATTATTTGACTGTAATGGCTAATCAGAGGTGTAGGATTGCAATTATCTCAGGTTTACTGAGAGGTGGAATCAACCCCCAATGTTTCTGAGAACTGGATTAAGATTCCCTGACCTTACCCCCTTACACACACACACACACACAATGTGCAAATGCCATCTGTAGTAACTATGTTCTGGCAGTGGATGGCACTACGAGTACAAACAGCATTTTTATAAGCACTGATAAAGTTGAAATGAAATATCTGCTTTAATTTGCATACTGATTTTTACATTTTTACTGTTTGTTTGCTTTCTATCTTCTTGCTTTTTAGTAAAACTTCAAACTGATGTAAAGCACCTTTCATTTCATTGAACAACATTTAGAAGACAATCAGCAGTAGAAAACATGTCACGTTCATTTAATTGGCTCACAAATCCAATTCTCAGTAGCCCAATGCAAAATGGCTTTCTTTTTTTTTGTTCCAGTTCAGATAGCACCACGAATAATCGTCAAACCGAAAAGTCTTTGAAGATTAGCATGACAGAACAAAAGCGGTCATTAAGGTGATGTTGCTTGCTGCGTTGCAGTCTGCAGGGTGAGAGATATTGTGTTTGTTATTTTTTTCTCCATAAAACATTTTATGCATTTCCTGCTGTATGACAACTCCTCAGGGCACGATCACAGCTAGGAAAAATCTTGTTTTACCTCACTCCTGAACTTCTATTCACACATTTTTCAGAGGCAGCTGTAGCCCTGAACCATACTCTCACACCAAACATCTGCTCCTCTGTTCTATTGTATTGCGACGCTCCATACCTTCAATAGAAATGACAAGAAACAATGGTGTATTAGCATTTAAATCAGTAGAAATGCTCCATTCTAGCTGAGCTCCCGGATGTCCTCGAATTATCTTAATTGTGTGCTGTGATGATTTGCAGACTTTTATTACGGCTTCTTGTAGAGTTTTGCATTGTTGTTTTGCAATGTTCGGTTCTAAAGGCAGTGGAACCAGATTTTTTTACCGGACACTTCTAATTTAATTCCAAGGGAATGGTCACTGATCAGCCATAACATTAAAACCACTGACAGGTGAAGTGACTAATGTTGATTATCTCCTTACAGTGGCACCTGTTAAAGGGTTGGATATATTGAGCAACAAGTGAACTCAGTTATCACAGATGATGTGTCGGAAGTAGGATAAATGCACACACATAAGGATCTGAGCGATTTTGACCAGCACGAGATTGTGCTGTCTAGATGACTGGGTGAGAGCATCTCCAAAACTGCAAAAATGTACAGGAATGGTGTGAAGAACATGACTTCAATTGTTGCACCTCAGTCAGATTAAGCATCTGTGGAAGGTCCTGGATAAGTAAGTCAGATCCATGAAGGCCCCACTTCACACCTCACAGGACTTAATGGATCATCTACTAGCACTGCTCAACTGCTCCCACCATTTCTCAGTGTAACAGGTAGTTATATGTCAAGACTCTTTTCTTTTCTGGCACCAAGGTGCTGGGATGAACTTCCCCTAGATGTCCGAACAGCTGAGTTACTGGCTTTCTTTTAACGACGGATGAAGACCTGCCTCTTCCTGAAACACTTAAACTAGCTCTTATTTTCCCTGTTTGTTTTATGTTTGTAAAACAATCCTCCCAACACAGTTTTTAGGCTGATCTTAAGTCCATGATCTAGTGAACGAGTGTTAATGTATTCATTGATAGAGACTTCAAATCGTTGCTCTGGATAAGGATGTCTGCCAAATGCCAGAAATGTAAATGAAATGTCTTGAAGCCAGATGCCACAGCACACCTTCAGAGGTCTTGTGGAGTCCATCATTGGGCATCAAGGCAGGATACACCCTGGACGGAGTGCCAACCCATCGCAGGGCACACACACACACTCTCATTCACTAACGCAATCACACACTACGGACAATTTAGAGATGCCAATCAACCTACAATGCATGTCTTTGGACCGGGGGAGGAAACTGGAGTACCTGGAGGAAACCCCAGAGGCACGGGGAGAACATGCAAACTCCACACACATGGCGGAGGCAGGAATCAAACCCCCAACCCTGGAGGTGTGAGGCAAACGTGCTAGCTACCAAGCCACCGTGCCCCCCTGAGCAGGAAATTTTGATTGGAAAATGTTGGGATAGGACACACACACACACGCACGCACGCACGCACGCACGCACGCACGCACGCACGCACGCACGCACGCACACACACACACACACACACACACACACACACACTCTCTCTCTCTCTCTCTCATTCACACCTAGGGGCAATTTCGTGTTTCCAGTCCACCTGTGTATTTTGGGCTGTTTTTGGGAGAAAACTAGTACATCTGCTTGGAAACCCACACAGACATGAAGAAAATACACAGAACTCCTAAAAACACACAGACAGTATCCTGAGCTCAGGAGATTGAACTTGGGGTCATGGAGCAACACTGAGCAACCACAGTGCAAAAAAATTGCACCAAATGATTGCTTATTAAAGACATTGAAGAATTATCCAAATATCCAAAGTGGGCTGCCATTACGACTGCTCTGACCATGTTTTGTTTACTCTGTTTACTTTCTGCACTTTTCACCAATTTAACCATTTTTCCATAATTTAACTATATTCATATTATCAGTCATTGTATACTATCCATATGCTGCATTAAAAAATTCTATTTATTTTTTCAGCTGTTCGGTACAGCTAATTACATTTTATTTCATTTGACTTTGAAATTCCATTCGATGTTTTTAAAGATCATTTTTTCCTATTGTATTCCTGTCTGTTTTTATTCAGTTTGACTTTGTTTATAATACAGAGAGTCATAAAAAAGCATTTCACTGCACCGTGTATGATCGTGTATGTGACTAATAAAATTTGAATATGAATTAAATGCACCCACTGGCGTACATGCACGATACACATTGATATAATAATGTTTGTTTTCGTCTTGAAATCATGAGATGTCGACATACATATTCATCTGCTGCTGTACAGTAATTCAATCCAGATTTGTTGTTTTTGTGTACAGTTGTAAGTTGTTTCAGTATTCCATGTAGCCTTGTATATATATCCCTCGAGCAATTTCTGCTTCAGAATTGATGATGATGATGATGATGATGATGATGAGACACACCTTTATTGATCTCCTGTGTGTGTCTGTGTGTGTGTGTGTGTGTGTGTGTGTGAGGGGAGAGAGAGAGAGAGAGAGAGAGAGAGAGAGAGAGAGAGAGAGTCAGTCATTGGAGACGAGAGACAGTTGTATTGTGGAATCTGATGGCTGATGGTACAAAGTATCCTCACAGACATTTTAAAGCATGTGACTGTATGAATCTCATCCTGAACATGATCTGAACCTGCCTCATCTCTGCATAGTGAGAAAAAATCAATAGATACTTGAACTGCACATGAACAAGGATAGGAATAGGAAGAGAAATACAACCATTTACCAGCTACAACCAATGGAGGGAGCTAAAGCAACAGTAATAAAATAGTTGAAGAATACAAGTCTAGGATATTTATGTTTATGTATCCCTAAAGAAGTTTATGTTATTTGGTCGTTTTGTTCTTAGATACATTTCACATTTATACAGATAACTGTATAGGGTACATGTAATCAAGAAAGTGATTTCTTTAAACTCTGCATATATGTTTACACTTTTATTATCTTTTTTTATTATTATAATTAAAACTGCAAATTCTCACTTTTAATTCTTCCGACATTGCTTTAAAGAAGTGTATATTATTCGGTGAAGTAATGTCTAACTCTTAGATATTAGGCTTGTGTATTGTATATAAAAATTGCTGGATAAAAGTATTAGGACATAAATTGAACTCTAATATAAGTGCTCACCAGGAACAGAAAGACAGGAACTCTGGCCATTGTTTGTGTTGAACTATTTGCTGTGATGTCAGAATGTGTGGCTGGAAGTCTCTCTCAGCGGAGGACATCTTGGACCTGTTGCAGGCCCCTGTTGAGTGAGAGCTGCCGTCATGGCTTTTGTGTTCAAGTCCGCGCTGCAACATGTCAGGGCTATTTTGGGTCTAGCCATCCCCCACAGGGGCTCGACACATTTGGAATTAAAAAAAAAAGAAAAGAAACGGCTGATAAAATGCCTGGAGGAAGTCAGAGCTGTTTATCTGCACCCTGGCATGGCTGCTCGGGCCGTCGAAAAATGTAGCATGGCAAATATTTGCGAGTGTTGTGGTGTGCTATCTTAACAGGCCTCTTTGAAACACATGTGCAGGGCCACAGAACATTGGTGGTTTTCGAGCGCTGCAGGCCATGACTGGACAATTTTCATACTTTCACGCATTGGTGAATGGCCAAGACCAACATGCTGGAGCAGGGGCTCACTCTCAAACAGGATATTGGGTTAGTAATGGCTGCCTAGGGACCTTCAATATGACATGAATAACAGATTTGCTTTACACATTTGCTGATCCATTGGAAGCCTTTACACGAAAACCCATTTCACTAATTATAATTCTCTTGATTCTTTAATTGATTTCTGTATTTCTCTTCCAGTACATACCTTAAAGTAAATACTGCGTTGTAGGAACTTTTTTCATCAGCTGTCATATAACATTTAGAAAAATACTCCAATAAATGTTCTGTGCTCTGTTACTCAGTATAAAAGCACAGAATGAATTTTACCAGCAGGCCTAAGAATGAGTATGTATAAAAACTAATAGCTTAAATAGGTGAGGTCAGCGCTCCACCTGGGCTAGTCATGTCTGAAATATAAGACATGAAATAAAAGTCGGAGATAACACCCACATACACACACGCACTCGTGCACACGACATGGAAATGGCGAGCGAGAGACCTTAATGCCACCTTAAAGCATGGAGTTCAAGATACTAGAAATCTACGATCTTACCAATTAACCTTTAAAAATGAATTCGTAGCAATGAATCAAGCCATGTTTCAAATTCCCTCAGCGTTAAGTCAACGCAGAAAATAGTGTAGCAACTTTATTTGATTCTAAACGAGCACCAGTCCTGTATGAACAAATACCCAGCCTGTGCCAACTGGCAGTAAGGAAATGTTTTACAAGATGTTGGCACTTACAGTATATGAACAATCTTGGCATTCACTAACATTTTAATCAATTTCATTTCTTTCGATTAAGTCGGAGGCCAGTAATGCGTTTGTGGTGTCTGTACGGACAACCGGTACGAAACGAATCAGCATTAGTGCATCGCATAAACACGCAAAAACATTTAACCTGGAGGTTTTTATTCAGCCCCTTATTCTGTACATCAGACATGATGAAAAGAATATTTCCATAGTGAAAAACTCCTTTGAAGTGAAAAATATTCGTAAAAGAAGTGGATAAATCAACAGCACCAAAACCAATACTTGAAGCGTCCTGAAATATATCAAAGGGAGAAAACTCTCAAATTTTCTCAAGGAGCACTGGGAATGCTGTGTTTCACTTCTGGAAGACCTTTACGCAGACTCCAGTTTCAATCCCGTAGGGCTTCGACTCGGCGTGACACCTTACCTGTGATAGATGAGAGTAACTGATGGCGGTATTACCTAACCCATCAAGAGGACTTGAAACAGTGAGCCTGATGTTTTTACTTCCTGACCTCCCCCTTACTGCCATGTAATCAGCCTCAATTAGAGCTCAATTAAAGGAAGGAATTTGCCCATGAGGTCAGCACAGAAAATGTTCCTGGATCCATCCCAGGTTAAGGTTTCCGAAATAAATACTGAATCTATAACAGCGATCTCAGCTCGAACTGGGCAAAGCTCAGTGTCTGACTTATAACGATACGTATCCCGTATACGGGACTTTCAGCGCTACTTATCGCACAATGCATAGCTGTGCTGACAACTGTTGACAAAATTTACTCTCAAACTGACCCTGAAGCTATTAATTGAAAAATGCAAAAATCTATTATGCCTTCTGATTTTACATGACAAAACTTGTACAGAAGGATTTTAGCGAGTTCGACAAAGGGCCAAATTGTGATGGCTAGACGACTGGATCAGAGCGTCTCCAAAACTGTAGCTTTTGTTGGGTGTTCCCAGTCTGCAGTGGTCAGTATCGATCAAAAGTGGTACAAGGAAGGAACAGTGGTGAACCAGTGACAGAGTCATGGGGCGGCCAAAGCTCACTGATGCACGTAGGGAGCGAAGGCTGGCCCGTGTGATCCGATCCAACTGATGATCTACTGTTGCTCAAATTGCTGAAGAAGTTGATGCTGGTTCTGATAGAAAGGTGTCAGAATACACAGTGCATGACAGGTCATGCTGTTTTGGCAGCAAAAGGGGGACCAACACAATATTACGCAGGTTGTCATAATGTTATGCCTGATGTTACTTTGTCTTCCTCAAATTCTGCATTGGATGTAATTAAGCATGTTCATTGCTGTCTGTGACTTCTGTAATATCACACCAAAGCCTGAGAGAGCGCTGTTTTGTTCTACTGTATAAATGTATATTGATAGAATGATAATAAATCTCTCTAATCTAATCTAATCTAATCTAATCTAACTGTACTATTAAAAAAATAAAAGTAAATGTCCAATGTATCGATAAATCAATTGCATTTGTTTGTTTTTTTAGTTTCTGATACGACTCACAGCTTTTTTAGGTCATGTTGGGTGCCAGAAAGCAGCATGACGTCCTGTGAAACAGCGCCAGCTTAGTGCATTCATGACGTTAGGAAAGACTCCGACAATTTGACAAAGTGTGGCCCAACCACAGTGTTTGGAAATGATGACCACAGCTATGAGATGAATGAATATGAGTCACTTTCTCAACACACCCACTACTGCTGTTAAATAATGTGTTTTAAATGGAAAATCAAATACATAATTTTCATACAGAAACCCACACAAAGACCTGGCTTATGTTGACATTAATTATGGATATGGATTTAGTGATATATATTATTTTATATTTTATTCTTGAGTCTTTACCACATAGTAGATGTGTCAAGACTAATCTGATCTCAGAAAGTGTTTCCATGTTGTACACATCTGATTCCATTTCTGTTGTCTGTACTGCTTAACCTACACAGGTTCACTGGTAGCCTGAAGTCAATCCCAGAAGACACGGAGCACAAGGTGGGGGACAATCTAGATGTGGTGGCAAACCATCTCAAGGCAAAATCACAAGCACTCACACACTACGAGCCAATTTAGAGATGCCAATCAGCCTACAAGGCATGTCTTTGGACTGAGGGAGGAAACTGGAGTACCTAGAGGATTCCTCTGAAGCACTGGCAGAACATGAAAACTTCACACACAGGGTGGAGGTGAGAATCAAACCCCCAACCTTGGAGGTACGAATCAAACATTCTAACCACAAAGACTCTGATAGAAATTCATTCCTCCAGTATGCTGTGTGTAAGATCAGCTGTCTCACCACTACACAACACTACACAGCACCACTGAAGGATTCCTCGATGGTGAGATACCAACTGTTCTAAGTTGGTCCCTGGCCTTTACCCTCCAGTTTCTCAGTGACTTGGGTAAAGTAAATTCGGGCCGAGTGTATATGCCTGCAGAAGTATACTGTTTATTTAAAGTTCTCTGGCGCTGAGTTATGGCTCTTAATGATTACTTAGATGCCACGTTGCAGGGCTATTGTAACGGGCCTGCCTCTAAACAGGCTTGCTCTTGTTTATTTGAATTTTCCATTTTATATTGCCACATGTCATTCGCCTGTTTACAGCTTATGCCCAGTGATTGATCATTTCCTTCAGCGTTTCTCCTACTGAAGGCACACTCCACACACACTCACTCACCGCAGGCGTTGCTGTGAAAAGGAGACAGTGGTAAGAGATACCGAGAGGGAGAGTATCAGTGAGAAACTTCCTCACCCTATAGCGAGGCCGTGATTGTCTGCCTTTTCACACTTGCACATTTTCACACCCATGTTAATGGAAAGAGTTGAGTGTCTAAATAAAGGCGGTTGAATGAAATGAATTGCTTTCCATTCCTGCTGGAGCAACTGAGGTGCTTTGATTTGCGTTTCACTGATACTGCATTTACAAATACCTAAACAAAAATGACTTGAGCATATTCGGGATGAACAATTAGCATTGATTATATAGATAGGGTTTATAAATAATCCCTTTTACAAATAAACCTTATCTAGCATTTTGCCTGTTTCAAGCCACTACATTTTACTTCAAAATAAATCCTTCAAAGCCTTGCATTTCTTTGTGAATCCATGTAACAATTAATCATCTGTTATAGCTCATTGAAAATGTACATTATAATTAAAACACCATTCACTCAACGTTGTGACCTGAATATATTCATTCCTATGAAATATCTGGAATATTGCACGAGTTCATCTGGAAGTTGCTTTATCCAAAATTCCTAAAGATCATGGGAAGAAGAAAATGAAGTTCTCACATCCTTGAAGCTCTTGTCATCAAAGACTGAAAAAAACTGACATCTTATCAAGTGAAGTTATCTTCAAGATCAAAATGTCAAATGTATTAAACAATAAACCAATTTTAAGATTATTAAACCAATCTCTAGACTTTTTTTAAAATTTTATTTATTTATTTATTTTATTATTATAATTTTTTTTTTTTTTTTTTTTTTTTTTTTTTACAAATTTCAAGCTTCTAAAATGTCTTATTCCATTGTCAAAACATTTTGATTTGATTTGAGAAATAAATACTTAAAATGAATACTTAAAAAGTATCATGTTTGCCCTGAGAAAGCCTGAGATTATTGCATGAAATGGCTCATCAAATGGTTAAATGTATGCTTTCTTGGATTCATTATTGGAAAATGATTTAAAAATAATAATTTGTAAGAATTACAAGGGGTCCATGGCTCCCAAATTGTGGACTCACCCATACATAAATAATTATAATACCTGATTAAAGGTTGTGGGGATGATAAACCAATGCATCTTAGAATTTAAACATTTTAAAATACAGATTAATTTGGCTAAATTGTTTATGTAAAGGTGAAATTACAAATGAAATCAAGTTGATAAAGATTGGGGCATGTGTTTATGGAACGATTTTGGTTTCCTAGACTACTCTAAGTTTAGTGTAGAATGATGACCATGTCGTAGATTATTTAGTTACACCACTCCTACTCAACTCAGCCATTAAGCTACTGACCTGAACTGGGTTTTTTTTTTTTTTCCACCAAGCATCTCTTCCTGCTTGGTGGTCTTGCTTCCAAAAACAATGAAGTATTTCACTGTCAGATGTTTCTTACTGAAAGACGTTTATCGAACGTGATCCTATTTCCACCTTCTCATTCAGTCACCTTCAGATTCCTACACAGGGCAAAGTTCTGCTCTCCCTTACTGCTTACTGCTTCACGATAATATCAGAGACGACTCGGACTAAATTTATTACGGCACGTTCCCCCAAATGGCGAGTTAAAAGACAAACTGAAGAATGTAAACAGCTCTTGTACTTCAGGCCACAAAAAAAAAAAAAATCCAAAAAAAAAAAAACAAAGATTTGGCTAGATCGCAAGCCATCAAGCTGAGTGTTTTTGGAATGCTATTTATTATTGTTCTGTATTGTCTAGATTGAGTACGAAAGTACAGGAGTTAAGTCCTCAGAACAGTCCGAAGACAAATCACAAATAGTCTTTTGTAAGCAGCGCTGTGTAAAGATGTCCCTCGAGATTTAGCATTACAGCTCAGTGTTTGTATTGGCACGACAAGTATACACTTCATATTCCGTTGACATCTTAAAGTCACAACTAGATGATGTTTAGACACCCGGGAGAAAGCTGAAAAGAAAAGCAGCTCTTTTATTCTCCATTTTCTGTCAGGACTCTTTGAAAACACATGCAACCATATGTTACATATCGCACGAGCCTACAGACGCATATTCAGTCATAACATTCGCTCATTTTTATTTCTCTCCCCCCCTCAGATACTTTTGTGATATGTTTTCAGCTTTTTTTTTTTTTTTTTTTGGAACATTTACTTTCATAAAGCAGTGCAGTGCAGTTCAGAGCGAGAGTCCAGTTGGATGTGTGGAATATATCTATTTTCAACTCTGTTGTTCCTTCATCTATAATGGTAATTAGAGTTCATTTTGCTTGTAACTGTAAAAATATACAGCAGAACGATATCCTAACAGGTGGGTATGCAGGACATTGTGTTTCGTTCACAATGCTACAATTTCAGCCAGAATGAGGCTTAAAAAGGAGCATTCCAGGAATTAAAAAATGATCCAATCAGCCAATCATGTGTATCAGATAATCTTCACATCAAACATCAGAATGAGGGAAAAATGTGATCTGAAAAAATGTGACCTTGACTGTGGCAGGGATGTTGGTGCATATGGGCTGGTTCGGCATTTTATACAATGTGCAGTATGTCTCTATTATACCATGTGCAATATGTACATTTAAATATACATTATACTTACATATATATATATATATATATGATTGTTTCCTTTAATTTAAGGTTCACACTAACAGGAAGGCTAATGGGTTCGGAAAACATACAACCTCAACCTCATCAGGGTGCACTCCTGTTAGCTACAAATCAGTAATCTAAGGCTGAAACTGGACAGTTGAAGATTAGAAAAATGTTGCCTGTTCTGTTGAATCTCGATTTCTGCACCAACATGAAGCATTATGACCAACCTGCCCTGAGTCAGATTTCAGTCCAGGCTGGTGAAGGTGGCAGAATAGTATTTGTAACATTTTCCTGGCACACTTTAGTCCCCGTAATACCAATTGTATTAAGATAGTTTGAATACCTCAGTCTGTTAGAGTGTTGTTACTGACCAGGTGCATCCCTTCCTAGCTACATTTTACCCATCTACTATTGGCTACGTCCAGCATGATAATTCACCATGACACAAAGCACAAGTCATCTCAAAATGGTTTAATGACCGTGATAATCAGTTCAGTGTTTTTCAGTGGCCTTTCAAGTCAATTCAATAGGTGCTCTATTTTGGGATGTGGTAGAGCATGAATGTGCAGCTGACAAATCTGCGGCGATTATGTCATGCAGTCCTGTCAACATGGACGGGGAAATTTTCCAACACCTTGTGCAATCTGTGCCATGTTCACATTTATACAACAGTGCTGTTGAATGCTTGATTCTGACTGGTCTGAAGATGTTGATTTAATTTCTATAACACCAGTTTGGTCAAACAAACAAACAACAAAAGGTACATGTTAATGCCCTTGTTCTAAACTATTAATATTTTCATAGTAACAACTTACACAGAGATTTAAATGTGGATGCTTCACATAAACAGACAAAGCAAATATGAGTAATTGTAAATATTGTAAAGAAATAATCCACTTTAAGGATTTATTGTGTTTTATTCCATAAATATTACCCAAGCAAATGCATTTGTGTTATTTGTGAAATAAAATATTTTCTTGTTTAAAACACTAGTTGAATTATTCATCCATTCATTGTCTACCGCTTATCCGAACTACACTCGGGTCACGGGGAGCCTGTGCCTATCTCAGGCGTCATTGGGCATCAAGGCAGGATACACCCTGGACAGAGTGCCAACCCATCGCAGGGTACACACACACTCTCATTCACTCACGCAATCACACACTACAGACAATTTAAAGATGCCAATCAACCTACCATGCATGTCTTTGGACTGGGGGAGGAAACCAGAGTACCCGGAGGAAACCCCCGAGGCACGGGGAGAACATGCAAACTCCACACACACATGGCGGAGGCGGGAATCGAACTCCCAACCCTGGAGGTGTGAGGCAAACGTGCCCCAACCACTAAGCCACCGTGCCCCCCTAGTTGAATTATTAATCTTTGAAATGATGTTGTATGGATCAGCTTAAAGTACAAGATAGGGTGAGTGATCAAACCAATAAAATGAAATTACCAAATGACTCATAACAACTCATGGACTTAGAGATGAATTTTTTTCCAGGAAGATCTCTCAAACCATATGATAGGTCACATAACTTTAGAATGACATGAATTGACAAAGCTTGACATTACAGAGGCTTATATATCCTGTGTGTTTTTGATATCCTGGTTATTGATCTGGTTTCTGGGTTTTGTTTCTCGACTCTGTCTTGTGACAAAGACCTTTACCTTACGCTTTGGGTTTGCTCAGCAGTTTTTTAAATGTAAGCCTTCTACCTTCCATTGCTGACGTCTCTGCTGCTTGACACACAGGGACACATGACGTTCTGACATGCACTACAGGCTTAGCATGATCTTAATATCAAAATATCAAGCCATAAACTCAAAAACATCTGTCATTGATCACTGATGATAAAGTTTATAATCCAATGTCCTTTTCTTTTGCATATGCAACATACATGACCTGAAGATAAACATTTTTCCCAACAACATATTTGTTCCTTGGCCATGAAATTGATTTACCATCAGAATACCAGTACAGACATTATCACATGAGAGTACCATTGAAACTTCCTGCACTACGATTTATGTAGAAAGGTGGTTGGAATTAAATCTAGAGTCCACTGAGCCATTTGGATCTCATTGATTTTTCCCTTAAGGCTGTAAACAACTCATATTATGTTGGAAGAGCCACATTGAAAACAGACATTACAAGCCGGCGAAGATAATACAGACCATCAATGTTCCATCCTCCAAGCATTATTTCTGATCATGGTTGCTCAGGAAGATCTCGAATTTCAGAACTCGTCTGTGACCCGATGAGTTGTCCATTTGATTTCTGTGTTTTCCCAAACAACAGCAGTTCTGCCATCACAGAAAGAGGTGTTCATGTGGCATCCTAAATAACACAGTATACGATAACACTAGTGCTCAATTCCAGAACGGAAAGCTGGTTTCTAAACCCAGGGTACATGCTGTTCATCTACTCCAGATACTAGATTCTAGTGATGGATTTACATGAGCCAAGCTAGGAATCAATCAGTGACTTCGTGGCTGATGAGAAAATTTGCCAAGAAGTCTGTCAGCAGAATTTTCCATTTAACACTTGTTTTTGATTCACAAAGAGCTGAAGGTTTGGGACTGTTTTAAAAGTCTGACTTATCTACACCCAAGTTATGGATTCATTGGTTCTATCACCATCAGCCACCTGGAAGATCTCTTACAAACAGTTATTATTTATGAATACCCTATTTATACACCGGGACAGAGATATAAATGGTTTCTTTCTTCTCCTGAATGCTCGGTGAAGTAGTTTAAGTGGTATATATGTATTAGAGATGAAACCGCCGCAGCCTGGGTTCGATTCCAGGGAAAGGAATCAACCCAGCCGCTCTCATTTGCAGTCCCAAGCCCAGATCAAATGGGAGGGTTGCGTAAGGAAGGGCATCGAACGTAAATCCTGAGCGAAAATCAAAAATGTTGATTAGATGATCAGCTGTGGTGACCCTGAACAGGGAGCAGCCGAAGGTCAAGAACAACAACAACTTGTGTACTAAAGATGCAACTAATATGAAGTATTCATAAACAGATACTACATTATTAAAATACTCATTTTTGCTGTGTTTTTTTTTGGGATCTGTTTGCGAATCGAAGATCCCAAAACAGTCATGTGACCAAAATGTTTTTAGAAAGCTTGTAAAACAAAGAAAGACTGTGTTTATTAACACAGATTTTTTGTTGCATTTCTTGGATTTAGATTTTGTTTTATTTTTTCGTGTACTTTTTCACCAACCAGCCAGCTCTCCCTGGCGACGACCTCTCCAACCGCCAAAACAGGTGAAGCCAGCAAGCAACACCCGAGGAGGTGTAACCCACTTGGAGGAAAGTGCTATCTGCCCCCTTCCGCATACTCAAGCTCACAGAGGCAGACGATTGGCTGACGCTGCTGTGATTGACGGGGCATCTTGCGATCTGGACAATAGTGTGAATGCCTTCCTGCTGCGCTGCTGTTGCATGTAACGCGTCACATTACTTCTTCTGAGCTTTGTTTTCCAACATGAGAAAAAAAAGTCCTCCATGTTGATGCCACGCCCACTTTGGATTTTAGTTTGAATGTAGATTACAGATGTACCACATGGTCGCTGTGAGATTTGACATATAATGTTAAGGAAACACATTACATTTCTCACTCCCCTCCTGTTAAGGCTTAAATTAATGTCAGTATACTTTCAGTTGCAGTGCAACCTGGAAAGGAATAATCTTTCTTATTTTTGTCAGACATGTGCGACTCCCCGGCAGTCTCGTCTTAGCTGGCATGGAATGATACAGAGCTCAGCGCCACGCTCAGTCAAAAAGGCAAAAACTGACATCATGGCTGGTACCGTGTCCAAATACAGCACACAGCATAAAGTTCTAGCTAAGTTTAGCTTGTGATGTCATCATTACTGTGTTTTACAATTCACTACGGTTTTCCTTTTTCAAAACGGATTACGGAGGAGCGTTTGAATAAAGTAACTTCCCAAAAATGTTCAGTGACTGAGACTGTGTTTTATTGTGAGCACAAAACAGGAAGATTTTTAAAACATTAACACGCATTTAATTAGTACACATTACACATTATACGTAAATGAGTATGTTACAAGCTCAGTTATTCCTGCATCCTGAAAGCTAATCTCTTTGAAACAGGAAAACAGTTACAACATCCAGTGAATACCAGACTACACTGAAAATACTTTTGTGAGAAATAACCAAAAAAAACCCCCAAAAAAACATGCATTAAAATCACCTTGGGTGTGTTTGATTCTTTTAGGACTAGTTACGCCAAACTATCTGTCAAACCGTTTTTATTTGATGTCTACGAATGACCTTTCAACACAAGGTAGAAGAAGAAATCCATCATTCTAAATTAAAACAGCTGTAATGGGTTGCCTTCGAATTCCTTTGCTGTAGCCAATTCAGGTTCGTTCATGTAGACATGTAACCTATAGCTTCAGAGTAAATCATAATACATGTACCATCGGTGAGTATCTGTGTCTGTTGTCCTCACGGGAAAACTTTTGTAAACCTTTTAAAAATGCATTAAGAAGAAAAAAATCAGGAATGTCTTCTGAAGGGAAAGGGACTGTTTTTGATTATGCGTTTTAATATGTAAATAAGGTCCGCTTCTTGGATAACGTCTGCTCTGAAACGAGGCCGTAATAAATCAATGTGAAATATCAGCGTGAACATCTCACACATTTCAAAGAAGCACTAATTGTGCGTACTTAATGTGGAATGCTTTCTTTTTGATTCACAGTGACTTTGAGTCCTTCAAATTGAAATAATAGATGGAAATCGTTAAGAAGGAAAATATATGATGGGTGTACATGTAACGGAGATGATATTAGTCAATCGGAGGCTCCCTGCAAAGCTGAGGTAATAGTCTCCCTTCCACGTATTCCCCTGCTTAATGAAGTGATGGCAGTAAAGAGTAGTTGCAGCTCAGAGAGTGGGGAGGAGAGAAGTCTGTGCTCCTTCACTCCTCGGTGAGTACATGCTGCAGGAAACGGGGTCTGACCAGGGCAAGCCTCCTCTTCACCTCCTCTCTGACACACGTGCAGTGAGTACTCAACCTCCTTACCTGTCCTTCATACCTTACTGCTCTTACAGCCTGGCCTATTGTGCTGCTAACACGAGAAAAAAAGCAACCAAAAAAAGACGCTTTGCATTTAAGACTCCGTTCACATTGGACATGGGACAACATTTCTTTTACCGTTTGTCAGCTACTAAATTATGAGGCCTTCCTGTGATACGTCCTTGAACTTTTTCCAGATCAGTTTGTGCAACAGGCATGATGGATTGATAGCAAAGGCGTATACACAGAGAAGGATGTTTTACTGACAAATCTCTGAAAGAAGTAAAGCATTTTATTCCTTTTATTTATGGTCATGTTGAAAGAGCAAAGAATGTGTTTGAGCTGCTTTTTTGTGCAATCAGGTGGAATTTGGACCAACGTTTCTTGCTTTTCGAACTCGTTCGGAAGGTTTACTAATAAGCACAGGGTTAAAATGTTGTCATTTAACACTGGGAAAGAGGAAGGCAGTTGACTAATAACGGACACAACCATTATCAGCAAAGAATCTAAATAAATCTTGCTGAGATCATATTGATGAAAATGTTTTCACACACATTGCTCCAAAATGGTGATTAAATGATCTTCTAGTCTGGGGCTATGCTCTCACAGTGACACATTGTATTTAGATGTCTCTTGGCACGGTGTGGCCTTGGGGGATTTTTGCTGGGTGATGTAAATGAATATTGGAAATAAGATTATTAGTCAAAAGCAGAACATAAGGGGAATGCGCAGACCTCTTGGCAGAGGCGAGCACGTCGGTGCCTGAAAGCCGTCAGCTTGCAAACGAGAAGATTGGTTGTTTATAGAAGTTGAAATGTTCAGAAGGAACATATCTTCAGGGCTGATCCTGGGAGCCAGGCCCAATTAAAACCAAATGGATAAAAATCACTACAGTGCAACCCAACATCTCTATATGAAGCTTGGCAAATTGCTTGCCTTTTTTTATCAGCTGTAATCTGTGGCGTGTCCCGTTCAGAGCATATGTATGTGTGTGTGTGTGTGTGTGTGTGTGTGTGTGTGTGTGTGTGTGTGTTGCACATGTGATCATGTAAAAATCATATATGCCACACAGGGTTATTTACATTGCTAATGTGAAATATTTTACACAGAAGAAACATGACATTTCAAGTTAACCTTAGAATTTGTCCTTCATTTATAAAAAGATTGCATATAGATTATTTTCTTATTCTGCTATCATTAATGTGAATACACTTTACACAGAGAACACAATAGGCAAAAGCATCACATTTCCCTTAAAAAAAACAAAAAAAACATGTCATTTTTTAATCTACTTGATTGACAGAGATACATTTCAAAGTTATTTTTAAGCTGTATCTTCAGTGATATTTTTGGCTTGCTCTATGAGACTCTGAGACAATATTTCTCATACGTGTTAGACTAAATAATCCAGAGAAAACTTCATTACTGCACTATTTTATTACGAAGGTGCAGCAGGTGAAATCAGCTAATGTTTCTGCCTAAATAATTGGCTTACACAAAAGGAAAGACTACGCAGCTGCTTAAGCACTACAGACAAAATACCCACTTAATTAATCATCATTTATCAGCGAGGAAATGGATACGAGCAGCACAAGGGGCTCTGAGGAGATCTTTCATTCTGTCTCACTCAGAATAATATCCAGAGTGAAACTAAACGCATCCATCCACAGTCTTTATTTCTTTTTTTTTTAAAGACAGGTTTATTGAAGGTCAGTCTTTTATTCCTATGTCAATAACTTTTTCATAAACTTTTTGATTTATCGAGTATCTTCTATGAAATATTAGAGTGTTTTCATTTTGGGTAACCAGTTGATGTTGGAACGGGATGGTTTAAAATCATGCATGGAGATGTCACTCTTGACTATATGACCCCCGTGGTGTGGAAGAATACCATTTGTCACAGGTGTTACGTTCCAGCCGGAATACGCATAACGCTCTGCAGAGGCACTATGTCATCTGTCCCCTCCGCTCTCTAGATACATGGGCTCTAATTCACCACGGACAGTGTGTAAGCTCTGCTGTCATCGTGCCTGCAGATGAGGTCCGTTATGGGCAAGCAGCCAACATTAGACACTCGGGTGTTTAACTGAGACATAGAGTTCTGGTGCTAAGCAAAATATACATTCTTCTTCAACACAATTTGCTCATTCTTACTGATTCACTCACACAGCCAAGACCTTGGAAATATACAAATTAATGGGGACTTTACTGAACTCTCACTGACCTAGCTACTCACTCTCTCTCTCTCTCTCTCTCTCTCTCTCTCTCTCTCTCTCTCTCTCTCATAAGTATATGTAATAAATAAGAAGAAATATACCAGAAAAATAAGCATTAATGGGTTGGTGTGAAAGGTTGTCATTATTTCTCTATATATCAGCACACTCTGAACTGTATCATTCCTCTTATACCACACAATATTTATGTGTTAACAAACAACACATTATACATTTTTTTCTGTTATGTTCTAGTATGTTATTGAACAAGACAAGTTAGCTCCGGTTATCATTTTCGTTAAACAGTCGCTCCCTCATTTGTCTTTGTCTTTCTCATTAAGTTGCAGATGCAAAGAAAAATGATGCTTATTATGTTACCAAAAAGCCACAAGACTCTTCCATGGCTTAAAATATCAAGGACAGTTTTTATCTCTGACTGTTGCAAAGCACTGAAACCAGAGACTCCTTATTTAACGGTTTAATCAAGTTTAGCTATATTAACTGTTTAAATATGCTGTTTATTTGTTAATAACTGCTTTATTCATATAATTACATTATGTGGCTCAAGCACTTTACACTTCTCTGTGAAGAAATTTGCTCACAATAAATACAATGGATATAAAAAGTCTACACACCCCTGCTGAACTTATGTAAAATGTAAAAAAAAAATGAATGTAAAAAAAAATTAAACAAAAATAAATCATATCAGACATTTTTCTACCCTCACTATTAAATTACAGTGTATTAAAATAAATCAAAAACATTTTAGAAAAAAAAAAAGTGGGAAATATAATCCCCCCCCAAAAAAACTGGTTGCACAAAAGTGTGCACACCCTTTTACAATTGAGGGGTGTGGCTGTGTTCAGAACGAATTAATTAAATTCAATCTCATGTTCAAACATAACATTATCACCCAGCTGTCATCCGGGAACTGATCCTAACCCCAAATAAAAATCAGCTGTTTCTGTAGGATTCTCTATGTTTCATCAACAAATATAAAAATCCAGTGCTATACAAGTAACATCACCAACAACAGGGCGTCCCACCAAAATTTAATAAAACGACCAGAAAAAAGCTTACCAATGAGGCTGCCAACAGACCTACGGCAACGTTAAAAAAGATGCATGAATATTTGGCAAGTACTGATTATTCTCTTCAAGTAACAACAATCTCTCATATTCTGCACATGTCTGGGGTAGGGAGGCTAGATGGAGAACTCAAGCTCAGCTAACTCACCCAAAACCATGTGGCAAAATGTGTTATGGTCTGCTGAGGCCAATTCCAAAAGGTATAATAATTCCACAAGTGCAAATCTGATGCAAAAAACACACATCACCAAAGCATACAAATGGTGAAGCATGGTGGTGGCAGTATCATGCTTTTAGAACTGTTTTTTAAAACAAGTAAATCATGAATTGCTACAAATACCATTTCATTTTTAGTGCAAAACCTTCAGGTGTCTGTTAACCAGCTGAAGATGAAATCGTATTTCATGTTTCAGCAAGACAATGAGCCAAAGCATAGATCCAAATCAACACAGGAATGTCTAAAACATAAGAAGATCAATGTTTTTGAATGTCCTAGCCCTACATCAAATCTATGAAGTGACCTGAAGCAGTCTGGTCACAAAACATGCCCTTACAATCTGACGGATCTAGAATATTTTTGTAAGAAAGAGTGGGATAATATTGCCAAGGTCAAGACGTACCATACTAATAGACAGTTTCAACAAAGTATTACTTTTAGGGGTATGCACATTTATGCAACTACATTATTGTAAGTTATTTTCCCTTTTTTTCTGCCTGTTTTTCAGACTGGAAAAACATCTGACATCATTAATCTTAGTTTCTTTTGTTTTTCCACCACAAAACATCCTGCTAGTTTATATGTAATCTTCATATAACATTTTATAGTGAATAAAACGATACACTATGCAATGATTTATAGGACTAATTTCAACATTAATAAATCAGATAAAACGTCTAGGCATGTTGTCCATACATTAGCCGTCCCATATACATGCAACAGGTTGAAGATCTCATATCATCTGACTGCTCCACTATTTACCAGGACCATCTGTTTTAAATCCCACTGCAGTAGCAGGAGACATCCTGAAAGTTGTTACTTCTAACAAATCAACCGCTGATATATTGTAATACTACTGGTGTAGAGGCTTAATGTAGAGACCCTACATATATATATATACATATATATATATATATATATATATATATATATATATATATATATATATATATATATATATATATATATATATATCTTTGCATATCCTATCCTTGGAGGCTTAGTGTCAGAGAGCAGGGCCAGCCATGATGCAGGGGGGTTGGTTTCCTTGCTCAAGGGCCCAACAGTGGCAGCTTGTCAGTGCTGGAGCATGAACCTTGGTCTTCCTATCAACAATCCAGAGCCTTAACTGCTTGAGCTACCACCACCCCCAGCCCCCTATATAATATATATAGTCTGATACTGCATGTATGTACATTGGGTAGTGGTGTAATATCCTGTCAAAACAAACTGTAAGAACTCTTTATTCGTTCATTCAACTCTTCAGACATTAATCACCTATATACTCATCAATTGCTTAGTTGTCTCTCAGTTACTTGCAGGTATGCCCAAATTATAAATTATGTTTAGAAATGATAATCTATAACAATTCGTCCTTAGGAATTGCTCAGTATACTACATGTATATGTGTGTGAATGGTAGTTTTACTTTAACATGCCTATTTGGGTTGCAGCTTCAACACCAGTAGTATATAGTAATATATGCTTTACAATGCACGTTTGAAGTAACAACTTCTCCTATTACTATACTGTCAAATAATATCTTGTCAAAACAAAGTGTAAGATTTTTTCATTTGGAACTGCTCAGTAAAGACAGAAGGCTTATATACATGTTCTGTTATCATCTGTTAATCATCAAATTAGCCATGTCTCAGATACAGATACATACACACATGTAGGAATGATGAAATTATATTCAGGTACCAGTCTGAGATCATACAACCCATTGTCATAAGATCCAGATTTATCAGAGCTTTAAGCGAGTCATGGGTCTTATGATGTTCTCTCTTTAATTTTTCCTTAATACATTTGTACCTATAGGAATCATGTGTCCTAAGGATTCATCTTTGGGCTGCGTTCTTCCATATATTAGACCCTTGATAGGACATTAAGTAGTAGAATGTCCCAGGAACAATTACTTAGAAACAATGATTTCTGTTTCCTAGCACATTATCGTGTTTGCTTGTAATGTCTGTTTTGCGAAACATGGTAAAAATGTGAAATATATTCCTTCATGTGTTTATTCACCTTTTTCACGAGGAGGTCTGTTTAAGCTAAATTTAGCACATGCATACACAACCTGCTATTTTGGAAAATAATAACATGGCTGCACTATGTAGAAGTCTGTCAGACCTATACCGAGGTGATGAGTCATAACTGATTGAGTGGAAAACGAGCTGCTTTTCTCCCCAAAGAGCAAAAAAAACAAAACACATTCCTCTCTCACATGCACACATTATAGGGTACAAAACATTCGTCCAATAGAAACAACGCACCGAAATAACTTTTGCTCTATTTTGGTCAGCCTCAGGTCTTATTTTTAGAAAAAAAAATTGGTATTGAATTGCAAACTGATCAGGTCACTCCATGTGCTTTCTCTCCAGTTCATGATTCATCGGAAGTATGTGATGACGTTACGTGTGTTTGCTGTTCTGTTCTGGACAGGATCTGACATTTTGTTCCTTGCAATCAGTTTACATTTAAATAGAGAATATCCTCAGGTCGTGAGGTAACTTCACAGCTATATCTCTATTTGTCAAAGGCGTCAAGGAAAAGGTCAGCATAGTAAAATTAGAATCAAAGAATGTCCACAAAGCCATCTATGAGAGGAAATACACAGTCATTTTAGAAACCTAGACTTTAAAAGAAACCTTGCTACACTGGCTTGCTACACTGGCTGCGGACCACAAAGATTCATTTACCACAGTTTCCCCTTCACAATATTAACAACACTACCAAAAACACACTCATTCAGGTATACCACAAATTTACCACAGTTATACTGGTGTATCTATCATAGTGAGAGAGGGAAGTAGCTTACATTTAATATACTTCCATGTTTAAGTTCACTTCTAGAGAAGTACACTAAGTGTTAAGTCACTTATGTTAAAAAATAAATATATTAATGTGTATAAGTTTCACTTCTAGAGAAGTACACTAAGTGTTAAGTCACTTATGTTAAAAAATAAATATATTAATGTGTATAAGTTCACTTCTAGAGAAGTACACTAAGTGTTAAGTCACTTATGTTAAAAAATAAATATATTAATGTGTATAAGTTCACTTCTAGAGAAGTACACTAAGTGTTAAGTCACTTATGTTAAAAAATAAATATATTAATGTGTATAAGTTCACTTCTAGAGAAGTACACTAAGTGTTATGTTAAACAGTTAATATATTATTTATAAGTACACTTGAAAAGAAGTACACTAAGTGTAATGTATACTTATGTGAAACATTTTAATATATTAATATGTATAAGTACACTTGAAAAGAAGTACACTAAGTGTAAAGTATACTTAACTTAAACTTTGTATAAGTACACTTGAAAAAAAAGTACACTATGTTATGAAAAAAAGTTAAACATTTAATATATTATGTACAAATATCCTTGAAAAGATATAAAGTGTTAAGTTCTCTTATATTAAACATTTGATATATTGATATGTATAAGTACACTTGAAAAAAAGTACATTAAATGTTAAGTATACTTAAACATTAATTATACTAGCATGTATAAGTACACTATGTGTTGAGGTCACTTATGAAAAAAGGAAAAAAGGACACAAAGCGTTATGTAAACTTAACTTATACATTAAATATATTAGTATGCATAAGAACACTAAAAAGAAGTACACTAAGTGTTAAGTAAACTTAAATGTTAAATATCCTAGCATGTGTAAGTACACCTGAAAAGAAGTACACTAAGTATTACTTATGTTAAACATTTTAATATATTACAATGTATAAGTATACTTGAAAAAAGTACACTAAGTGTTAAGTTCACTTATGTTAAACATTAAATATTTTAGTATAAGTATACTTGAAAAAAGTACACTAAGTGTTATGTAAACTAAAACATTAAGTATATTAGTATATTCTAAAATACAGAGTCCGGTTTGGGGACCACAGGATTTCATCGCTGATTTTTGCAGATGATGTTGTCCTGTTGGCTCCTTCAAGCCTGGACTAACAGCATGCACTGGGGCGTTTTGCAGCTGAGTGTGAAGCGGCTGGGATGAGGGTCAGCACCTCCAAATCTGCGGCCATGGTTCTTGACCGGAAAAAGGTGGCTTGCACCCTTCAGGTTGGAGGGGAGGTCCTTCCTCAAGTGGAGGAGTTTAAGTATCTCTGGGTCTTGTTTACTAGTGAGGGAAGGATGGATTGTGAGATTGACAGACGGATCGGTGCAGTGGCAGCAGTAATGCGGTCTATGTCCCGGTCTGTTGTGGTGAAGAAGGAGCTGAGCCGGAAGGCGAAGCTCTTGATTTACCAGTCAATCTATGTTCCTACTCTCACCTATGACCATGAGCTCCGAAAGGATAAGATCCCGGATACAAGCGGCCGAAATGAGCTTCCTCCGTAGGGTGGAGGGGCGCTCCCTTAGAGATAGGGTAAGGAGCTCTGTCACCCGGGAGGAGCTCGGAGTAGAGCCGCTGCTCCTCCACATCGAAAGGGGACAGTTGAGGTGGCTCGGGCATCTGTTTCGGATGCCTCCAGGACGTCTCCCTGAGGAGGTGTTCCAGGCATGCCCCACCGGGATGAGACCCCGGGGAAGACCCAGGACACGCTGGAGAGACTATGTCTCTCGGCTGACCTGGGAACGCCTTGGGATCCCTCCGGAAGAGCTGGAGGAAGTGTCTGGGGAGAGGGAAGTCTGGGCATCCCTACTTAGACTGCTGCCCCCGCGACCCGGCTCCAGATAAGCGGAAGACAATGAATGAATGAATGAATGAATGAATGAATGAATGAATAAATATACTATTATGTATAAGTACATTTGTAAAGAGGGACACTAAGTGTTAAGTATACTTAACTTAAACATTAAATATACTAGTGTGTTTAAGTACATTTGAAAAGTAGTACACTAAGTGTTATTTTCACATACAGCAAACATTATATAATCTAGCATGTACAAGTACACAAGTTAAATTTCCACAATTTAGAGATACCAATCATCCTATATCGCATGTCTGTAGTCTGAGGAGGAAACTTGAGTACCCAGAGAAAACCTCTGAATCATGAGGAGAACATACAAACTCCACCCACAGGGTGGAGGCAAAAATAAAATCCCAACCCCAGGAGGAGTGACGCAAACATGATAACCACTAAGTCACTGCGTCTCCATTACTGTGAACTATTTACTTACGTATTACTGTTAATGCTTACGAGTGTAACATAGAAGTCATTACACAGCTAACGGCTGAAAAGTGAAAAAAAAGATCGAATATAAAATCAAATCTTTATACTCTAGAGTCTGAGCCATTTGAGTCTAGGATGAAAGAGTCATTTGAAAGATAAAGATTCTCTGCAGCTCCTAAAAGGTCTGTTTACCTCAGCCTGCTTTTTCAAACACTAACAGGTTGTTGAATAGTTTAGACAGCTGAAGTCCACATGTTAAGTAACAACACTCTCAAACAAAGCTGTCTCTCAAACATCAAACCATTTACACATGTAACCTTTAAGGTTTAATGCCACGGCACTAGCTAAAGATCTTGCATGAACTTTTTTGCTGTATTTTTTAAACAGCATACATTTTTATACCAACATAATTGTCCAGTTTTAATTAAGGTTCTTTGTTAAACTTTTTGTGTTATCAATAAGCTTTAAAGCATATAGTCTCCTCATGGGAATCTTTTTTTTTTTTTTGTGAAGTCGAGCCCCCTATTTTATTCAAGATTAAAGATTTCATTTGTCACATACACAGGTATACACAGTAGACACAGTAACAGTAAAAGCAGGGATAAATACAAATAAATTGAAATATATGTCTCATATTAGTCAAAGTTTTTGTCTAATATTAGTCTTGAACTTTTTGTTCTATATTTCTTATGTTCTGTAAAGCTGCTTTGAGACAATATGCATTGTTAAAAGTGCCATACAAATAAAATATGAAATAAATTTGGAATTGAAATATAAAAAAACTCAGCCTGCTCATCCTTAGTGTGTGCATATAAATAAACGACATTTAAAAAACTAAATAAAAAAATAGAATTAAAAGAAATAAAGAGAAATAATAATAGAAAGAAGTAAGAATAATATGAAGAAATGAATATGATGTAGCAACAGTACAAAATGGAAAGTGATGCACCAAATGTATGTATGATTTGATTGGTTTCTTTAACTCTAACTTTTTAAGTTGTGTCCATGTTCAAGCACTGAATTGCTTTGTCATGAATTACTCTACAGTGGTGCTTAATGACTCATATGAAAGTAGACAATCGGGTCTTTAATACTTCATTTGTAGTTTTTCATAAGTATTTCTGTTTTTTATCAAACTTATTAAGGGAATTATATTTACAGAAAAGTTCCAAAAAAACAGATTCTTTCATACAAATGTTTCTATCTTCTAAGTAAACGGTGATATTAAACCCACTTCTGCTCTCTGATTTGCCCCAAGTGCTTGTTCATAAGCATCAACAAAGTGAAGGTGCTATCTTCACACACTAAAATTCTGTTTAAGGTTATCCCAACAGAGGAAAAAACAAACGTTTCACACTGAAAGCCAGCAAAGTCCTAACTCATATATATCAGGTTTGTGGCGATAAAATAATTGATTTGTTTATATTGATTGAAAACTTTTGATAAGTCAATTCGATACTGGTAAAAAAAGGCAAAGTAAAGAAACCTATTTTGGCTTCTTCAGGCTAATATTGTGGGGTGTTTTTTTTATTATTATTAAAATTTGGGAAGAACATGAAACTACTCACCATGTGATTTTATCAGTTGCCTCTAGCAGCTTAATCCAAAATGGAGTGTGTGCTGAAGTGTGAATGTAATCTGTAAATTCATCCAATTATCTAAAATGATCTAAAAACCTGAATGAATTATATAAAGAATTATAGTTAGAAATTTGATTGTATAATATCTGATCATGTATCTTATATTAGATCACACATTGAAACATTTCTGTAGAGCAAAGTTTTCATATTAACCGTGTGTGTGTGTGTATGTGCGTGTGTGTGTGTATCAAACACCGGTTAATGCAAAGCAGCTGCATCTGTATAACACAGAGACTTCATAGCAACAAACACAGTGGCGTCTGTGTGTGTGTGTGTGTGTGTGTGTGTGTGTGTGTGTGTGTGTGTGTGTGTGTGACTCCAATCTCAGTCACAGACACAATCCTATTCTGCATGGTCTTGTGAGCTTTACTTCATTGCCTGTTATTGGATTTGTGTTAGAGCTTCATCCACAAATCCTAAGCGAATGTCAGAATCTATACTTTTCCTAATTTGTTGAAGAAAGCACAGTTAATGCTGGTATGCACCGAACCTCTGTTACTTCATTGTTTATTTACGTATGCTGAGTGATTGCATTTGCTACACTGCTAATAGTACGTTTAACTACATAAACAAGCTCTTTCGAGACGTTTGGATTCAGAGGAATCCTAACAAATGCTTTTCTTCTATTAATAAACATCATTATTTCACGTAATATCAACACGACCTGCAGCACGAAGCATGTCGTATGACATTTTACAAGAAGAATTTAATTATTTCATGATTAGGAGTGGAGTATTTATGCTCACAGTGATAAATCCATGTGCTGGATCACCTGGATAAATATTTTTATTTAAAAAAAACATTAAATTGAAGAAAGTGACTAATGAATTAACAGGGTTTATCTTTACATAATGATAACAGTGAAGATCTCACCAGCAACATCTGCTAATTTATCTGTATCTGTATTCAGACTAAAAGCTGAATTGGGCGTGGCCTAAACCTCACAGGCTTAATTCAATATAAACTCACTATTACGCCACCACAAACACTGGAAAATGTTTGAAAATCGTAGAAGTTAGACAACTGTGTGTGAATTCTGGGTCTGACAATTCCTCGGCCTCAGCTGTATCACATGAGAAATGTTTTTCCTTGTTTTAAAAAAATCATGCCTATATTATTTTTGTTAATATCTGCCAGCAATATTTTCTCATAGACTCGGTTCTATTTTGCAAAATATAAACAAACTAGCAGCCTAAAGCATGTAAACCACTGTGACCCTGAGCAGGCAGTTACTAGATGTGCTAGACGTCTCTGTTAATGACCGCTGTCTTTATTTGAGTTTATTTGAGTATGTGAGCAGTCACTTGCACAAATGAAAAATCCTCTCACTCACATGACTTTAGTGTTCGTTGTTGTCTGTGCAATCTGAATCCAGAGGCTTGAATTTAGTCTCAGTTATAGTCCCTGTGTAGCTTTTTGCAAAGCTGGAAGGAAGGAAGGAAGGAAGGAAGGAAGGAAGGAAGGAAGGAAGGAAGGAAGGAAGGAAGGAAAACAAAGGAAAAAAAGCAAAAAGAGAAAGAAAGAAAGAAAGAAAGAAAGAAAGAAAGAAAGAAAGAAAGAAAGAAAGAAAGAAAGAAAGAAAGAAAGAAGGAAAAATAAACTAAAAGAAAAAAGTAAGAGATGTTGAGAAAAAAGAAAAAAAGAAAGAAAAAGAAGAGAATGAAAGGAGAAGAAAAAGAGAAAGCAATAGAAAAGAAAAAAGAAAGAAAAAAGAAAAGAGAGTGAGGTCATGGAAAAAAGAAAGAAAAAGAGAAATAAATAGAAAGAAAGAAAGAAAGAAAGAAAGAAAGAAAGAAAGAAAGAAAGAAAGAAAGAAGCACACAAACAAACAGAAAGAAAGAAAAAAGAAATAGAGAAAGATAAAATGGGAAAGAAGAAAAAGAGAAAGAAAGAAATATGACCCCAGAGGCCCAAATTTAACCTCAATTAGAATTACTGTCAAGCTTTCTAAGCTTTCTTAGAAAGAAAGAAAGAAAGAAAAGAAAGAAAGAAAGAAAGAAAGAAAGAAAGAAAGAAAGAAAGATAAATAAACTCGTCCTCCTCTTCATATCAGTGTTTGTATCTGTTTAGAGGAGACATCACCTGATGCCTAATGTCTGATGGCCAATGTTTAATGTTTAATGTCTGATGTCTGATGTGCGATGTCTGATGTGCGATGGCGTGTTCGATGAGAACGTTACTCAGAACAAAAATTTTCAGAGCCAAAGTTTTAATATATAATACTTTAGGGAAATAGTGAGCTACCAAATGAGTCATGTTTTAAATTCAGTCTCATTCCAGAGCTAAATATAAAAACATAGAGCTCTGTGTATGTGTGTGTGTGTCTGTGTGTGTGTCTGTGTGTGTGTGTGTGTGTGTGTGTGTGTGTGTGTGTGTGTGTGTGTGAAACAGCAGGCCTGAGGAATGCAGAGTGTCACTTCAGCGCTGACTATAAGTGCATAAGGGCAGGATATGTGTGAGCTGCATGCAGCATGCGTAAGCTTGTTTGTTGCTCTGTCTCTATTTCTCCAGTGGCCTCGTGGATCCTCCAGGGGCTTTGTGTCTTTGAGTTATTGCCCATAAATTCTTGTGAGTTGACGTAACAATATTGTTTTGTGTCTAATTTCAGTGAAAATCAGAATAATGCTGAGAAAGGGCTAGTCCAGGGTGAATATCACTGAAACTCTACAGCCATTAGGGGGAGAAGGAGCTATTTTCGGAAAGATGACTCATCTAAACTTTTAACTTAAATGACCTGCTTGGTTGCTCGGACAAAACCAAATGAAACAAACTGTGATGGAGAGGATCTTTATGAGGCGACAAGTCGTTTAGATACAAAGCTCTGATGACGTCGCTGCTGTTTTATTTTCACTGCGATGTCATTTTGCAAATTTCGGCATGCACAAGTCACTTTGATGAACATGGATGTTAAAACAAAGCTGATAAAATACCATAAAAGCAGTCTAAAGTGATTAGGACACACACACACACACACACACACACACACACACACACGTCACACTACTGTCCTAAAGCCAAAGCAGGGTTATTCCAAATAACAAAAAAAAAACAATATTATGATATATTAAACGTAATCCCTGGTAATTAATTATTCTGGGTTTTTTTTGTGTTTTTTTCTATAAATTAATAAATAAGCCGAACAATTATTGATTTCATAGAAGTATTGATTTTTCTTTTTGTCATTCATTCTTTTGTATTAGATGTATTTCTTTTTTATTATATTTTTTAAGCTTGACAAGGACATCTTAAGATGATTTAATAAAATCACAGAATTGTCAGATTATAGTTTATAGAGCTAGTTTAATTATGAGGGTACATTAGTGACAACAAGAACAAAATAATTAAAAAATATATATATAAATATATATACTTTTACAATACAGCTGTTGAATTCTCTATTCTGATTGGTCAGAAGTTGTTGATTAATTTTGAATTAATATTCACCAACACTATTAATCTATTCACTTATACAAGGGCTTGTACAGCAGATGCTTCACATAAACAGATTTATAAAAAAAAAATATGTATCGTTGTTGATATGGTGAAGTTTTTGTAGGCAGATTTATGAAAGGAGTCTCCAGTTTCAGGAAAACAGTTTGATTTCAAGCTGTAACCGTCACATTTTCAAACACGAATGGTCAGGAATGTGCGGTTTCTCAATAACATATGTCACAAGCTGCAGATTTTGTCCAACTTACTTCAAATGAAAGCACAAAGAGAGGCTGGTAAAGGAATGACCGTCAGATGTTCTTTAAATGACCCAAAATATAATGTGACATACAGCAGTGTTAATTTTGACAGCCATTTTTTATTTACTCTTAGTCTTTATCTTCAGATGAAAATGGTTATTAGTCCTAGTCACATTTTAGTCATTTTTGTCTTCCATAGTTTTAGTCTAGTTTTAGTCGACGAAAAGTCATTGCATTTTTGTCAAGTTTTAGTCATTAGTTTTAGTCAAACTGCAGTTACCAGCTTTAATTTTGTTAATTTTCTATGTAGTATTTAGACAAAAATACTCATTATAATTTTTCTCTCTTTCTCTCTAGACTAATTAAGCTGAGAGATTTGAATCAAGATAACGAGCTATATTGACACTGCACTCTTAGCACTTGTGCAACTCTACATATCCCTTTTTCTTAGTCGGATATCAGCCTGCTGTGCTGCCCTTGCTCATTTATAAGGTAGTTCAAGTAAAAAGCAAAAATGTTTTCTTTAGCTGTTATGGAAAAACAGCATTTAGCTCGCCAGGCCAGTTGGAGTTTATTTAGCCTACCCGCTAAAAGTCTGAGATACAAACGCCCCTTATCCAGTCCAGTGACAGGGACGCATATTTTTAAAGACAGTTAGCCGATACAAAGAGATCATTTATTTTGAATGTCCGATACTCCTAAAAAAAGCATTTTAGTCCAGTCTCGTCTCGTTAGCAAAGAAACGTCTTAAATTTAGTCATAGTTTTTATCATCAGATATTAGTCTCGTCTTAGTCTCGTCTCGTCTTAGTCCCAGAAAAAATGGTCATTAACAAATATTTTTCGTCATTGTCAACGAAATGAACACTGACATACAGTACCACTATATCATCATTCATTCACTCATTCATTGTCTACTGCTTATCTGATCTATACTCGGGTCACGGGGAGCCTGTGCCTATCTCAGGCGTCATTGGGCATCAAGGCAGGATACACCCTGGACGGAGTGCCAACCCATCACAGGGCACACACACACTCTCATTCACTCACGCAATCATACACTACGGACAATTTAGAGATGCCAATCAACCTATCACGCATGTTTTTTTGGACTGGGGGAGGAAACCGGAGTACCCAGAGGAAACCCCCGAGACACGGGGAGAACATGCAAACTCCACACACACACACACAGCGGAGGCGGGAATCGAACTCCCAACCCTAGAGGTGTGAGGCAAACGTGCTAACCACTAAGCCACCGTGCGCCCCCATCAGCATCAGCATCATAATCATAATCATAATCATAATAATAATAATATTTTAGAGTTAATATAAATTGCTGTAGTTCAGGATGAATAAAAGACTCAAGACATGATGTTTTAGGAAATTAATCAACTTCAGTGTTCTAGAACGGCATGTCTCATCAGGTTTTATATTTTTTTTTGTACAAAAATTCAGACAGTTTCTTCACATGACAAGGTTTTTTTTTTCTCACAGAGCTAAAAGTAGAACTGAAAAGAAATGAATCAAAATGAAAAAAATTAAAATAAATAAAGGCAAACAGTCAGCAAACCTTCTACAGGCTATGGTACTGTATGTTGTCTACTAGATAGATGAGCTTAAACTGGATTGTGCATCATCTGAAGAAAGCTGAAGAATAAATGCTGATGTGTAGTAAATGGAAATGTAATGTCATGTAGTGTTCGCTAAAAGCTTTGACAGCAGTGAAACGCATGTCACTTTACCACTTCCCTTTGCATAGTGTCAAGCATTTCCTCTTTATCATACACACCAAATGCAACACACATACACACACACACACACAAACACACACACACACACACACACGCATCTGCGCTCGAATAGGGCAGCTGAGATAAGGAAGCTCACAGTGGACTTTTCTTGCCTGCGAGGTTCCACTTGTAAGTTGCATGCTATGTTTTATTTATCCTTTTAAAGTTATCATGCATCTTTTTTATTTTAGATTTAAATCCTATTTAAAATGCTCCAGTCTGTGTTAATACCGTATTGCTCTGTTTCACTCACCATGACAAATATGTCCTTCTGCATGTAGATGTAGACTCACTGGCAAAACATCTGCATTCCCTTTAACCTGCAGTGGAATAATTGTTTTTTTTTTATTATTGTTTCACCTCATGCAAAGTGCACACTAGTGCTCAAATCAATCAGCATGCACTCGGATTTTTTTTGCTATCTCTACAGAAATGTCCAGTGTCTTTGTCCAATCTAAGCGATGATGAAGGATTTGTGATGACATGGCTGTAGTCCTAAGACAGTTGTTGAAGCAATTTGGTGTGTCAGAGTGTCAGAGAACTGGGAGTCTTAAAAACGCTGAAAGTCTAATTACATCAACCGCACATCTAGACTGTACTCTCAGCAGCATGAGCATCCGTTCCCAAAGCAATGCCCGGCAGTGTCTCGCTGAAATTTCCCAGGTAGGACACCTACATAATTTCATTTAATCTTTTTCTACTGCTACTTAAAAGAGCTTCTGAGATAAAACGAAGTGGACTGAGGTGTCACGTGATGGATCGAACACGATTTGGCTTTCTGTTACACAGACTGCTGTGATGTCCGTGAATTGACCCTGAACTCTTTGTATTTAACTATTTTTACAAGAAGCCAAAAAAAAAAGGAATTTGTTTGTCTGTTTGTTTTGGAGTGTCCATATTCAGCATTGAATTTCGATGATTGATGGACAAGAACAAATACAAGTACTTGGGGCATCTTAGAGAGCGTAAATAGGTTTGATATCACCATTTACTTTGCAGATAGAAACATTTGTGTGAAAAAAAAGTTTTGCCCCAGTAGGCCAGATAAAAACAGAAATACTTATGAAAAACTACACATTCTTTAAGCACTGAGTGTCTACTTCTATATGAGTCACAAACCACCACTGTGAAGTGCGACATTCAAAGACATTCAATGCTTGAACCTGGACACAACAAAACAGATGAAGACAAGCCATTTGGATGTTCTGCTGCTTAATGCATTATCAATTTTTGCTTAGTTTAAGGATTGATTTTTTTTAAGGATTGAAAGATACCTTTATATATTTTACACACACACACACACACACACACAAAATGACAAATCTCACAACATCTTAAATAGAAAGAGAAAGAAAAAAATGTGTTATTAAGCAACGGCGTCTAGTGACTCGGCTGCTACCGCATGTGTGCATGTGTGATTCCTTAAGTCTGTAGCACTTGACATTGTTGGTAATGTGACAAGTAAGTGGTTTTTCTTTGTGAGTTTAAATCCTTCACGCAGGTATGCGCTGCACTCTTTAAACATCTGCTTGTGGTCCAGCGATTCAGCTCTCTCTAAACAGGAGGTAAATATTTTGGACGAAAACCCCACAAAGTATGCGAAGAGACGCAACTTTTCATGCACAAGCTTTTTTTTTTTTTTAAGACATGAAAGCATTAATGTTTATTACATGATGTTTCTTCACATAAGAGTAAAAAGCAGAACTTTTCATTCCTTGAAACTTAGTTCGACTTTCTCCAACAAAGCATTCTTTATTTGATTTGCATAAGCAGATGGTTTCTATCTTGTCCAATTGCTATGACAGACATCAGTGTGCTAATTGCATTTGCATAACCCTTTCATATATATATAAATCTATTTCTTTTTTAATTTAAAACGCATGCTTCTGTGGTCTTCATGGTGAGTTTCGATTCAGTGGCCAAACATGTGGAGTAAAAACATATGCATTGGTGTTGGCTCGCCTCCTTGCATATTTACAAAATTAGCTGCCGTCGTTGTCGAGATGAAAACACACAAGCAATCATGTAACTTTCAGATGTTATGATAGCGACGGTAATTAAGTTTTATCAAAAATCTTAAACACTGATGAGAACTAACACGGCAGAAACATAACATTGCACTGTGACTCCATTACTGAAGCTATACAGATTTGAGTTGGTCAATAGCAGCACTGCTATCAATACATTATACATTATCAATACATCACTGCTTTATATTTGACTCGCAGCCAGAAAGTTATTACTCCATTGGCATGCAGAATAAAATCATCTGGCATACGTGCACTTGGTCAAATTATGATGGTCAAAAATACAGGCATGAACATGCAAGTTCATATCCTATATACTGTCAATGGCTTGAACTGCTGTGTATTCATGGTAAGATCTTGAGGCATTGCAGACTTTACAGACATTTTCACACATGTAGAAGTTCTCTATGTTATTAGTTACTTTCAACAATGCAAGACTATTAAGATGTTGCACATGTAGGGCACACAAAAGAAAAGAAAAACAAAAAAAGGAAGTAAGATAAGTCAACCAGCAAGTGCATGATTATATGTTATGAAAGTCATTCTGAAAAATAAAATGGAATTTCCTCCGTTGTAGTTATGCTATGTCAGTGTTCTTCATTTCATTTCTAATAAAGGCTTTATTTATGTATTTCTGTTTTTATCTAGTCTACTGGGGCAATATATTTATAGAAAAAAAAAAACCAAGACAGTTCCTTTTTTCTCACAGACGTTTCTATTTTATTTTGTATTTCTATTTCGTATCTCTTTTATTCCAAATAAATATCAAAACCCATGATATCAAACCCATTTCTGGTCTCTGTGATGCCCCAAATGCTTGTTCCTAATCCTGTAAAACTTGAAGCCGTTATCTTCAACCACTAAAATTATGGGGTTATCCCAACAGAGGTAAAAACCTGACTCATTTTATATCAGACTTTATATCAGACCTGTCAAGAAAATAATTAATTTGTTTAATACTAATACTGAAAATGTCCCATAAGTCTATTTCTATTCAGCCAGTGGAATTTAAATTCAGTGTACTGGTAAAAGAAAAAAAGGTTAAAAGTGTTAAAAGTGGACACCCTTGTCCAGAACAACTTTCTATCTCATTTTATCTCATATACACAACTAAGCAAATGAGGGCTAATGGCCTTGCTCAAGGGCCCAGCAGTGGCAGCTTGATGGTCCTAGGATTCAAACTCACAACCTTCTGATCAGAATTTCTTAACCACTGTTTTTTTCTGAGCTTGCCTGTTCTTTCTTTGGGGGTTTCCTCTTGATTCTCCTTCCCCAATCCAAAGACATGCATTATAGGCTGATTGACATCTCTAAATCATCTGGAGTGTGTGAGTGTGTGTGATCGTGCTCTGTGACTGATAACTTTTCCAAGGTGTACCCTTCTCTGTGCCCCAGAGAAGACTCCAGGTTCCCCACAACCCAGTAGGATAAACGGTGTAGAGAATGGATGGATGGATAGATGACCTGACTTGACCGAAAACAAAACTCAACACATATTTTACATAATTTAGATGTACTCAATGTCTTTACATGACATATCACTGCTTTTTCAAAGACACAATAGTTTAATATATGAGGAATTATATTCCAGTCTTGCTTAATACAAGGCTAAATAAACCAGTTGAACAAATTTTGCAAAATAAATTAAAAATAAAACAGCTTGGTCACTCATCTGGAGCAGTTAAACAGTTAATTTGTCCTCTTCAGTCCTGGCTTAGGAAGAAAGCTGCTTTTGACCTTTGCATGTAGAAACATTAGGTATTATATACAAGCAATCATGAGTTCTACAAAGAGATAAGAGCTTTAGTAATATTAATCATCAACATTCGGTTCGGCGGTGAGTCACCTATTAGTCATCACAGCGTCTTTCCTGTGTCAAATACTGCATTAAAAAGAAAAAAAAAAAGAATAAGAGGATTTTTGTAAAATACTGCTTTAATTGCCCTCTCTTACTCGTCCAACTCTGATTTTTTTCCGCTGTTCTGCTAAAGTGCAATGCCCATTCAGTGGTCACTCAGATTAATAACTGTTGTGGCAACAAATGACCTCATGGTTCATTGCCTTTATTTCCTGTTAAATGCTACTAGCTCAAATTGTGGTGAAGTAATTCTTCATGATAACTGAATAGCAGATTTATGATACTGGTCACTGGCCACATCATGGGTCAAGGAGGTTCTTTATATGAGGATGGTAGAGTAAAACCTCTAGTGTGATCGATTTGGAAATTATTAAGTGTGGAAAAATATTAATCTTGTTAATATATCTATATTATTATATGTGTTCACTATTTTACTGCAACTACCTCAGCTCATACTGCACATATCTGCACTATATTTCTCATAAGTCCATAATTTTTTGTCATCTATCTCTTATAGCCTTTATATAATATTTATTTCTATTTTTCTTTATTTACCTCTCTGTAAGTCAATTCTGCTACGTAAATTCTGTTGGGTTTTTTTTTTTTGAAAAAGCATTTTACTGCATATCTTACTGTATAGTGCTGTGTGTGACTAATAAAGTTTAAATTTAATAATTAGCACAGAATATTGTCTTGTTTTGCCTTTATGCTTCATCACAAGCTAACATGCCACAAATCTGTCATCTCATGCCTTCCTAGCTAGCCAGCCAGCAAGCTGTCTAACGACCGCTGCTAGCTCATAAAAACACCCAGATCCTACCTTTTTTTTTTTCATTTTGTCTCTTCCTTTGTTTTCTTCTTTCTCTTTCTTATACAATCCAAAAAGATAAGTCCTCTCCACAGTCCTCCTCCCCTCTGCTTTGGCACTCTGCTACCATTCATAACTTCACATACCATAGACTAAAACAACAACAGATTGCAGGGGTTTGGTACAATCCTGAGAAAAATACTGCACACTATAAAGACTATCATTCTGATTTTGAAACATTTGATCAATTTTGTTCCCTTTAATTAGCCAAGCAGATGTTGACAGCTAAGTGTGTTTTTATACTGTTATTATTGCAGCTTGTTCATGCTAATGGCTGACCCTGACTTTTATTTAAACCAGGCTGATAGAAATATATCTATATAGCTATGATGTATTGTATCGTATTGCAATTGCTGTGAAACAGTGATGATTGACATCCTTTGTGAAGCGCCAATTTCTGTACAATACCCTGACACACAGTATAGCTGCTTCAAAGCGGGTCAGACACCAGAACCTGCACCTGCGAGCTCTCTGCATGTCTTCCAAATAGCTTTTTTTTTAAGCTGGAAAAAAAAAAGTCAGTCTGGTTTTCAAGCAAAAAAGCACTCAGACACACAGCAAATCTGTACACACCAAATCTGACATGAGACCATGACAGATCCAATATGATGTTGTGACGTAGAATGTCAGCTTGAATTCAAGTGTATTTTCATCTCCATTAAATGAAACACATATGAAATGAAGCTATTTATATGCGCGGGTTTGTCATTTCAGGAGACAGAACAGAATTGGACAGAACAAGCGCTCGGTTCTTTCTTGGCCAGCGTGCGTGCTTGTATCGTTATGCAAACAGAACTTGAAAAAGGTCAGATTTTTTGAGACTACAAAAGCCAATCACCTGACCTGACCTCTTCTGAGCTGTATTTTATTTAATGAAGATATGTATGAAAGCAAAAATGTTACAAAAAACATGCAATCAATCTGAATGACTGTGTTACGGGCTCGAGCAGAGCAGCATGAGGATAACCAGCAACTGCTTGCTCATTTCTTTTCCAGTTCTTTAACTGCAGGATTAAGTAAAAGTACTGCTACTATAGTAATAATTCACTTGAGGAAAAATAATTCAGGATAAAAACAATTACTCATGTAAGATTACACAAGCAATCTAGTGGAAAAACTACTTGAGTCATTACATTACTTTTTTTCGGTATCAAAGAAAAACATTTTGTTTATTTATTTATTTATTTATTTATTATTTATTTATTTACTTTAACCCAGTGAGCTGTGTTAAAGTCAGCTGTCTTTCAGTCTTTGAGTGTGTATGATGTTTTATTTATTTATTTTTATGGCTAGTCAGTTATCACATTAAAGTAGCATCATTGGCTAATTATGATAAATTAGCAGTAAATATTAACAAGAATAAATGCAGGTAGCTGCACATAAATGATTGTTTCCTACAGATTCAAAATTGATATAGCAAAACATGAAATGATGTTATTTTCAAACATATGTGCATAAAAAAACTGGGGAATTATGGACTTATGCCCATCTTTTGTTAGCAAAAAACTAGTCAAATATTTGATGCACAGTTTCCTGTACAGTCTGCTTACTACATTCGATTTTTGCAAGCTACTAAATCTGCATGTTGGTTGAGTTAACTGATACGCAATAAAACTTTGTTTCCTTTGTGCTACTTTGTTTACTGACGATGCTGTAAGCAGCCACGTTTCTGAGTAGGAATTCGGAATAGAATTTTGTTTGTTTTTCCTAGTTGTATGTCATAACTTTTGAGTTTTAGTCGATTGAAGCATTGCTTTATATGGTTATGCTTAGATCTTCGAGGATTCATATGAAAAGATTGATACTGCATGAAAAGAAGCACAGATTAAGTTTAGGGTTATGGGTTATAGGCAGGGTTAGAGGTCTTAATCATGTTGTTGTTCATGACTAGTAATAAAAGCTGTGTGAAATAAATTTATCATTGCATACTCCCCCTGTTCCATTCTGCCGCTTTAGTAAACAAATGCTGTAATCAGAGAAAAGTGTAGCTAAACAGTGTTTCTTTGCAGTAATTTCCCCTGAACTGTTTTAAGCAGCTCTTATCACATGGGAACAAGTGTGCTTATCTGATGACATCAGCCTAAAAAGGCAGCACCGTCACTTCCATGCTACAGACAAACTCGTCAATGTGATACTAATGTGGATTTTAGCAGCAATCAAATAAGAAAAGGAAACTACATTTTCACTCCTTTTGGACTTGCCAAGGAATTCTTTCTTTCTTTCGTTCGTTCTTTCTTTCTTTCTTTCCTGTTATTGTTTTACAGCTCAGAAGATTAATAAAACAAGATGGGCAATGACAGAATTTTCTATCAGCCTCTTAACATAATAAAAGCTTGGAAATCTACTGCATGGAACCGCACCATTAGTTCAAGTGTTAAATACACAAACTCTAAAAAGGATGAAACTGAATTCGGATCATTGTAGAAAGTTTTGCCTGATTTTTCCACTGTTTCTCTTTCATCATGTCAAAATAATATGTCGTGTCACAACAAGTGCAGCACCATGACGGTTTCTCTGCTTTGAATGTTTGTGTTGGCTCGTTGCTCTGAAATGAGTTGTGTGAACATTGTAATCATGCTGCATTATCTGAGTCACAATATTTTTCTTAATTCTAGCACAGCAGCGCTTAATTCGTTGGATTCGGATTGGTCAGATAATGCTGGTTAATTTCATTTAGCGGCAACTCTGAAAGTAGTTCCGGCTATAATTCGAATCACAGGTTTATATCAATGCACTAATACTTTATTGTGTAACAACTCAGTCACAGGGACTTACATATTTACATTTACAGTATTTGGAAGACGGCGCTTTCAAGAGCTACTTAAAGAAGTTATTTGAAGTCTCCATCAGTAAATACATCGATACTGGTTCATTAGATCACAGACTAAGAATTACCTTCAGTCTAAAAACTCTGTTTCTGAAAAAAGATTGCAAGAAAAGCACACAAACAACAAGGTTTTTTTGTTTGCAATTGGTAGATCTACATATAACATTAATAATAAACAGAGAATCAATGCATATAAACATTGAAACAATGAATTTTTTTTCATGAAGGTTATTTCATATGCATGGAAGGAGTCTCCAGTGTCAGAGTTTTCCATCATGAGAAAGACTACAGGAGAGAAGAGTTTGATAAGTAGTGTTTAGCAGAGGCTAGTGAGTGGATGACTGTTTATAATTCTGTATAGTAAAGACGGCTTTGTTTGTCACATTTGGGGTCACAGCACAAGGTCAGCCATTATGCAGCACTCCAAGATCAGCAAGGGTTAAGGGCCTTGTGCAAACACCAATAGTGACAGCTTAGTGGTGCAGGGTCTAGGGCTTGAACCCCTGACCTTCTGATCAGTTGCTGAGCCACCACCGCCCAGGGGTTTCAAATATTCCAGCTTCTTAGGAAGTCAAGGTCAGAGTATAGGGTCAGCCATGATACAGCACCTCTGGACCCAGTAGGGTTAAGGGTCTTGCTCAAGGGCCCTGCAGTGAGAGCTTAGTGGTGCTGGATCTGTGGCTTGAATCCCCAGCCTTCTGATTAGTAAGCAGCTTTAACAGTTAAACGCTTTAAAAGCTGCAGCCACTGCCCAGGCTTTCATATATTCCAGCTTCTTAGGAAGTCAGGACCTCTGGACCAGGTAGGGTTAAGGGTCTTGCTCAAGGTCCCAACAGTGATAGCTTGTTGGTGCTGGAACTTGAACCCATGATCTTCTGATCAGCAACCCAACTGTTGAACCACCAAGTACAACGACAGGAAGTAACTTGCTTTGAGGTCATTTCACAACCTTAAATGTAACTATATTGATTAAAAAATACAGAATGTGATTTAGTAATAAATAAAACATTTTCATTGTTGTCGAGATGGTACAAGTTGGTATAAGAAGTATTAAACACTTCAGTATGTGCTGTTATAAAAATAAATAAATAAATAAAAACCGACTAAGTGCTGCATCGCTCCAGCCCTTCATGGATTATTTTTCATATAACAGCATGCATGCTGCATCTTATTCCTTACTTATTTGTAGTTACATAAACCATGTTGTATATTCTCACGCACATTTAGACAAACAAAGTAGAACACACTCGGCAGCCCACAATTTGTGTCTTGCACGTTCAAGTTAAATTAATATTTAGGTTTTCGTGATCTTTTTAAATTGTGTTTCCATGTTTAAGCTTTGCGTGTCAAAACAGGAGATATGAAAAATGACATTTTACATTCCAGCTTTCCAGTCAGATTTCTCAGCCCTTATGTTCATCTCTCAGCTCCTTGTCAGGGATGAGGTGGCTTTTGTCATATCTAATCTCCAAACGTTTTCAACTCCTCAGCAGCCCAATATAACTGATCTGATCTGAATATTGCAGTGTTATACCGCATGAAATGTTCCCCAAAAGAAGTAAATGATTGGTGTCAAGTCCGAACCACAGAGTAACATTTCACACACATAACTTTAATATATTCTACATGACTTTTAAATAGAAAAACACTGCAGTCTTTACAAAATAAGCTACTTGTCAGGATTTCTGCTTGTTTTCAGAATCATGGGTTCCAAGTATTAAATATTAATACAAACTATAAGCGCATACAACACAGTATATACTGTATATTTGGCACAATATACAATACACCATAACCCTATCTACTTCTAGTAATAGATGCATATCAATATTTTGCATACATCTTGCCATATTTATGTCTTTTTTATATAACTTTTAATGCTTTTCAAAATTCTCAGGAACATATTTATCAGAAATTTCCTTTAAAATGTATCATAACTGTGTGTGTGTGTGTGTGTGTGTGTGTGTGTGTGTGTGTGTGTGTGTGTGTGTGTGTGTGTGCGTATGCTTTTTTTTTTTTTTTTTTTTTTTTTTACAAATAGCTAAGTAAATGGTCTGCACATAACTTTCACATGGTTCTTCAAGAAATTGTGAAAATACCTACATTATTAGGCATTATTACATATTAATACCATGACTATGACATAATCCTGAATTCTGATTGGTCAGAAGATACTGACACATTTTCTATAACAGCACAGCTCTGACAATAATTTCTTTGATGGAAATTCCACAACAACAAATGCAAATATAAATAGATAAAACATGGATAAATTATATAGCGTCTTTTTTTTTTAAAAACATCAGACACATCGGGATGTGCAGTTACTGGAAAATAATCTAAGTACAGAAATAGAGAAAATTCATATGGAAGTAACTCTTTAAGGTCATTATTATACAGTATTTGTCTCACTAGTACTTCTGAATCCTTAAATCTGACAGTCAGAAGGTGTTGATTTATTTTTCTTTAACAAAACAGTTCCACATTATTTAATGTAACTATAAATGGATACAAAATACAACAGGTTGATCGTGTTTGTGTTGGCACACTGCTGTGTTATAAGCTGAATAAAACACTTCAGGATGTGATATTGCTGGAAAATAAACTTCAGATACAATGTTGAAGACATCTCACTGATTATTTTCCTATTACAGAACATCCCACAACAAGTGTTTACATTTTTTTTACATAATTAATCCAGGGATATTATTCAGTTATTTGATATTAGTTTAATATCTAAAATTATAGAAAATGTATATAGGTCTAGGAGTTTAAGGATTACAATTAATGTGTGACATAAAAATATACAAAACAATGGGAATATATCATTTTAACGTTTTGAGTTTAGCAGTTCTGAGAGTCTCCAAAAAGGCCGATGGCATGGTTTATTTACCTGTGCGTTATAAATCATTCCTAAACCTTTAATCTTTCTGGTTTCAATTTTTTCTCTGATTACCTAAGGACTTAAAAGTACATATGCAGCGCCAACTTTTTATGCACCACTTTTAAAAAGGTACAATTTCTATGGTACAGTATATCACAGAATGAATCTACATTCAATTTGTTACACATTTCTCACTTATAATTTATTAGAAAAGCAGACAGTGTACAAAGATGAGATAGCATCAGAGAGACAAAGAGACAGAGAGAGAGAGAGAGAGAGAGAGAGAGAGAGAGAGAGAGAGAGAGAAAACAAGTTTAGAGTCCTCAGACTATTCCAGCAATCATAAAGAGCCTGACAGTAATCTAAACACACATACACAGTGTACAATATTCAGCTTTGTTGTCCAGAGAAGAAAACCATTCCTCTACAGTGGTTTATAGTAAGAGAAACAGAGTAAGCTGGTGGAACATTCCTCTCTGCTTAACCGAAGACGGAGAGTGTCTTTGGACGTGTCAGGTAATGTCTGCACTGGATTTAACAGCAGCATGATTTGTAGCTTTTGTGCTTCTTTGATGCACATCGTGCTTTTTGGAAGATTCACGACTAAAAGTGTAGACTCCAGTCCATATCTCTGCATGTCTTGTAAAGTTGGTGAATGTCAAATCAGAGCAGTGCTATAGTACAGTAACATAATGACAAGGCCAAGATATAGAGGCGATGGAACGGAACCAAGTCTGAACGTTTTAAAGCGGCGCTCGGTCTGATATCAGCTGCATCATGGAACACCTTCAAAAGCAAAGTTCAGGTGTTCAGTGGTAAGTGCTAGAGAAGAGTAATGTGCTTCAGGTGGTGGATGAGGTTACAAGTGTAGCTCAAGTCCATGGGAAAAAGGCTGACAAAAAGGAAGAAAAAACACCTTGTACTCCATTGTAGAATTAACAAAAGCTGGATGTGTGAGCTGAAGATAAAAATACAAATCCTGCTACCTGCATTAGAGTAGACCAGAACAAGAGACAGAGAAAGAAAAATGGAGTATTTCTCTATATGCTTTCCAACAAGTACTGCTTTGGTTCAGCTGCTCCTCAGTGCACATCATAGCCCTTCTTTAAAGTATTTGTTTGAAACTGTTTGTATAGTTAAGCTTTTTTGTTGGGATTTGTATTAATGTTTTATCATATCTTTCACTCCATATCTCCATGTTTCAGTTCTGACCTTCCATAAAAAATACATAAACGCATAACCCAGCAGGGTTAAAAGCATGCCTGACCATTAAAGAGAAGATCTGGCATAAATTCTGTCAAAATTTTTCAATCTTATCAGACCTGTTTCTAGTAAGCCTCTATGGATATGGGCAAGACCTGCCCACCCAAGTTGCCGTGCAAGCAGTGACAACCTGGGACTCTTGTCTCTCCACATATCTCACGCGACCTTAAAGTAAATACACTCCCTTTCTGAGGGAGCATGGAAACTTATTATTACCCCAGATGCCTAGACCGTTCATGTCTTAACCCCACAAACATAGCCTCTGCATGCGAGGCACAACAATGAATTATTGGGCGATTAAGATTAACTAACTCTGCAGTGGAAAAAGGCACTTGTGGCCAACTGATACAGCCTCGTTCCTGCTGGACAGCCTCACTTCCAAATGCACAAGAAGGTGAACGGATGCCTAATGTTTATCAAAGTTGCTGCTGAGTGTCTGATGCCATATCACTCTGATATTAAGGCAAAAATATTCTCTAAAACAAATGCCAAATGCATATTTTCATTTTTCACTCCTGGAGTATGTGTGTAGCATGCTTATCAGGATCATGTCTTCCTTATCATATCATGCATAGCTTTACATTTTCTGTAGAATATCTATACAATCCCTATAGGAATTTATTCACAGAAAAAAATATATTTCTCTGCTTTGTGTAGCGCTCATGTTTTGAAGTTTGGATACCTAAAACATATTTCATTTTGTGCCATAAAACAATTTATTCCCACATGGGACCTGTTGCTATTACAAGCACAGACAAAATAGATATTTACACGTGCCCGATTTTTTTCCTAAAGTTCAAGTCATACTGACAGTTTGAAAAGGTTCCCATGACGGAGCCATTCCAGCAGTCTGGGCGTGTCCTGCCAGTCATTTATTTTAAACACTAAACTCATGGGAAAGCTATTTCTGGACTTGTTCCTCTGACACTGAAAATACTGCCAGTTGTTTATTAACAGGTGCAAAGGCACAATGAGCTAAGAATAGCTTATTAAATAAACACACATCAAAATAGATTTCCTACAAAGGGACATTGTGGTTAAAAGTGGTGCTAAAAATACATTTTCCTTTTTTTTTTGTTTAACTGATAATTGAGCGCTGATTAAATGTTACTTGTATAGGCTTGCTTGGGCTGCAAATGTAAACAGAGTTTTTATAGCATCGTCAGTAGGATAGTTATGATTTGTCCAAAAATGATTAAGAACCTTGTAAAGCTTCTTGAAAATAAATGACCCATGATCATCATGGTCATCGCACCCATGTTCAGTTCAGTAACACATCTGAGAGTGCTTGCAAAAGCTGGCCATGTGAAGCTCACTGGAAATAAAGTATTTATCCCCCATCTGCAATACAAAACTGTTGAACCAGATAAGAAATGCTTCTATGTCATTGTGGGTATTTAACCTCCATAGATGTAGTATTATATATTAGGTTATGATACCCCAGACAGAGAGAAAGAGAGAGAGGGAGAGATGGATTGGGTGAGTGGATGGGTGGATAGAGCCTCTGGGAGCTGGGCGACCCATGTGACAATCCCTGCCCCTTTTTGTTTTTCCCACACGAAACATCATGATGTGGGCTTTATCATTGTTGCCTCGCTTAAATGAGTGGGTTTTGTTTTCAAATGAATACTTATCTAAGCTGACTTATAACTCAGGGAATGGCTGCATATTTGCTAATGAAGTAATTGTTTACTCATGGTAATAGAGAGAAAGGTTACTTAAACATTTCCCAGTAAATCTTATAGAGGTCAGGTCGCCTAAAACGCCTTAATGCTGTTGTGGAAGATAGGAGCAACAGAATATTAATGTGTACTGTGTCACTGATGTTTTCAGAAAAATAGAAAATATTAAATCATTTCTTTTAGATGGTACTAGCCCTATTTCAATCTCAAACCTACACACAATTCCGATGAATTTCCAAAGATCACACATGTATACACTAAACTGGAAAGTTGGTCTGCTATTTCCCTGAGAATGTGGATGTGTGAAACTGGATTTAGCTTTCCCGCGAGACTGTAAATATCACTCTAATTCTGGGTTTTTCTAACACTGACTACATCTGCAAAAATGATAAATTAGTAGAGTTCGGCTGGCCAGTCCTGTCTCATGCAGTCTCACAGGGCTGATCTGATGCACCAGCCCCTGGCATTCTGATACACTAAGTTCTAAAGAGGCCCATCTGGGTCTAAACTCCCAAAGGAACACCAGTGAACAGTGACCTTGCTTGTTTCCCAGCTGCCATTTTACTCACACACACTGGGGAGGTTCTTTGCTGTCTACCGCCCTTTACCACCCAATGCTATTTGCAACCTAAAGGGGTTTCCCCTTGCTTCAATCCCCAAATGGTTATCATGGCTTGTGTCCATTGGCTTTTTTTTTTCCAGCCAAGCTTCGATTCAAAAATAAGAGTAGTCACACAGTGTAATGGAACTATAAATGAATGTCACCGGAGTTAATATTGAATTTATTTTCAACTGATATATAAGCAGTGATTTGTCAACCCCTTGTCTAGCAATTCTCCTCCCCATTGAGAATAACGATGGGAATTCCCATACATTCAAAAAGTCCTCTTGGAAGCTATTGGAAGCTATTATTACCTGCTGGAGTATTTCTATACCCCAGAATTGTGTCCAATGTCCCCAAATATGTCTCCAGTGATGGATGCATCTGTACGCTGAACTGAAAAATTATGTTTTGTAAGGATTTGGATTTGCCTTACTCAAACATAGATTTCACCCCAGATAGTGGATAATAGTCTATAGCCATAAATACAGTTCCAGAAGTTCTTTCTGCACCCAGAAAAGCTGGGAACAGCTACAAGCCACTCCGAAACATGTTGTTACTGATGGAGATGGTGACATAAATCTCCACCAATGGCTCATCAAGTCATAACAATAACGCTGCTCGTCAACAAGCCAGACTCCCAGGATCTGACCACAAAATTCCGCCTGGCCCCAAATACTAAGCAAGCATGTGGGTACAGAACTCGGCCTTGTTTGTCTCTAAGCCTTGTGGAAGAAAGCAAGAGAGTGTGTTCCCGCTCAGGATCAGGGGAAGGAAGCCTCCCCTGCATTTCTTGGCGGTCCACACAGCCCCATGTCTCTCTTTGACCCCTGGGGTTCAGCAGAAATGGCCAAACTCTGACAGCAGGGACTGACCTGGATGCTGTTTTCACTCTGTTTGTCTAAAACAGCAATCGCTGTGAGCCAATTAATAGCTCAAAGGGAATGTAGCCAAGTTCAACCATATAAAAGCTTTCTATGCACTGATGATCAAGAAGCTGAAATTTCATATAAAATGGGTTCATATTTTCAGAAAAAAGATGGCTCTGATGATTAACAAATGTAAGAATCAATGCATTTAACATTTCAGAGAATACATAAGCTAGTTAAATTAAAAGAGACAATAAAGTACTGCAGATTAGCATGCAGTCAAAAGTTTAAAGCAAAACAAAACTTTAAGGTACATCAAGAAAAAGTTAACAGATTTTTCTAATTTTGAGGGAAAACTAATTTTGCTAATGTGTTTTTGTTTCCGGTATTACTTTTTAGCTCCTAGAAATCCTCTTTAGCTTTCTTTATTTATTTATTTATTTATTTATTTATTTATTTATTTATTTTTGTTGACATGTCCATTGTTAAAAGGTCTCTAGAAATAAAATTGAATTCAAATGAATTTTTACTTTCAGCACATTTTAAGGGTTTGTGGGCCTTAGAAAAAGAATGCTTGGTCAATAGGAAGTTGGAGTCAAAGGATATCTGATTCTTAGCCACACTTACAAAATGAATTTTGATCAACATGGCCAAATGATCTTGACTCCGACTTAATAATTCTATTATTCAGGCATAGCTACTTTTCTATTACATAAATGTTAGGTTATTTTTAACCTCAACACTTTAGTTAGCAACCATGGCTAGCAAGATAACTAACATTAACTGCAACATCGATTTTTATTTTCACACATGAGTAACTTTATATAATGTTTTCATGTCCAAATTGTGCCTTAATTTTTGTTTTAAAAGTTAACAAAGTGTTAATAGAAACATAATTAGCTACTACCTCGTTTGTTGTTAAATTAACTCATGTCTAAAGAAATATCGCCACCAAAAGTCTAGTCAGTTATTTGTATTTCATTTATGAATCTATTTTCTCAGCCTACAAAATAGTACTTATCACTGATAATAAATAATCTTTGTGCGTTTGTTTTTTAGCTCATGAAATGAAAATGAAAGTTTTTAACTACCTATCATATGTGTGCTGAAAATGATACCATCTGGATTGCATGATCTGTTGCTCTTTAAAGCTGTAATAATATTTTTTATTGAATTACTATTAAAAGCAATATGAAACTATATAGAGAACACACTAAAAATGTTCAAGTAATTAAGTTAGAAATGTGATGTGACTGTTGAAGCAAGTGTTTTATATACCTGGATTAAAAAAAAATGATAAAAGGAAAGTCAGTGGATATATTGGTTGGTTTTAGAGCTCCATCTTGTCAGCCTTGTTATAAATGCTCAGCCAAGGCCCCTTCCCTTTAGAGTCTACATATTTAGTGCTTAGAAAAACAAACATGGTGGAATGCAGTGGTGCCCAATGTGAACCAAAGTTTGAATATAAAATGGGAAAAATCCATGTTGGGCACAGACAGATCATCTAAGCTGTAAAAAATGAAATGGTAAACAGTTTGGATCATTGGATTATTAGTTTAAAAAATCAGTTGATAAACTTTCTAAATATTTTGCTAGCTTATGAGATGCCATGCGAGATTATTTCAGATAGCAGTGTTTATAAGCCGGCTAATTATATTGTTAGAAATAATGATACATTTATTTGCTAACCAACTGTACTTGAAAGTTATTAAGCTAAATAAGCTAAGCAAGCTGCTGGTTCAGTTCTTATAAGATCACTAAGTTAAGTAAGTTAAAGCTAGTAAAATTCATGTTGCTAATTAAGCAAGGAAAGAGTCCATAAAAATCAGTGAGAAGTTTTGTTTTGAATATTGCAGTTTAAGACTGTATTTTTTTTCTTTTGCTTGTAAACATTGTGTAGATTTGATTGGTTGCTGAATCGTAGAGTAGGTGAGGAGAAGAGGCTAACAAATCATTTGCAAAAGTTACTGTAGAGCTATGGTTAATCCTAATACACTTTGAAATGTTTTTATCTTTATATATGAAAGCAGCTCTGTCGGTTTATATTAATTCTGCACATTAACAGGTTTATATTAATGCACTTGGTCTAATAAAATATTGTTGGTGTAGTAACGTGTATTTTACACAAAACTGGTGTATCAATCACTGATGTGGTGAAACTTTCGATCTGTCATGTTGAGCACAGTTTATTGAGTGTTTTGAGATCGATCTAAATTCTTATTGACCAACAAACATAAAGAGTACACCTCCTTCTCACTTGTTAAACCCACTTCCTTGTTAAAAATGTGACAGATGTCATGAAGGAAAGAGGGGGGGGGGAATGGGGATAATGCATTTTCAAACAAACAGCATTTAAACAAATTGAAGTCTGATTTAATTACCATGGGTCTGATTTAATACTTTTTATTTTATCCTATTTCATAAACACTATAACCTCATTTTGACATCTAAGCTCTTGTTTTTCATTTCATCCCCCCACACACTGTACATCATCCTTGCATCATTAACCACCCAGTCCACCACAGATTCCCCACTGGATTTTCTTTGCTTTGAGTATACTGTTTTTAAAGGGCACTAACATATCGATGTATCATATATCATCATAGCCGAAGCCCCTGGGAGGTCTGTAGTAAAGTCATTTTCACCTTTACAGAGTTATTGTAGTGTTTTCCTTAAGGTATTGTGCTCTGCTCTTCTGCCACATACATCTCGTCCGTTCTGTCTGGGGGTAAACAGTTTGCCCATCTTTTGCCCTGGGCCTCTGGTGGGGATGGTGATGGAAGGGGTTGAGGTGTGTGTTGGAAATCCTGCAGGCATGGAGAGGATTAACACAGGCAGCTTCTGGCCCAGCGTGTGCTACATAATTGAATTTCATGCTTGGGCCTCCCCTCTGAAGTCGTGTAGCAAAGCAGTCATTTGAAAAGAAAGCTATTAGTCAAGGCCTCAGAAAAGCTGCAGTTTTTGGTGAAGAACGCCAGAGATTACGAGGCACCAGCCTTCAGTACACAAACGTCATGCTTTGCATAGAGGGCTGTGACAAACATTAAATAGCTGTGATGAGCTTGTTTTCCACCCTGTTATCCTTCTTATACACCTATCTCAGGAACACTTTAGGCCAATAAATAAGCAACATATAACTTCTTAAATAATGCTTTCATAAGTAGGAATTAATGCATGCACTAATTCTTAGCACATCAAGAAATAAGAAAGTGTATAAATATATATGACATTATTTATGCCACTAAATAATGAATTCCATTTTGAATATTTGTTTTGCTGCACCCTCATTTCTAAACTAAACTCTAAAGCCACATTCACACATAAAGCAATTTTATTTCTGCAAGTCTCCAATTGCTGTACTGTGAAGTCACAAATAGGGCTTCCTACTACAGGTTACCATAGTAACAATGTTTCTCAATGGGTGGAGCAACTAGCATTCAACTGGACAACAAATCAATGTTTTTTGGCTAAAATGAAACATTCTGGAGGGAGATTTTGATGAAGGAGGAGTAGTGTGTTTTCTTTGCCACAGATAACTTGTGCTCTACTGTCAATTCTCTCATTGGTAGTCGCTCCACCGAGTCACTTATTATATTTGCATAAAGTTCGTCAAGGCTCCATCTCGTCAGCAACGGTTGCTGTTAATCATGTCACCAGAAGTTGGTATCTCTGGTTGCTTTGTCACTGCACTCTCTGCATGTGTGAACCTAGCATAACACAATGTATGTTATAAACAGAGTAAAGCTTAATAGTCAAGTCTTATGTCTGTGTATGAACTTTGAAGTCTGAATGTTTTGCAGTGGGAGCGGTGGGGTAATGCAGCAGGTTCGTGGTTTGGATCAAAAAAGTTCCTAAGATCGAGTTTCTAAGGATCTGAAAGAGTTTGGCATGTTCTCCCTGACTCACCTTCCATACCTAAGTCAATGACTGAACACGGAACACAAACTAGCAGTGCATCGGCTTAAAATTCCACATAGCATTTCTAACCTGGAGTCTCTGCTATGACAATTCATAGTGGTGACTATTTATCTTTATCATCTATATTGGATATGTCTGCCAGCAGTATTTTACAGATGGCCCAGATTATCCAGTCTGAGCATAAAGCAACCTACAGTATATCGTAAAAAAAATGTTTTACTTCAATTTCATAATTAGCTAGCTTGTTTTTTTTGTGTGTGTGTGGGGGGGGGGTGCATTCTCCTCTCATGCATATACACATATCTGTAGAAGAAGAAGAAGAAAGAAGGCAGAAGCTTTTATTTGTCACATACATTACAGGACAATGTAATTCTTTTCTTCACATATCCCAGCTAGGAAGATGGGGTCAGAGCACAGGGTCAGCCTCGATACACTGACCCTGGAGCGGAAAAGTTTAAGAGTCTTGCTCTTGGCAGTGATGGGGTTCAAACCACCAACCTTCTGATCAGTAACCCAGAGCTGAAAAGCAGTTCTATAGCTTACAATAGCACACCTTATTGGTGGACTGGCCAAGCTTAATAAATATGTGTGAGAGTGTGCACATGATGCCCAGCCTAGACTGTACTCAGTGTTCAGGGATAAGCTTCAGATCCACAGCATCCATGAATTGAATAAGCTCTTTCAGTGAAAGAAAGGAATCCAATAAGGATTTAGTGCTAACCACAAAGTTATGAAATACATGTCTGCCAACTACTCTGTTCTTGAATTCAGGAAATAAAGTGGAATCAGTACCAGAGTTATTGAGGTTCCATATATCACTTCAGGTTCCTAGGCTATAGCACCTGGTCTGAGCAGAGAGACGTCCATGTCCTAATGTCTAGTAATTACTCAGTGAGTGGCAGAATAAAAATCGCTTAACTTCCTTTAACCTGTGAGCAAGGCATGAAGTTAAAATCACATTCATTGTGGACACTCTCGTTCTGATAGAGAAGCGGGATGAGTCATGTTTTTTTTTTTAAAGCTATGACATCATTATGCATGACCTCACTTCTTCTGCTCTCTTCCCTGGGATTTGTGGGATTTTAGAAGGGAGTAAAGGTGCACTGTCCTTATGTTTGGCAGCACAGTAATCCAGAAACATCAACAAGTCAGTGGGACGGTATAGTGTTGGCTGATGTAAGAAAATTAGGACAAGCTATTTGAATATCTTTGATGTCTGTTGTGACCTGTATAGAGAATGCTCACATTGTCAGGACTGCCTAAAATGGCATTATTATCTGCTGTAGAAATGTTCGTCAATCCAATAGAAACATTTATATTTTCTTGCCTTTCGGTGAAACTCAAAAGCATACTTTTATTACGGTCTGCATAAAAAAACACACACACAAAATCACATTGATCTTATCATAATTGTCTTATCAGACAATTTTAGAGACGTAATTCAAAAGTAAAAAGTAGTTTTTAAAGTTATTGTTTAGGTTTAGTAATGATGTCGTTGTTCAAAAGCTTCTGGAATATTCCAGATCGCTTCCATTATCAAATACAGATGTACCACATTATCGCATCTGCGAACGAGCCAGCGCTGTGATTAATCTTTATTTTGGACTTACGTTTCTCTCGTGCCAAAAATATAGTAATTGTGTTAGTTTAGTTCTGCCGAATCTAAGAAAATGAATGACAAAGAATTTACCCTGGAAAAATAGCTATGCTCTGCAGTCAGTGTCCCATATCCCTCAGCCTACAGACTTTCAGCAGATAATACAAGGCCTAAGGGGATTCATTAGACCACAGCACAAATAATCCTGTAATATAAAGGCGTCTATAGCATGAGAAACAACATAAATTCGAAACAAACACAAAAGAGTAGGAGTTTAAAAGAAACAAATATGGCTTTCATTTAAAGAATGCTTTCTAAAGCTTCCAGCAAATCACATGAACTCACACGATTTACTTAAAATTAAATGGAAAACATGACAAAACTAATATTCCTAAAACCTCTTGTCCAGAATTTCTTTGTTTTGTTTCATGAGGTGGAAGAAAAACGGTTTTAATGACTATGCTACACAGCAAAGTTCAGCTGTGAAAGTCGTAACACAAAATGGTGTATATAAATGAAACTTTTAATGAAAACAGACTTTGATAGGGGGCTTCAGTAGGACATCGTAGGTCAGCTGTCACCTCCTCTGTTTGTTGAATGTGGAATAACGAAATAAATCAGCGCGTGGAGTGGTCTCGAGCTGCCCTTTTAGCTTGTGCTAAAGAAAGCCTGTAAAATCCATCACATCTTATTTTACAAGTTTGCCAGGAGTGATCCAACTGAAAATAATGATCCTTCTGTGTCTTACTTTTGTTTAAATTACATGCCCTTTGTAAACCTTTGCTAGGCCACACAAAAGCATTGGCTCCTTATGTAGTGGACAGATTTGAACAGATATTGTTCAGTGCTGTATTAGGTGTTGTGCTAACACTGAACTTTGTGTTGAAAGTTGTACAGTGTACAGTTGTTCTGGCCTTCATTCTTGACCGCAGGCTATCAAAAATCTTTTTCTGAGATAAGCTGAGCTCCATATTCAAAACGGCACCATGTCACACATGATACTCAATATTGCTGTCTTTCGATTAGCGTAAATGGCACGTAAGTGCGGAACTGACTAACAAACAAAACACAGCAACAAATCAGAGAATACAACAAAAACATAACAAAAATATTTAGATGAATGACACAAATACAGAAAATTCAGAAACAGAACATTAAGTGGAAACAGAAAGGGAAGGTCCTTATTAAACACTGCATACAGTGGAGTCCAAAAAGTCTGAAGCCACTAGAGAAAATGCTTCTGTTTGGCATTCTTCTTTAACATGTGCTTGAATTAAAGGGATAAGTTTCGTGGAAAATTTTATGCATGGTCAATATCACAAATTTGCTTACATTTATAGTAAATAATGACTTAAAAATTGAAATTGTGCAACATATTGAATAGTGAATAGTCAAATACTCTGCTTGGGAAAAGGAAAAGGAATTGGATTTTTGCACCCTGTTATCTAATTAGCCTTGTCTAAACTATTTAATGTGACATTACTTATGCTAATTATACGTTAGTTATGCATTTTCACGGTTGCAATTGGCAGCATAACAAAATCACTGCCAGGTGAAGTGAATAGCAGTGTTTATCTTGTTAGATTGTTGCATATGAAGCCAACTGCAATGGGCATGTGAGCATTAGAACCGGACCATGGGGCACAGGAAAAAGGCAGCCTGGTCTGATGAATCATGTTTTCTTTTGCATTATGTGGCCGGGTGCATGTATGTCTCCATACTTATACAGACCAAGTACACTCCTTCATGGCAACAGTATTCCTAATGGCAGTGGCATCTTTCAACAGGATAATGTTTCCTACCACACTGCAAAAAATGTTCAGGAATGGTTTGAGGAACATGACAAAAAGTTCAGGGTGTTGACTTGGCCTCCAATTCCCTATATCTCAATCTGATGTGCATCTGTGGGATGTGCACAAACGAATCTGTGCACATCCCACAAACAAATCTGATCCATGGAGGCCCCACCTCACAACTTACAAGATTTAAAGGATCTGCTGATAACATCTTGGTGCCAGATACCACAGCACACCTTCAGAGGTCCTGTGGAGTCCATGCCTTGATGAGTCAGAGCTGTTTTGTGGCACATGGGAGACCTAAACATTATTAGGTTTTAATGTCATGGCTGATTGGTGAGATGAATGCCCTGGATTAAAATAAGCACAAATAAAATCCTAAGTAGATTCCTATAAGCTTGTATTTCCTCAGACTGATACTCACTGTAGCCAATCAGCAACAAGCATGTTACATTTTTGAATTTCCAGGTTATGTTTTGTTGTTGCGTTTTAGGTTTGTTCTTGTGTTTTGTCCTTTGCATCATAGTTTTTGCTGTAACACAGCAGTGCATCGTATTGGCTTAGCTTCTGTTTTTGTGTTATTCTGTCCCTGGAGTTCTTCAGAAGAGGAGTCATTAATGAGATCACAGTTTCTCTCTGAGATAAGAAGAATACAGCGATCTATAATGCCTTATGCTTATAAGGTAGTGTTGCTTTAGCAGTGATGCTAAAACAGCCTGCTTACCATCAAACTGCAGAGTAGCTCAGCTGTAAAACCACATTAGCGAATAAAAGTCGCAGAAACCAGAGTGTCTGCTGTTTTTCGGCACGAAATGCAAACTGCCTACTTTCACAGTTACAAGCCACATGACTTATAGTAAAGAAAAAGTGACAACTTTTAACTGGTGTCCAAAAAGTGACCACTTTTTCTGTATGCAAAACTGGAGACTGGCTGATTTACTTATTACAAAATACTTCATACTAAAATACCTCTAATAACTTACCAGGAAGTGCATATGGACTAAAATGCAAAAAGCTAATCAGACTGCAAACCTCAAGATCCAGGAAGCTTGTGGCCAGATATGAGACTCTTGGGGACGTTCCAAATCGCATACTTATGCCCTATTCTGTGCCACTGTGCAGTATAAATAGTGTGAGTAGTTTGTTCACACTGAGAATTCCAATGAGAAGAAGTGCACTTCAAGCACCCGGATGATGCATTTATTCAACCGAAAAAATGAAGTGTGGAATGTTGGACACTTCATTAACACAACGCTCACATCTTTGAGGGGTGGGGCTTCCAGGCTGGTGCTGGATGAGAAAAAAATCAAGAAGGCTGACAATATTTCAGTGGACAAGACATTTTACAAATTGGCGCACATTGTGTGATTTATTTTTCCAATATTTTAAAACCTCACTGTATTCTGTTAAAGCCAGCAGTGTCACGTTACGTGCATTTGATTACTTTACGTTCAAATCGATGGGAAATGACGTGTCATGTACGTCATTTCCCATCTATTAGGAAAAGGCTTATACTAAAGAAATGTCAGTGTTCCATTTGAGATACTACATTCTCACAATTCATACACTAGACTCTAGAGTATATAGTGATTAGAGTAATTGTAAATAAATATATAATTTATTTATAATTATAAAATAAATAAATATAAAATAAATAAATAAATTGCTCTATTCTATGTATTTATTTATATATGTTAGTTGACTCTGAGTATTCCTCTAAAGCTAGCAACATCATAATACATGCATTTGAGGTGATTTGCCATCGACTGGGAAGCAGCTTATAACTCGATTAGTAAAAAAGTTATTTTTGAGATAATACAATCCTTCACCAAAATTCATACACTAGATATATAGTTGTATAGTTGTATATAGATGTATAGTTCATTATTGGGACACAACCCTGGAACACAACTTCTGTGAGCCATGAGCAGAACATTTGAACCTGGTGGCCTTGCTCGAACTTATTTATTATCTGGTTTACCAGAAATGTTGGGATTTACTGAAACCACCGTGATTTGTCATGGGTAATATTGTTTTATGTGTGAAAACATTGTGTACAGCCATCTCGTGTTTCTAGCTCTGGTCACACACACACGCACACACACACACACACGCACACACACCTGTTTATCATAATAACACGCTTCAGGCAGTATGTTTAATATCTAAAGTACAGCATATGTAACATGAGTGAGAATTCTCTGACTTAAAACCTGGCACAGTACTGCAGGGCATTGTATAAAGCTGTTAAAAGCATTTTTATCAAGTGCTGCAATGTGAACAAACCAGGATGTTTTTTGTGACACCAGTTAGAAGAAGAACCTGAAAAAAAGTGAGATATATCTGAAATCAAACCCTCAAGGTTACTTGATTATCTATCCTTTTGTCTGCACTGCAATATGCTATGTTTTTGCTGACTGCCTAATTACACACTGCATTTATGGCATTTGACTTACAATTTATTCCATTTTGTTATACAACTGAGCAATTGAGAGTTAAGGGCCTTGCTCAGGGGCCCTGCAGTGGCAGCTTGGTGGACCTGGGGTTCGAACCCCTGTCGATTCAAACTCACAACCTTCTGATGAGTAGTCCAATGCCTTAACCACATCCCCCGTACACTAGCACTATCACCTGAAGACTCTATTTAACACCTATCAGGTAACCCTTTTTTTATGATTGAAGCTTGGTTGCCTTAATGGTTAACATATTTGCCTCAGAATTCTGGGGATTGGGATGGCATATTATCTCTGTACTTAAGGGTTTTCCTCTGGTTTCCTCCTCCAGTCCAAAGACATGGGTTGTAGGCTGATTGGCCTTTCTAAATGATCCGTAGTGTGCAATTGTGTGTAAGTGTGTGAGATGCCCAGTGATGGACTGGCAACCCTGTCCATAGCGTCGTGCGTCTTGTAGACTCCAGGCTCTCTGTAACCCTGTGTGGAACAAGTGCTTCAGAAAATGGATAAATGATTGAAGCCCCTGATCCAATAATCCAATTATTGATTGGTTATTATTGATCCAATAATTAACCCTCTTTCAAAATCCTGTGCCATATTCATTGAAAAATTATGGTCAGCTGGACCTGCTCAGTTTTTTTACTACATCCCACAAAGCATGGTAGATTATTAACTGTATCCAGACCAAAGCATCTATGTTTCTTCATTTATGTACTCAGGTGCATATACACAGCTTTAAGAATTACATTATACATTATATTTTAGCAAAATAGTATTTTAAATGTAAAAAATGTAAACAGTTTAATAAATAGGTACAGTGGTGTGAAAAAGTGAAAGAGGAGTGGGCCAAAATTCCTCCACAGAGCTGTAACAGACTCATGGCAAGTTATGGAAAACGCTTGATTGCAGTTGTTGCTGCTAAGGGTGGACCAACCAGTTATTAGGCTTAGGGGGCAAATACTTTTTCACACAGGGCCATGTAGTTTTGGATTTTGTTTTCCCTTAATAATAAAAACCTTCATTTAAAAACTGCATGATGTGTTTACTTGTGTTATCTTTGACTAATATTTAAATGTGATTGATTATCTGAAACATTAAAGTGTGACAAACATGCAAAAAAATAAGAAATCAGGAAGGGGGCCAAGACTTTTTCACACCACTGTACTTCACTAGGTCAGGTGGCAGAGTTAGTGGTATAATTACAGAGAATTTATAGGGCAATGTGTGTTATGATGATTTCCGGGTCAGTTTTGTAGCATTTTTTGGGCATGACAAAATGATAGTTAAATAAAATAAAAAAAAAGTCAACCCCATAACCATGAACACAAAAATTAACCCACAACAGCAGGAAAACCACACACCTGGCAACCCTGTTAAAATCCTCAAATAAATTACAAGATGAAAAAAATCGCCATGCATTATGCATTGTGGTACTTTTGTACTCAGAGCATGTACAATAAAAGCTAAAGCAGTGCTGACCAGGGAATGTGATGTTTCACAAAATGTCAACTAGACAAATAAGTTCTTCTGGCTTCTTAGCTAAACCCGGCTAACTTGTAAATCACATGCTAGCCAGAGCGCTGTGTTTGCCAAAGGCTCCGCTGTGTTAGTTGTTTTTCAGAGCACTTTGTCCTCAATCTGACATGCAGAACTTCAGCTTCTCAAAGCTGTGAAGGGTTCTAGGGTGCTAAATCCCCAGAGGCTCCAAGACTGACCGAATTCCACTGGCGAGAGCTTTGCTTGTGTTGGAGGTTGAGCACAAATCAAGCAAGAAGACCAGGGCAGATAAGATGACTCTACACACGTCAGAATGTTCTTTTATTTCCACGCAGAGAAGGTTAAACATGTGCGACAGCCATTCATTATTGAGCTTGTGTGTCTGTGACTCCACACATCCACAAAATACGATCTAAGTTGTGTTCCTGGGTCACTCTCGGACTCTGTGTTCTGTGTTTGTTTGACTTTGCAGAAACGATAAGCGTAAAGGAATACAGAAATCTATAAGACTTTAAGCTTATAAGGAAGTGCAAGTTTTCAAGTGTTGGTGTGCAGCTAGCCTGCTTGCTATCAAGCTGCAGAATAATCTGGATTTAAAGGCAATTTATAATGCAGAATAAGATGACGATGACCTGGGACTTGCCAGTTCTTTAGTGGAATGCCACATTTTTTACTGTTTACTAATCAGAGCCTTTTGCCAATTAGACAAAAACAAACTGACCATATTAGTACTGAGGTATTTAGGCTTTTCTATATTTACATTTATAAATCCCTTGGAAAGAAGGACCGCTCTGTTCCGTTAGTATGATACACTTGAAACAACATGCTCGAATTATCATGACCCTTCAGAGTTCAGTGAAGTCTATCAGCGCACAAGCAAAACATTCCACCAACAATCAGGGAAAATGAGGAATATAATGAAAGAAGAATATTTCACAGCTATTCCCTTTTATACATCTTTGAGAAATTCTATTGAGTGAAACAGTCGTTCTCTGATTTGCTCAATTAATTTCATGGATACATTATGGAAGAATTCTAAATGAACTCAAATACAGGTTCCATAGTTGTAAGTGTGTCTAGTGGGGAATCAATTCAATTATACTTTGGTGGGGACCAAATTTCTCCATGACAAGAGGAATTTCTGACAGGTTTAACATTGTGGGGACCTTTTGGTGGTCACTATGCGGAACCAGCCAAGAAAGCTTTTATTATAGTAGTTATGTCAATATGAAGTCCTGACAAGGAAAGTAAGACAAGTTTGTGTGTGTGTAAGGCTCTATAGAAAAAGATAAATAAAAATAACCTACCATGTCAGGACCAGCAATCAGAAAAAATATTTTCATCTAATTTTTTATTTGTTTTAATAACAGCTGTTATTATTTCTTTGTGGTTACTAAATTATTATTTATTAAAATATTAGTAGTAGTAGTACTAGTAGTATTAGTAGTATTAGTAATAGTTGTAGTTGTAATAGTAGTAACTGAATTTATGGAAATATGAATAATGTTGGACTACTGACTAAAAGGTTGTGAGTTCAAATCTCAGGACCAGCAAGCTGCCACTGCTGGGCCCTTGAGCGAGGCCCTTAACCCTCAACTGCTCAAGTTAATAAATGAAATAATTGTATGTTGCTCAGGATATGAGTGACTACCAAATGTAAATGTATACTAACATTCAAAAGTTTGGGATAACTTGGAAATTTCCTATTTTTTTCCAGTTGTGTACTGGGGCCTCCTACTCCTTTTTCTGTTCTCGTTAGGGCCAGTTTGCACTGTTCTATCAAGGGAGTAGTTCTTCCCGTGAAAAGGAAGAAAGTTCTTTCTTTCTGTCCCTTTTGAGCCTGTAAACTCCTGATGCTCCAGAAACTAAACTAACCTAAAGAAGGCCACTATTATTGCTCCTTTAATCAGTACAATAGTTTTCACCTGCACTAGCACAATTGCAAAAATGTGTTTCTAATAATCACTTAGCCTTATAAAATGATTAGCTTGGCTTAGCAAACATGAGAAACAGAGGACTGATGGTTGTTGATGAAAAATCATCTGATTTATTTTGTGTTTTTGAAATGGATAAAAATGAGTTTGTCTTTGGAAAACAAGAATATTTCCAATTAATCCCAAACTTTTGAACGGAAGTCTAAAGCCAACAAATTCTTTTTACTTCAATTAAACACATGAGAGTGTATATCTGTAACACAATAATTCATTGCATATAGGTGCTTAAAGTACTCTTTACACACATGGCATTACAATTAAATCTAAATGAAACTATATTCTGTAAATAAGATAAAAATGCAAAAAAAAAATAGAATTTCAACCTGAATTTTTTGTGCTTGATATTGCTATTTTACAAAAGCATATTTAACTTTCTTTATTAGTTATGCCTAAAGAAAAAATTATTTAAAACAGCTTAAAAGTTGTGATCTACCTGCACAGATCGTGTTGTCTATATAGGCGTTTTAACAAACACAGAGGTAAATGCTATCGATCTGCCTAAAGCTGGTCACAACCTTGCTAGTTAAGTGTGATTTCATCGCAGAGTGAATGTCTCAAGTTGTTCTAGCTTTCGAAAAACCTACTGCACGTGTCATAGTGATCAAATAGCAACTGTCAGAATCTCATCTGTGAGGCTCCTGCATCCTGAAGCCATAAAAACATCAAAATAACCCGCTTACACACTCAACATACAACAAAGTTTCAAAATGTTTAAATGCCTTAATAAAAAGGAATGAATGCAAATAAATTAGTAGATATGAAACTGAATTAATCAGCATCAGCTGATATGTAAGCATAAGACATAAGAGCGAACAGAAATCAGTCGAGTGAAGAGACGATGATGAAGCTTCACTTGTAGTTGAGACAATGAGACAGGGACTGATGTGGATGATGCAGATAATCAATGTGAAATTTCATATTCCATTGTGAACTTAACAGTCTTTAAAAAATGCTAGGAATGATTTTATCCATAAATATATTAGATTATAAATGTAGAGACAAGTGTGGCACCTTTTTGTTGAAAAATCTTTAGAATTTTTAGAGAAATTTTACAATAGATTTGAAATGCTAGAATTTCACTTGTGGAAAAGAAAAATGGACTTCAGTCTAGGAAATTCAGTGTCTCTCTCTCGCTCTCTCTCTCTCTCTCTCTCTCTCTCTCTGTCGCTCTCTCTCTCTCTCTCTCTCTCTCTCTCTGTCGCTCTCTCTCTCTCTCTCTCTCTCTCTCTCTCTCTCTCTCTCTCTCTCTCTCTCTCTCTCTCTCTAGTAGTAGTCAGGTGTTCAACTTCCAGTGAATCCCATTCTGAGATAAACCTGTACAAGACAAAAGTTGCAGCAGACTCCAGAACTGACAAGAACTAGAGAATTCAAGTCTCTTCAAAGCTCAGCGGCATCTTTGTTCTTCACTTCGCGATCGTTCACGGCAGCTATTGATATTTACGCTGAGAAGCCGATAGTGAAATTTCGCTGATGTTTCCAGTCATGGTCCTTGTCAGAGGCCTAGCTAAAGTCTCCAGAAATGCACTCCTGTATTGTGTCATATAAATGTTTGTCTGTTGGAATGCGCTGCTGTGCATCAGCACATTGCCTGTGCTTTTCCATTTTCACTGGTTGTGAAAGGTCATGTGCAGCATGCTGTTTCTCACTGATGCTTCATCTGGCTAATTATCTCGCTCATGGAAAGTGTTTGTGTATATAACTTAATCACACACAGGCACGCGCTCACAGTCACACACACACACACACACACATAGACTGCAGCCAAGTACTACACTTTAGTAGAAAGTTTCAATTAACTGTTTCAATGTCTGTCAAACACATTCCCAATGCATACAGTTAAAGACAATCTAAAATCAAGCTTACTTTTCTAGATTCTCTCAGTGACACTACTGCTCATTTTTTCTGTTGCTAAAACTGATATTTAAGCTCATTAATAACCAGGCAGTGATTTACATTTCTTTTTCTTTCTCCTTGGCTAGTAAAGCACGCATGTCCAAATCCCTCCAGAAATCTATGTCTACTAAATATACTGATTGACAGCAGGGATTTTTGTACTTAGGTTATTAAAGCTCAGGGTTTGTTACGGTCACTTTACTAGAACGACACCAAGTGTAGTAATCAGTTTAGAGCTGAGGTCATGCTGGAAGAGTTGGAGGCAGATATACAGAAGAACTGAGCCTTTAAAGACAGGAATAAGCTAGGAATGTTCTCTGTGTCACTCGTTATTATGATCACACTGCTGCTGTTTCCTAAAGCCATTCTCTGGTAATTCAAGTACATTAGAAATGAAGGTAGATTACTTCACCAGTCAGAGATGGAGTCTGAGGGCTTGGTGACTCACAGACAGTGGATGCTCATGAGTCACACACTTACAGCACTTTGTAGTGTAATATTTATAATTGTCTTGCAAAGAGGATAAAATATTATCTTGAAGAAAGGTCAGTTCAACAGGCTAACAGTCATGATGAGGCTGTCCAAATTTACTGAGTAACTCCCCCTGAAAGCTCCTCTTGCAAATAAGCCAAAGCTAATACAGGCAAGTAAACACAAGGATACCGGGTCCCTCTTTAACCTTTCAGCTATGTTAGCATTAAAGAGAAGTATTTCTTTCTAAAGCCCATGATGCTATAGTGTGCTATTAAAGTCATTATGCATTACTGCATTTCCATCTCCATTATTCACAGTTAAATAAAGAGCACATAGCTTGTCCTTGTCTTTGGTTGGCAATCAACTGTAATACAGCGATCCCTGTGTCTTCACATTATTCTGTTTCCTCCTACCTCCCTGAGGGTAGGCTGTAAATCTGTGTATTTATATGGTGCACTGTAATAGACTGGTGTATTAGACAGAAAAGCTTTTCACACCTGAAAAAAGTTAATCCTGGGTCACTGTAATCTCCGGGTAAACAGAATCCTGGGATATCTCCTTTCACTTTTTTTTATCACACTGCCCTGGGGGAACAATCCTGGATCTTCATAATCTGACACCGCACACTGTATAATCCAGGGTTAACATTCTTATTTACATATTTACACCATCAGCAACCCTGATTGGATAAATAGAGTATGTGACTGCTTTAAATAACGGCTTCTCTCACACAGCGAGAAAGAGTTTTATCTGCCTTTTCTATGCTTGAGCAGGTGCTGCTCACTTTCACAGCTTTATAATCTTTTTTGGCTGTTTAATTATGTTGTGTAATTAACCAGGTGTTCACTGATATCAAACTTCCACAAATATTTCAGAGTCATGTATTTTCCTCTGGCTATGGCATGCACTTTCATGATGTTCAGTCCATTTTTTGAGTCATTTTTTAGTGTAGCTACGTAGCTGTTTAGTTTCTGCTTGTGTGTCTGTTGCTGAGCATCTTGTTGTAACATTCTAACACTGAATCCTTTCACACTGTACACATTTAACACTGCAATAATGTTAACACTGCAAAAGCTTTAAAGAAGGGTTTTGTAACCTTGTGTAAAAAGCCATGTTAAGCCCTTGCTTCTAAATTACAAACGTGAAATGTTAGAATGACAATGATCCAGGGTTAAGCGTAGCGTGAAAATCCCTACAGTGTATTCCAGCTTTACACCTACTATTCCTCGGATAGGCTCCAGATTCACCTCCATCCTGACCATAAATCAGTTACCTAAGACGTACGAATGAAAGTAGAAAACACTAACAAGTCATATCTCTAAAGGCTCACACAATCTCTAGGTCAAGCAAAGCTGTGTGGGGTTTTTTTTTTTTCAATGTGCAAACTCTTACCATCAGCTCTTCTGTGTTAAAAAAAAAAAAGAAAAGCCTAAATGGCCAAAATGTTTTAGGCAGGTGTTTAGGTTTGTCCAAGCCTCTGCAGGTGTGTTCTGTCAAATCCTGTTCCAACTTAGGCCAGCTCTGAGATAGAAGCACTTCCTGTGATCAGACAGAACTTAACCGTGAGAGAACATTAGCACAAATTTTACTCATTTACTATGTAACTATGTGTTAGAAAAAAGCTGACCTTCTTCTAAGCAGATGTCGCTGAAAATGGAATTTGTTTTAATCTAATGTACTGATGTACAAAATGTCCTCATGTAAGGTTAAACCGATTTGCACTCGAGGCTAAAAACCAATGGACGAAGACCTGCAGGATTATAAGGAAGCTTAACGAAGATGTGGAAACGCATGAATGGAAATTCATGCGAAAAATTCCAGGGAGGTCCCCTGTGTTTTGCTTGTGATGGGTATGGTGCGCTAAAGGTTGTCACACAAACCTGAGGAGAAGTACACCCACTATAAACTTTCCGGGGAGCTTTTTAAACACTGCCTGTGCCAGCCCGGAGAGCTAGAGCCGAACCAGGGAGCTTCAGCAAAAATGTCACGCACATACGCACACTCGCTCGCATGCTGCCTGCCAGCCTCGCTGGAGATTATATGGTTTCTTTGTATTTATATTACCTTATGTATTTAGATTACACAGCTTCTCTTTTATATTCCAAGTTAAACACACACGGCATTATTCATGGCGGGGACCTGTAGTGTACCAGGATGATTGGTGGACACTCAAAAGCAGCCTGTGACGAAGGCTGTGCCACCTGAGGTTAAAACAGGACAAAGGAGCAGCGGAGTGTGAAATCTAGATTTTTTATGGCATAACAAAATCAAATTGAGACACAGTATTTGACGCTATGCAGTACTTCATTAAAAAAAATAAACTGGAAATGTTGCACTGCGCTCAAAACACAAGTTAGTGAAATGACTTAATGTCCTGAAATCTGCAGAAATTAATGTGTTCAATACACGGTGTGCTGCAGAAGGTCGCAGAGGTCATGGTCAGAAGGACTAACTCATGTAGATCTCGCCACACAGCGAGATGAACAGAACGCACCTCCCAGTGTTATTTTTTTAAAAACTCATTGGACAGGCTCAAACTGAGGACAAACATACCAGGCTAGATGTGCTTGCTGGCATGGCCTTTACAACCTTGTTGAACTGAGTGCTCAGACTAATTGCCACTCAGCACTTGCATTATTCCCATTACATGGTAGAGACCTGGAAGACATTTCCTCAGAGATGGAAACTGGAAATGCTAAAGAACAAATGTACACAATTTGCAGCACTCTCAGCCATGCATTTCAGTGAAGTGGAACTGATTTCACTGCTAAAGTGTGTAAAACTATTTTATAAACCAGATGCTTCCAGAAAGTGGATGTACTGGTAGTTACATTACTCACACAGACTTCCTGGCTTACTTCAGTCAGCTAATACACCGTTTGTTAATTACTTTTAAATACTTGCATACTACAAAACAATTTCATCTACTTTCTTTAAATAAATCCAACACGACACAAGCAAGGCTGTAACCAGGATCATAATTGTATGGGTCTGAGATCCTGCAATGCAAAAATGTCATGGTTAAAACCCTTATCCTTAAATTCTTATATGAACTTATTTTATTTTATAGAGTGAATTAGTAAGACCATAGAAAATAGGCACGCTCAAAATATCAGAGATTTGTTTTTTGGAGTTTGCTTCTATTTTACTGAAAAAAAAGTGAACTGATTTTATATTAAAGGAGCACATATGAATAGATTGAATGTAATCCAATTATTTTTTGAAAATTATTAAAAAATGCTTATTATCAGTCTTGGAATTGAAGCCTTTTAGCGTAATCTTCTTTATTCTGTCTTGCATATTTTTCAGAATCATTACAGTGACCCAATTTCATATCAAAGATCAATAGAGTAAAAATCTTGCCCTTAATTAATCATCTATTAAATCCAGTTATTACATATGGTTAATTAATGGTTATGGTTAATACATTTTTGAACTGAAAAAGTATTTTCTTCATGAAAGATATCCAAACGAATCATTCTATTCCAGGAAAACATTGTTAAATCAGTAAGAAAATGTGCATATAAACATTTCTATTTGCTGTTTACAGAATATGTGCCTAAAAAATCCCCCAAATTTTCCAGGTCTGGACCTCCGTGTCCTCACAGCTATTTATACAAGCAGCTGATAGTTTGGTAGGTTAATCTGGAAGTCTTCATTGTTTTATGAGTCAGTCTTTGACGTATCATTGCATCCAGTGATGAATGGTGGTGATATTAGATAGGAGAGCTGAAATCTGATATCGCTGAATAACTTGGTAAAAAATTGTTACAAGGTCTTGTTGATGTTATAATAAGAAAGATTTGTGGAAATTACTACACATATAAAGACAGGCATTTTTCATAATGTTCATAATGCTTAATTGACTTCATGTCAAGGTAAAGAATGTTTTAACTGTTTCATTTAAACAAACAAAAAAAAATGCACAGAATTTACAGATATGTCTTTTTGTGTAATTTGTGCTTAGATTTGAGAACATGCTAATTCAGTCTAGAATGAGAGTGTGTGTGTGCCCTGTGATGGGTTGGCACTCCGTCCAGGGTGTATCCTGCCTTGATGTCCAATGACGCCTGAGATAGGCACAGGCTCCCCGTGACCCGAGAATAGATCGGATAAGCGGTAGACAATGAATGAATGAATGAATAATTTCAGTCTACTTTTATTTTTTTCTCCAAAGGCATTATAAAATGAATAATCCACCTTATTCATGTTCACTACACCTTTTCAATCAGTGTAAGGATGTGTCAGATAAGCGTTCTGAAATATATCTGCACATAAAGATCAAATCCAAGGAGGATTTCAGTATTTCACAATACTATCACTGCATAAGTCTAAAGTCTGGGCTAGAGAGAAATCAGCCCCAGACTGGCCTCCTACACTAACATTCAAAAGTTCATTTTCAAAAGGATCATTTGGAAATTTCCTTGTTTTCCAGTTGTGCACTGGAGCTTCCCACTCCTTTTTCTGTTCTGCTTAGATCCAGTTTGCACTTATCTATGAAGGGAATAGTTCACAGCATAGAACGATAAGTTCTTCCCATGAAAAGAAAGAAAGTTCCCACAATTCCTGATGCTCCAGATAATAAACTAATCTAATGAAGGCCACGTTTATTGCTCCTTTAATCAGTACAACAGTTTTCAGCTGTACTAGCACAATTGCAATAAAAAGTTTTCTAATAATCACTTAGCCTTATAAAATGATTAGCTTGGATTATCAAACCTAACATGAGATTGAAACAGAAGACTGATGGTTGTTGATGATGGGCTTCTGTGTGACAATGTAGAGCTTTGTTCAAAAAATCATCTGATTCATTTTATGTTTTTTAAATGGAAAACAAGGAAATTTCCACGTGATCCCAAATTCTTGTACACGGTAGGTTACATTTCTGACGATCACTGGTAGCACTGAACTGAATGGTTGAAAGTTTCAAGTTCATTGTCATGTGCATAAAGAGTGTGTAAGCGTCTATATGCAATAAAATACTTACTACCCAGACATAGTGCAAAAAAAAAAAAGATATAAAAATGTGTCCTGTCATAAAGTGCCATAGTTGATGATGTTGCACATATTCAGTACTATAAATTATTAACATAATAAGGAAGGTACTTGTTGCACATACAGTACAAGGATATTCAGGGAATCTGATATCAGTGCAGTATAGTAAGCGATCATGATAAAGTGCAGTGCATGGTACATATAGTGGGGTCGTGCTTGTGGTGGTGTGATGCCAAAAACAAAACCTTATATTATCTTTGAAAAACAGTCCTGCTAGACTATTTCCCCAAAGTCAACCCTGATCACGTCACAAACTTAATATCCGTGCACCACAGAGCATTCAGGCTTGATGTCTTTTTAATGATTTTTGGTTTGGACTGATTGGTTTATACTCCTGTTCTTTGGCATCACAGTTAGGCTACATCTGGTAAGCTGCTTGAAACTCACTGATTCTCCTTTCAGCTAATATACTAATCTTTCTTGGCATCTCTACTCAGAAAAGTGTCATGTTTTTACTCTTGGGAATTTAAGCTATTTTTCTGTAGAACATAAGCACAAGGAGACTTGGAATTTTGTTCTTTTTTTTCCACCGAAGAGTTGATGAAGTGTCTGAGTTCAATGACTCTTTCTAAAGGATGTGGGTGTTGATTATTTAATAGTGTTAAATATTTTCATCCTGCACAAGTAGTTCAGCTGTGTTTTTAAATGTGTGTTGGCTAAAGAATACTATAATGTCTGGATGACGTCAATCTTAGAAAGAAACTCAAAGGCTTTTCAATTTATGATACTGACAGTTGGGTCAGTTCACTTGGAAAAGAAATATGGATGGTTTGACTTGGTGTAGTTACTGAGTAGAGGAGAGACAACATTGTTTGAAAAATACGAACTCTTTTTTACCAGAGGCCATAATATGGAATTTGGGCCTGTTTTGTTCTGCCCATGTTCAGGACTGAATGTCATTGTCATGTCACACACCTCAGTGGTGGTTAATATGAAGCTCATATAAAAGTAGACACTCAGAGCTTTAAGATTTTGTAGCTTTTCATAAGTATTTGTTTTATCTAGCCTACTAGGAGCAATATAGTCATAGAAAAGTACCAAAAAACAATAATGTTTAGTTTTTTTTCAGACAAATGTTTCAAGTAAATGGTGATATCAAACCCATTTCTGCTCTCTGATTTCTCTCCAAGTGCTTGTTCATAAGCATCTACAATGTTATTCAAACAGAGGTAAAACCATCTCACACTGAAATCCAACAGTATCCTGACATGTGGTGATAAAATAATTAATTTCTTTATACTGATTGAAAATGGGGGAGCACGGTGGCTTAGTGGTTAGCACGTTTGCCTCACACCTCCAGGGTTGGGGGTTCGATTCCCGCCTCCGCCATGTGTGTGTGGAGTTTGCATGTTCTCCCCGTGCCTCGGGGGTTTCCTCCGGGTACTCCAGTTTCCTCCCCCAGTCCAAAGACATGCATGGTAGGTTGATTGGCAAATTGTCTAAATTGTCCGTAGTGTGTGATTGCGTGAGTGAATGAGAGTGTGTGTGTGTGTGTGCCCTGCGATGGGTTGGCACTCCGTCCAGGGTGTATCCTGCCTTGATGCCCTATGACGCCTGAGATAGGCACAGGCTCCCCGTGACCCGAGTGTAGTTCGGATAAGCGGCAGACAATGAATGAATGAATGATTGAAAATGTCCCATAAGTCGATTTCAATTGGAACGCCAGTGTACTGGTCATAAGGGTTTAAACCTAAGCTAAGTTTGGAAATTGTAAAGTGTATTCCCAATGCAACTATTACTGTATGTATTATGTTGTATAATGAGGGTATATTAAATATTAAAGCATCAAAAAATGTAAAGTGAATTTCATGGTTTGTAAAATGACCTACATTTTGTTACAGTTGTGCTTGCACTGCTAGTTGGAGTTTAGAATATCATGAAATGAAGCTTGCCTTATGCTTTTTCAGTCTATGCCCAAACTTTGAAAGTGTGATGAAACAAAAGGCTGTAAGCCCTGAATTAAACAATAATCAAAAGTTATTAAACAAACTCATGAACATGAACTTTCCTACCTTTTTCTTTGTATTAGTTTGGACGTTTAACCAACCAACTATTAGACATCAGTTTACATAGCTAATCTTCCCCAAGTCACAGCTTTAATCTGTCTCCATTCATCATACATGACTGCTACACAGACTAAATCATATTAATCACAAATAAGCTAAAAGCTTCATTTAAACATAAGAACAGTGATGCAGATGACATTTCTGCATCACTTCTCTAAGCGTAGGTCTGCTGTAGGTTAGAGGTGTGATAGAGCAGAGCAGTATGGGAAATTGGTGAGAGGATATGGTTTGGAATAGCAGTGATATTGTCAATGCAGAAAACAGACCATCTGCAGGATTTAATTCTAAATTTTTGTATCAGTTATATAACATTTACAAATATGAAAGTAGAATAAACGTAAAAGACATTTTAAGTGCAGGCAAAGTGTCCATTAAAACTGTTGTGCATAATAGATGCTTTCGGCTGCTCCCTATTCAGGGTCACCAAAGCAGACCAACTGGCCCTCACAACAACTTGGCACAGGTTTTACACTGGATGCCCTTCCTGATGCAATCCTCCCATTTTTCCAGGATTGAGACCTGCACTGCATCCAGTGGCTGGGAATTGAACCTGGACCTTCCACATGGTAGCCAAGAAACATACCACTGAGCCACCAATGCCCTTGTTGGGCATAATAATAATAATAATAATAATAATAATAATAATAATAATAATAATAATAATAATAATAATAATAATATTGTCATTATCTTTTTTAAGTAGTATGAAAAGTTATAATAATAGTAATAAAATAATAGTAATATAAATTATATATAAAATATTATTATTTATTATTGTTGTTGTTATCTGTGCATAATAATGAATCTATAATTTTGCTTACAATGGCAACACTTCATATGATTAAAGTATTAATACTTCAATGAATTTCAACAAATGAAATATCTTTCTCCATGAGTCAGCTATTATAGGTAATAGAACAATACAAATTCACATTCAATCAACCCCTGAACACCTTCACCTCTATGAAATATTATTCTCTAAAATATCAGCATCTAAATTATCCAAATGTCCTGAAGAAGACATGGTCCATTCTTTATGTTTCTTAATGTTGGATGAAAATTGTCCACTTTGTAAGTACTTTGAACCTGTTATACAAATTATAGGTTAAAAGTAAATTACAAAATAAAAATGGATAAATAAATAAGTGAAAGGAAATCATTTGCCATCCTTTGCAACGGATGCTTATACTTATCCACAATTTCTGTATTTGCTAATTACATGGCAAAAAAATGCAGCCTGTTAGCAGTAAAAATGCCTGAGATGGGTTTTAAAAGTTTACATGTATGTTTTCTTAGACTTGGTGCTGAATGAGGATGATTTAAGAATAAAAATTTATTTTTATTTATTTATTTATTTATTATTTTTTTATTATTTTTTTATTTTTTATTTTTTTATCATTCCAATCAGGAATTCATCCATAAAAAATCAGATAATATCCAGCTCAGCCATGCAAGGAACTACAGTATAGTTAAAAATAACTAATAATTTTAAAATAGTTTAATTTAAAAAAAAAAATTAAAAATTAAATAATAATAAATTCAATCATTCTTTTTTTAAAACAAAAAAGGTTGCTTTTTTTTATTTCCTTTTTTTTTTTTCCTAGACTTCATTTCAGATGTTAACATACTATTTACAAGGCATGAAAAAAAAAAGCCTTCTGACCTTTGAATCTGGAGCCTGTAGTCTTTTACAACGTTGTCTTGTCTGTCACTTGACAGTTGACTGCTGTAGTTCTCTTAGCTTTGCTCCAGCTTAGCAAACACTTGCGTTATATTTTCCATTAGAAAAACCTGGGGTCACCGGTATGTCTGCCTCTGCTAGCCAAAACCAGATGGGGTTTTCCTATAAACAAGTGTACAGGGAATATTTATACAGTCTATGGCACCTGACGCCATAACACTCATGACATTCTGTTTAGTAGCCAATGTTGCCATAAGTCACTTTAGAGAATTAAGTAAATATTTTCAATATAGCCATGCTATTGTTTATTATAGAATGGCAAAAGCTTTAAATCTTGCCAAATCCTATTATTAAAAAAATGTCATTTTAATAACAGCTTGTCCTGTGATGTGGGCTGTGTTTTTAGTGCAGGCACCTTTTTGTGATGTGGGGGTCTATTTACTGTGAGGTAGATGCTAAAACACAGTCACTTCTGATGCATGACGTTTGGAACTTATCACACAAACCATCACAGCCGTGCTTTCACATTTCACCTCTGCTGCTCATAAAACTTCTGATTAGTGCATTTGCACCTCATTTGTTAAAGACGTCACCCAACAAAACTTTACGTTTACATTCCGCTTGATTATCACCTGTCATCAAACTCACTTCAACCTGTTCCTGTAGTTTCCTGGGACATTTGTTCTTTACATAGAACATGTGCTCAACTTGTTTTAACATCAGGTGAAGTGTTTAGAAGACAATTATTTTTTTTTTCATAAGAATTATAACCAGTTCAGATGTTGAACTGTATGGTAGTTCAGGATCGTTGTATGATAATTGGTGAAAAGTTGCTGGTGTTAATTCCTTGTTAAAGTCATCCTGGAAGTCCTGGAATAACCCCAACATAAATAAGGAAAGCAATGAAAACCTCCCCTAAATTTGGCCATGGCTCAACTCAACTGGTGGTCAGCAAGAGGAAAGAAAATGTGCAAAGTGAGAGAAAGGGAAGATGATTAAAACTGACAGAAGGAAAGAAAACACGGCACATGAGGCTGCCCCAAAATAATGTATCAATGAAAGCGGCCTCCTGCTGACAACGGCCGTTTGGAGCGGCTTTGTTGTAAACCTAATTACTTTTTACTATTCCGTTCTGGAGTAGACCACCCTGGAAAGTTGAAGTGTGATTAAATCAGTTGCCCTTTTTTTTATAATTCTGACTTGTAGAACCCACAAGTTAGATGTTAAGATCTGCACTTTCTCAAACGCCGTTATGCAGAATTTACAGTGATGACATTATGGATACTGTAATAAGCTTAACCGATACTCGTGAATTCCATTGAAGCGTTCCGTTCTAACTCTCAAATTATGAGCATGAGCGCATATCACATATTCGAAGATGTTATCTCAGACTTTGAAGATGCTTCTCTGGCTGCAATAATCTGAATGGCATCGCCTCTTGGCTGCACATGCTCCTACATATTCGATGCTTTGGCATTCATCTGGGACGGTTAATCAGCGAGCCCAAAGCACTAACTTGTCACTAGAATATAAATTGCCAGGATTCCATTTGAGAAAAGGTTTTTTAAAGTCCTGCCCATCAGTTAAGACCTCATTAAAGACTTGCTCCAGAGACAAAAAGACGAGCTTCGTCATCCGATCTGAATCTTTTTGTCTTTATAGAGGCAGTGGCTTTCTGTGGTGAGAAATTAGTTTACGGCATTTTTCCTGGATGTTTTATTAATTGTAATAGTTTTATGATGATCTGTGGGTTATTTCTTTCAGCAACTTCAATTAGGAGTAGTTAACATTTTTAGATTTTAAACTTATAATCTTCTGTCACGGAGGGAGGTTGGGCACGGTGGCTAGCAGGTTTGCCTCACACCTCCAGGGTTGGGGGTTCGATTCCTGCCTCCGCCATGTGTGTGGAGTTTGTATGTTCTCCCTGTGCCTCGGGGGTTTCCTCTGGGTGCTCCAGTTTCTTCCCCCGGTCCAAAGACATGCATTGTGGGTTGATTGGCATCTCTAAATTGTGTGTGTGCCCTGCGATGGGTTGGCACTCCATCCAGGGTGTATCCTGCCTTGATGCCTGATGACGCCTGAGATAGGCACAGGCTCCCCGTGACCCGAGAATAGATAAGGGGTAGACAATGAATGACTCTTCTGTCTGTCTCTTTTGTGTGACGAATGTGTCTTTCTTTACACCAAAGTATTACTTTAAACCCTTAGTACACTAGCAATGTATCAAAACAAATGACTTGGGCATTTGTGGTTCAGTGGTAGATTTCTCACCTACCATGCAGAAGGTCTGGGTTCGATTCCCAGCTAATACCCCAGCCACTGGATGCAGTGCTGGTCCCAAGCCTGGAAAAATGGGAGGGTTGTGTCAGGAAGGGCATCCGGCGTAAAACCTGTGCCAAGTTGTTGTGCGGATCAGTTGGTCCCACTGTGGCGACCCCGAACAGGGAGCAGAAAGCTTTTTTTTTAGTATAAACAAATGAATTATTTTCTCAACACAAGTCTGATATAAAATGAGTCCGGACACTCTGGCTTTCAGTGTGAGACATTTGTTTTTCCCTCAGTTGGGATAACCTTACAGAGAATTTTACTGGTTGAAGAGAAGGGCTTAAAATTTTAGATGCTTATAAAAAGCACTTGGGGCATCACAGAGAGCAGAAATGGGTTTGATATCATCATTTACTTTAAAGATTGAAACATTTGTGTGGAGAAAAAAAAACATTTTTTGGAACTTTTCTTTGAATATAGCATCAGTATGGTAGATAAAAACAAAAATAGTTATGGAAAAAAGGCAAATTTAGTTTTAAGGCATTGAGTTTCTACTTCCATATGAGCCATTAACCATCACTGAGGAGTGTGACATGACAAAGAAATTCAGTGCTGAACATGGAAACAACAAAACAGGTAGAAATTTCTTTTTTTTTTTTTTTTACCTCTAGGGGAAAAGAGTTTTAAGATGTAAAAGTGTTTTCCTTGATTGTATGGAGGTCATTAGGAAACACACTATTGTCAAGTAGAAAGAAACTCACAACGCCTAGAGCTGTCTCCTAGTATAAGTATACTTTCAACAATATCCATTGTTGTTCATTTCACAGTGCATTTCTATCCTCACATTAAAAGAACAATAGAATTTATTGCACTTTGTTGTAAAACATACTGAAAGGTGGAAGACTGCTGCTTTGTGATCTTCTAAATTTAGAGTCTTCCATCATTCCATTATTCAGAATCTTTATCTACTACATTAGTAAAGTCATGTAGCTTCCCAAATGTGCAATAAATTTGAAGCAAGGTTTTGATAGCATGAATATTTTCACAAGCTGTGACATTTTGGGGGTGAATTAATGTTTTTCAGTCATGTAAGTGGCTTCCAAAACACAGCTTATTAAAGAAAACAGAGATGTGTGTTTGTAGTGCCCCATGCGGTTCTTTCTGTAGATCATGTACTATACATGCAGAGGTCTTGGCTTGTTGAAGACAGAGCGAAGGCCTCGTTTTTCACTGGGACACATTCAGGGGGCTCTCAAAGCTACCGTGTGTGTGTGTGTGTGTGTGTGTGTGTGTGTGTCCAGAAGAGGAGGCCTTAGCAAGGTCTGTACTCTGTAAATTCTGTAAATTAATAAATTGGCTGGTGCACTAGCAGGGAGATACGTTTGTGGACTTTAAGTGAGCTTATGCTTCATAAATAAACAGAGTCACTCTAGTTGCTGCTGAATGTCTTCCGGCTTTAGTGGATTTTAATAAAAATCAACAAGTGCTCCTCCATAGCTGAGCCATATTCTCCAATGTGATTGGAAATGAAGGACAATGTACAGCTTAAAGTCCAAGAACTTGGTTTAACCATAATCTGACATTAACAGAATGTTTATTCAAGGCAAATATTTTATGCTTGGTTTACTGTTGTGCTGTCATCAAGCAAATGTAAAATGACACTGCTGCCATTGCAACTATGCTAAACATGGCTGGTGTATCCTGACGAGTATGTTTTGGCAGGGGGACAAACTGTGGGTGATCTGAAGGGAAGAGGCACACGACTGAGGCAATGAATGCAGTGGCGAGCACTGAGCAGAGGCTCGGACAGAGCCGCACCACCACTGAGAAGGGCTCTAGGAACATGGGAAACCCCAGTACCAATACTGAGAGCGACTCCAGGAGCATTGCCAACTGCAACACCAGCATGGAACAGGGATCCAGGAACATGTGCAACCCCACCAACAGCAGCAATCAGAGCTCAAGGATCACAGGCAAGTCAAACAGCAATGCTCAAAGGGGTTCCAAGTGTATGGGCAACTTTAACACTAACACTGAGAGGGGCTCGAGGAACACATTAAACCAGAACTCTGGTGCTGAGCATGGGTCCAAGAACATTGTAAATTCCAACACCAGCACTGAGAAGGGCTCAAGAAACATGAGCAACACCAACAGACAGGCCTCATCAAAAGCGTCGGCCCAACCACAAAACAACAATGGTGAGTAGAGGTGTTAGTTTCTCCCAAAAGTATGCTAATCCAACTAGTATTTAAGAATAAGAAAGAAATATGATTCTGGAAATAACCTGCAATTACACATAAACGTGTGGTTTGGGTACCAACTAAGAAGTTGTAATCTTTTAAATGCAGTTTGTTTCTGAGTATGTTTCTCTGAAAAAAACGGTTTTTAAGCCCTCTGAAATTGCTTCTATTGTTAGATATTTGTCTAAATCTTCAGTAATAATGGCAACAAATGTTACTTTTACTTGTTTCTTGATGGTGGTACTATCAATAATACATCCTTTGTACCTTTAATAAGGTATGTTGTACCTGGGAAGGTGCATGTGGTGTTTTTTGTACCATTATTTAGATGCTAAGCGGTCCTTAAGATCTGATTATGGACTTTAAACTATTTTCAAAGGTATAAAGATATTTATGAAAGTCACAAAAGCTGAACTGTTTATCATATCATACTATACCAGCAACAAGGAAAAGTTTTGTTTTATGCCTTTATTTCCTAGATTAAATATCTCAGTGTAAATGGCATAATGTCTGTGCTGTGATACTTATCTACCTGTAATTATGTTAGCTATAAAACAAAAGAAGCTAGCTACATACATATTTAAACAACACTTAGATGTAGTCTACAAATTCATCATATAATTGCAGATTTTTCCAACCAAACACTTGCACACTGATCTAATTCTACAATCAGTGTAGAAGGGTTGCTAAGCTTCTTGATCTGGAATTACGTGTCTAACTACTAGAATGGAACAGATGCAGTGCTGCTGTTTTTCATCTGTTCTTACCAGTTCATTGTGTGCGAGCATGTCTTTAGGGATGGGATTTAGAGAACAATTTTTGGAGTGAGGTTAGGATGAATGGCTTTGAATAGAAGGAAGGGATTGGATTCTTTTGGTGGAAGTCTGGTGGGAGTTATCCAGAACTACTAACATCACTTATAGCTGCTTTAATGGTTTACTTCAGAACACTGGTAGGATATTAAAGCTGTATTTACACATGTGTAAGAGGGACTACAGGAAATACTTGCTTTCCTTCACAAGCTACACAGGACACATGAATGTAAGCTTACGTTTGTAGCTGATTAAAATTCAGTGACTCTAGAGTCTTCTCAAGGATCCTCATCTATAAATTTTTCTGAAAGTGCATACTTTTGCAAACATACATACCAGCTAAATAGGTGAGTATGCAACATGTTTGCCAGGTTACTCCCTAGACAAGATATAAAAAAAACAAAAAAACATTTTATTAGAACCATCTGATGTGTAATCCATGCTAACGTCTAAGTCTGTGCCGCTTTTTGACCTCAGAATTTTATCACACCCGCCTAAATGCCACTCAAATCACAAGGTTTTTTGGTACTGAAAGTATTTGTGGAATCCAGTGATGCACTCTGTATTTTTAGAATGATGGATCTCTCACTTTCAACCTAACGGTGAAAGAAATACAGCGTTTACCACTTCACTTTAAGAGCCGCCTCAGTTTTCCATGATGTCATGTGCGGTGCTTGGGTAAAAGGAACTAGGGAGAGGAATGAATACAAGCTTCAATGTTCTTTTCATTCAAGGTTTTTTTTTTTTTTTTTTGGTTGGTTGGTTGGTTGGTATTATTTTTATCTCTGCAAATGAGCCTAATAGCTCAAGACTTTGACCATGTATTTTTGTGCTGTTGCCAAAACTCTAAAGCCTCAACGTAAATTGAAGATAAGGTCCTTGCAGTCACAGTTCCGCTGGTTAATGTTATGTAAACTGTCTGGTAATTGAAGGAACTTCTTTTTTTTGTATTGTGGAGTAAAGTGGCTTGGCCCTCAACATGCTGCCCAAAGAACATAAATTCACTCTACAGTGAAAAAGTCTTAGGGTATGTAAGTAAAAGACATTATAACTGGTCACTCGAAAGTCTGCCATTTTGGTAGAATTCAAGGCTATTTCATGAAAGCAGCATCTAATTTACTCACCAAAACTCATTTGAAGACCTTCATTTCTTCTTTCGCTGAATTAACCTTATGATATCAATCCTTAATTCTTGGTGCTGGTCCAGGAACTCATGACCATCTTTATAAGCCAGTGATGTGAACATCTGTGAACAAAATGTGCTCCTGTTACTTGCATTATAACAGCTAATGAACTGTCTACACCAATAAAACAAAAACAATGCAGCTGTAGTTACTGAGAAAAAACAAAGCGTCGTTCATGTATCAGAAAATTTAAAGGAACAGCTTTAGTTCTGACTGTTAGAAAGCAGTGAAAATGGAGACTCCTTCCCAAAATACGAACTAAATGTCTTCTAGCAGAAAACTTTACCACATCGATAATTACACATGGTTTTAATCTGTTTATTTCGAGTATCGGCTATAGAAGTTGCATTAATGCATTAGAAAATGCATTAATACAAATCTGTGATTTGTCTTACAGACAGAACCTCTGTCAAATCTGCTGTTATAGAAAGTTAATAATCAGCAGCTCTGGACCAGTCAGAATTTAGAATTCAACAGCGCTGTGGTATAAGTGATCTCAAATTGGATCCTGTGACAATCCACTTACCACAACCTACTGAATCTAAGTAAATTATGGTTTGTTATGGTGTAGGAGTGATGCACGAAACATGACGTGAAATATGTTGGTGGCTTGATGTGTTTAAAGAGTCCACATGATGGCATCATTCACACAACAGAGGTCTGGGATGCTTTCATTCACACATGACTGAATTGGTGTGACATTTCAACCAAACTCAGAAAAACAGCTTTAATTTGCTTCAACCTAGACACCTGCCATTGACATATTTTAGACTTGCATCTTAAGACCTTTCATCTGATTTAAATTCACTTTAGAATCTGATTTGGGTCATTGCACAGCAAGCATGTGTTTTAGATCAAAATTAAGTATACCCTGTCTTCAGATGCGTTACAGTGATTCAAAATGGATTTCTGTCCAGTCCACACTTTGGTTAGCTCCATCATCAGTGGGATAATTTGTTGTCAAGCCTGTAAAGCACTGTAGGGAAAAGATTCTGGGATTCTCAAAGATATCTGCTTAATCCTGTCTGTATCCAGGTTAATAATCGAATCATACAGTATAATTAGAGCACGTCTGTTGCTCTGGATAAAAACATCAAGCTATATTTTATGGTTTTTATCTGATGTAGAAATTTGCTGCCCATCACCTGCACTAAAAAAGTGGAAAAAAGTTTGTGGACACCTCACAATCGCACCCACATGTGGGTTCTTCCTAACTTATTGCCACAAAGAATGTATAGCATGTCTTTGTCTGCTGTAGCATTAGCATCCCTTCACTGGAACTAAAAGGCTCAAATCTGTTCCAGTATGTCAATGTCCCTGTGCACAAGGCGAGCTCCTGGTTAAAGGCTGAAGTAGAAGTGTCCTGCATAGAGCCCTGACTCTGACTCAGCCCCAGTGAACAACTTTGGGAACATTTGAACTGTATCATCAGAATCTTCTGTCTAAAACGCAATCCCAATAGCCACATTACAAAATCTAGTGGAAAGCATTCCCAAACAATGGAGGTTATTCTAACAGCAAACAGGGACCAACTCCATATTAATGCCCATAGTCTTTAAGCAGGATGTTCAAGCATAGATAGGGGAATGATGGTCAGGCGTCCACAAACTATTGATCTCAGTGAATTTTGAGGTTTTTAGGGTTGGATGTTTGGTATTTGTGAACACAGATATGGAAAATGACTGATTTTGATTCATTCTATTATGCAGAAATGTTCAACAATGAGCATGAAGTCAATACAGCTGAACAGACCTCAAAGATCTTGAATATTTATGTTTTAACAGTGATAAGGCTTCCACATGGAACTAATACTTAGTTTTGCTCTTTGTTTTATAGCCGTTTCATGCAAACGAAATTGTTACCTGATCCTATCGTGAAAGTGAAATAGTGCTAAGAGGGAGGCTCTGACAAAACAATTTTTGGCTCTTCCATTCAGACCAACACCTGCCATAAGAGGCCTTTACAGCCTGGCAAAGGCAAATTCTGCTCTGGGCTTCTTTCGTGTGAAATCCATGCTGGGTTTTTTGGTGACTGCGGGTGAGAGATTACACCCATGTGTTTGAAATTGTTCAGTGAGGCAGGCAAAAAAAAAAAAAGATCTCCTGGGTCATGGAGAAGCACAGCTACATTAAGAGACCGAATGGAGCTACAAGTTGTTGAAATTAAGTAGAGGGATAAAGTCACTGGTATAATTTGAAATGAACTGTTAGGATGACAGGATCTTTTTACATTTGCATTTGAGATGGTTGTTTAAACACAGGGTGAAAATCCTAGTGCGGTTCTTTTGATCTCATTTATGATAACATTTATAAATGTTTGGAGCTGATACCTGATACATGCACAGGCTCTTACACTGAATTCGGTTTACAGTCCAAAATTGCCTTGTTTACTCCAAAAAGTCTCGCATCATTTATCAGCTATGAAAAAAAAAGCTAGCGATACTTTGCCAAAGCACACTGCTGATACAATCAGCAGAACAAAATCAAAACAAAATCTCAGGTCCAGGGTTTTCTCATTAAGGAACAGGTGGAATGTGCAGTAATGTATTATGCTTGCTGTTGTTCTGCAGTTCCAGTTCATCCATGAAATTACTTACATGTACATCCAACATTTGATTTCAGCTTTGAAGGGCGCTGGTAATGAGGATTAGTTGATGGATCGTGTATTCAGGCTATTGGTACCTAAACCTCATGTCCGTAAAAATAAATAGGTTTTTGTGGCCTAGAACATTGGGGGAATGAAATGAGATGAAAAAAACCCAAAAACAAACAAATGCTGAATTTTTAAAGTTGGTGAAAAATGTTGAAGGCCACATTTCTGTTGCCTCCTGGGAACATCATAATTGGTCTCATATTGGGTTGTATTCTAGTTGAATGTTATTTAAAATTACAAAGTTATGACCTCAAAAGCATGAATAAGACATCATTACTTGTGTTGCAGCACATATGGCATATGTTCAGTTGACTGAACGTTGATAGGTGATTTCGTGGTCAGCTTTGAAATATTCATTTCCATGGCCAAGCAGCTGTTCACCTATTAGGAATTTACAGTTGAAATAGGTTCACAACTAGTAGAAAAACAGCAATTGCTTATACACTATAAGGCTGTATATTTCTTTAACTCTTAATTATCTTAGGCTTGAATTGAGCTTTAATGGGACTTATTTCCACAGTGCTGTTGAATTCTCCACTCTGCATGGTCTGAAGTTGTTCAATTTTCTATAACAGCAGCTCTGACAATAAGCACTGACTATACATCAACTCAAAGCTTTATACATATTATTGCACATGTTATAATTGTATTATAAACGTATAATTGTTGATATGGTGAAGCTTTCTGTAGTATAAAGATGTTTATTGAACATTTATGGAAGCAGTCCCCTGTGTCAGTTTTAGTGTCTCAATAACAAGACAAGCTTTTTTTATTTGTGGGGGGAGAGAGAGACAGACAGATGGGAAAAGAGAGAGAGAGACAGATGGACAGAGTGGGGGGAGAGAGAAAGAAAGAGATAGAGAGACAGTTTTTATTTTTGTTGGCAGAGATGGAGGAGACAGACAGACAGATGGGAGAGAGAGCGAGAGAGAGAGAGAGAGAGAGAGCGAGAGAGAGAGAGAGAGAGAGAGAGAGAGAGAGAGAGAGAAGACAGACAGACAGACAGAGTGGGGCAGACAGACAGACAGATGAGAAAAGAGGGAGAGAGACAGACGGACAGAGTGGGGGGAGAGAGAAAGAGAGAGATGGACAGACAGACAGGAAGAGAAACAGACAGACAGACAGAGTGGGGAAGAGATTGGGGGAAGGGGGGTAGAGAGGGAATGGCTGTTTATAGCTGTTATAACATAAGCAATATAAAAACATTCCACAGCAATAAATGTAACTGTGTGCAGATAGAACAAAATGTGTAAAAATGTCATTGCTGGCAAATCGCTATAAGAGCAATAAAACTTTCCAAACAGCCTGAGCACCTTTCGGTTCCTTCTGCTAAGTTATAAATGAAAACTACATGGAAGACAATTTCATTTGAAATAAATTAATACAGTAATAAATTTTGCTAATAAAAAGTACATAACACTATTTATATTTATCTTAGAACTGTATAATCTGGTATATAACAGTATATTAGTATTAAACAGAGGTAATAATGTGACACATATATATATATATATACTCATTGCACATTTGGATGGTCACCAAGCTTAATTCACTTCACATACTTTGAACTGTACTGTACTGTGACTCTAACCATCTGAGGAACAATATTTACTTTACATCGGTGACAGCCACACTAAGCTGTAAAGACACAGCCTATCTTAATTCGTTCATCACTCACAACCGAAGATGATAAGGAGCGTCAGCTATAAAACGTCCCACAGTCTCTCAGGAGTGAAAACATGAGCTCATTACACGCAGCGCTCTATTTATAGTCGTCTATTTAACGGCTGCATATTAAACAAAGCATACAGAGAGTCAATTAAGAAAGCACTCGGCCACGGTGACCTGAAAACAGCCCACAGAGTTCTTCTGAAACATAGAGTCCAGAGTCATGTCGTGGAGCAGATTTTGGATACATGTGCTCACGGAGTAAAGCACTCAAAGCTGTGGATTTTTAGAACGGCAAAGATTAATGAACACTTTCTTTTTCCAGGTGTTGTATTGTGGATACAAGAGATTTGGTCCTTGAATTTTACCAAGCGAGAAATCCTTCCTCTGGAAATGAAAACAGTAACACAATATACAGGCCTGATCCAGCACAGCTGAGAAAAAAAATAGAAACTGCTGAACAGTCCTACTTCAAAAAGTCATTTTGAAATTTTTAACCTTAACCATAATTCCAACATCCAGCTACTGTATTTATCTGATAGATATATACTGTATATGTGGGCACGGTGGCTTGGTGGTTAGCACGTTTGCCTCACACCTCCAGGGTTGGGGGTTCGATTCCCGCCTCCGCCGTGTGTGTGTGGAATTTGCATGTTTTCCCCGTGCCTCAGGGGTTTCCTCCGGGTACTCCGGTTTCCTCCCCTGGTCCAAAGACATGCAGTGTAGGTTGATTGGCATCTCTAAATTGTCCATAGTGTGTGATTGCGTGAGTGAATGAGAGTGTGTGTGTGTGCCCTGCGATGGGTAGGCACTCCGTCCAGGGTGTATCCTGCCTTGATGCCAAATGACGCCTGAGATAGGCACAGGCTCCCCGTGACCCGAGAACAGATCGGATAAGGGGTAGACAATGAATGAATGAATGAATATAAATTAATCGAACTATAAATAAAATGAAGGTTTCTCTCATGACCACATTTGAGAACAAGATGATCCCTAATGGGATCATCGATTATATAAACAAATCCAAACACAATCTCATTTCTAAATGTTACTAAACAATATTTTTTGTACAAAAATCTAGAAAAGAAATTTCTAGTTAACAGCTAAGGTATCTGCTCACACATTACATTAGATCAAAATGTATTTATTTGTCTTTTATTTCATACAGACATGGGTCTAACAATTTGTTAACACAGCAAGGTTTCCCCAAACAAGGAGTCATGAGAGATTATAAGAGATTCAACTGATTCACAAATTCGCTCGTGAGAGAAGCCTACAATTTTGTTACTTTTGTTGTTCAATTATTTTACAAATTATGTTTAAGACTATTTTTCTAACTGTGAAGATGGATTTTGTGAGTTGTCACGAGCCACATTCAAAAGAGCCACACTTCACTGACGTGCTGCATGCGCTCAGCAATAAAAATGGCTGAATTTCTCCATCCAACTAATTCCTCTACTTGATCAAAACACTGAGTGACTCTGACTCAGTGGAACTACAGAAGTCAAGAAAACGAACATAAGAAAATATACGCCGAAACATTTACTAAATATGGACTTCGAAGCGTGATAAATAAGGAGGAGAAACCAAAATGCCAAAGCGTGATGTCACAGAAAATTCATTGTGTCTATTTGAAGTTTTGTTTGTTTTGTTTTTTTGCCCCAAAAAGTTTGGGATCTCCTGTCTTAAACTCTCAACTTATTATTCATTAATCTCAAAGCGCATTATTTATTAACTACTGAATTATTCAGTGGCTACATTGAAACTAATAGGAAAGGGTGTAGTTACTGAGAGAGAGGAAGTCTGGATCTGCAAACTGGAAGTTTAAAGGGTCAGAATGTAAATTTTTCCTCAAGCAAGAGTAATCACAGTGCCATTTCAATCTAGTTCAGAGCTTTGTTAAATGAAAAAAGTGACTTGAAGAAGAAAAAAAAAACATGCTATGAGTGATGACATTAGAACCAGCAGGAACGACTGTTTTCACTTTTCTCACCTCAGCCAAAGGATAGCATTACAAGTGATATCACTTAACATTTGCATTTTGACCTTTTTCAAACTTTCGCATGTTCTGAGAAATAAAAAGGAAAGGCAAATTAATTTGAAGCTATTCGCACTAGCAGCTCAGGTATGTGTCATTGTGTAGAGGAGGTAAGTTAGAACCACATGTTAATTTCAGTAGAAAGCACCTGGCTATGATTAGAGGCTCGCTGTTGACGACAGGAATGCGCCGAACACAGTCGGCAGTGTGAGCCAGGTAGGAAAACATACTCGTTTAAAGAAAACAAAAAGAACATTAATGCATAACAGGTCCACATCAAGAGACATCCCAGATAATACCACATGCTTTTGGTGCAACACTTGCAGAGTTTATTACTCAAGATCCTAATTCATCTCCCTGCCAGCTCACATTCTCCAAACAATAGGGGACTTTATTATTCAATAAAAGAACAATATAACCCTTTTTACAATTTCCTCCCCAAAGAGTGAACCAATGTCATCTTTATTTTACCTGCCTGGCTCTTTTTTATGCATTAAAGCCATGTTTTTGATTAATTAAGTCCAGTAGTAACAGCCAGAAAAGTTTTTTCACCACTATGAGCCAAAATGTCTAAATTTAATGAAAGAAAAATGGCTCAATGCTTCATTTGAAGCTCTCTCTTACATGAGCTCTGAAACCCTATCACAGAACACTCCTGATAAACAGAACACTTAAATCAGAGCTATAAATACCCACAGCATGTAATGCGTTCGGTATGTCATGACATAGTTTGGACTGGCTAATGGACGGTATGTCTAGTGAACCAGTTTGATGATGTAAGTATTTGTGAATTCTTATGATGCAAAGGTGATGTGCGTCTTCTCAGTGAAATTAAATGTGATAGGAAGTGCTTAAAGTGTCATTTTTCTTCATTTGTGCGTTTTTAATTTGACTTTTTTTCAGGATTTCTTTCCTGAGGTCAGGTGAGACATTGCCAAACTGATGCTTTAGTCATCTGTAGATTTTAAGCTATAAAGCTCTGTTGTACTTTTCTGGCAGATATTAGGAAGTAAGTGCTAAAACAAAGCAAACAATTCCACCTTCAGTCCTCCTTCCACTCAGAAAGCTTTTACTTAATCACAAGCACAGTACATACAAGCTGCTTTAGAAAACGTGGAAGAAATATAAAAAACAGTGGCCTACTAAAATATTGTACTTAGAATGGCATCTTTAATGTTATACTATTGAACTAATATATAGTGTTGATATATTCCATTAAAATAAAATTTTTATAATTTATTAAATAGATTAATTTGTTATAGAATTGTATATCAATTAATCAAAATATATCTATTATTATATAATTATATAAACGAAAATGTATGTAAAATAATTACAAGCTTAGCTAAAAATAGAACATATAATAGTTCAATCTCAAATACTTTCATCATACAAATTTTTACTATATTTTTTTTTTAATAATTTTTAAAAAAGAAATTTTTAAATAAATTATATAAATATACTACTATAAAATCTACAATTATTTAAAATGTAGCTACTTTTTATTGTATGGAGAGAGAGATGTGGAAGTGGAATTTTATTCTATTCCTAATACAAACTGGAAAGTCTGCAAAACCACTTAGTTCCTGTTAACACTTATGTTATAACAGCTATAAAGAGTCACAAAAAATGCATCTTGGTGTGTTATGAGAAACCACAAAATCCCTCCATCCAAGACTTTTATGGCACTTGGTTATTATGTTAGAATGTAATATTTACAAGCGATATTGTCCTTATATATATAAATATATACAGTATATATATATATATATATATAATATATATATATATATATATATATATATATATATATATATATATATATATATATAGTATTCATATGTTTAATTGCCTTTAGTTTGTAAAATAAAATTACAGCAAAGAACATCTAAAACATCTATAGCTTATAAGCTGGATGGAAATATTTCGCAGACTAATGCTAATTGTAAGTGTGTAGTGCGTGTAGTGTCCGAACCCTGCCTGTGCCCCATGTCTCAAGATTAAACAACATCCTACAAGATAATCTTTGACCATAGAGTTAAAAATAACCTGCTAACTATATAACACTTCTAACATCCTCTATCACATTATCATAAGTTAAATATGTGGGTGTGCTGCTGAGGATATTTTGTCTACAGGTTGTAGGTTTTTGCACATTATAAAAACCTACAACCATAGGTTTTTATAATAGCTGTTGGAAGAACAAGAAGTTCTATTAAGAAGTGAAATAAAACCAATTGAACCAATAGAAGTAAGATGGCCTGAATGTAGTAAATGAAAATAGTAGACTTTTACAGCATGAATGTGCAAGCTGTGTAACACAGAATTTATTTATTTATTTAAACAATATTATTACGACCATTTTAACCGTAATGCAGTGACTGGTTAGGAAAACTGTATAACGTTAATACTGTTCCATTAACACTTTCATTCATCTTCAACTAACCAGTTTGGCTGAAATTGGCATCAGATTCTGAAGCCTCAGATTATATTTCTGTAAAGCTGCTTTGTCCATTGTTAAAAGTGCTATACAAATAAAATTGAACTGAATAGATTCCTGTTTATGGCTGACACGACTGGAATCCAATGTGGTCTTTCAATGTGGTCATCCTCCTCATTGTTTGATTCTGAAATGCTTTTCTGCTCAGCACTGTTGTAAAAAGTAATGATTTACGTTTATGGTCAACTAGTTCAATGTGAGAATTAACTAGATCTTGACTTGTAACTACATAATTTTGTACCATATTGTGCTTTTGCAAAATGGTTGGTGTATGTGGGGGGTTTTTTTCTATAAAGTGGACGGTATGTCTATATCACAATTTGGAAATGGTAGTAATGATATTGGACTTAATATAGCGGTTATGAAGGTTTGTGGACAACATCTTTGGCTAAGATTTGCCCTATATTTCAGCTGGAATTGGTTTGCCTGGTTGTGTCTTTCTTGTCTAGGAATCAGGACATATTGTTGCCTTGTCATGTTTTGCTGATGATTGTTTTGATTGTTTACAAATCACTGCTTAATTAATTACTGGCTTTTTTAGCTGTCTTAGAAAAATGTTATAAGTTTGGAAGTTGTAAAAGAGGTCTCTTTCTTTGGCTTCAAACTGTTGACAGAATGAAATCATTCATGACATTTTTGTTAGTGTTTGTTGGATGTTTGCTCTGAGGTGAGAGGTATGATGACTCATCAGCCAAAGCTAATGTGGAGACACTTAGTGACATTTTATTACTTAATTTTACACTTTCTAAAATTGTTTGTTTTAGTTTCATCATAAAAAATGTAAAAACAAACCACAGACGGGTCATGGCTGCCGTCATACAATTCAGGAAGCTCTTCTAACCTCTATGCCTTCATATTAAAGGTTGAAAAAACCATGAACTGAATGTCATGTTGCTGATCGGTAACACGACCCATGATGCATGTAAATCCCATGTGGATGTTAGTCGGTAAATTCAACATTTCTGTTTAATTCAAGCCAACTGTTAAAGGCCGAGCTTATCAAAGAGCGACCTCTATCAATTCAAATAGAGCATAAATGCAATTAGATGAGCAGGAAGCTGCACACTCGGTACTGGATGTGGTATTCATTAAACTGTAATGCTGGGGAATCAATCAAATAGTGCTCAAAATTTCTTTTGAAAGCTGTCGTTCCCAAAGGCCAAGTAAAACACTGAAGGATGGGGTCATATTTTTTAAAGGTTTCAGCTGACATACCAGCAGCTCTGGGAATCGGCTCAAATACAAACAGCATAATACCTCTTAATATTGAAATTTCACCACAGTGACCACCTTCGCAAGTCTCCCTGAGAATGTGCGTCGTTCTCGAGAGGCTTAATACTCAAACAGACCATGTCTTCATTCGATTAACTAATACGTTGTGCAGTAATCTAAAAAGACAAAAGAATGAAGATCACTAACTTGCGCTCAGATCTTAGCGAGCATGATTTGTGCTCGGAATTGCTCAGTAATTTACCAAATGTACCTTGAGTACTTTGCAAACAGGTGTGCCTCAGCAATGTTTTCAGTACTTTGTAATTCATAGTCTTCTGGCTACCTGATTAACACAAGAACACATGAGGCCAAGCATTTAGTTGCACTGCCTGCCAAAAAACATCTCCTTCCAGAGCATTCCACGCAGGATGCCTTGAATGTGATTTGCGCTCTTGTGTGGAAGTTACGATAAGTATGACTGCATTGTGGTAATTGACCCTAATGCCTAGCCAAGTCTTGTATTGCTCGCAAAACCACAAACCAACCTAGTCTTTTTTTCCATCACTGCCCAAGATCTTGCGTCTTTATAACAATGCCAAGATTACTTTTGATACTAAGTATTTTGGTTTGTGAGTTTGTCAAGACTGTTATTATATGTTGAGTAAAAAATATATACATAACATTATGTTTAAATTATTCTAAAGAGTCCAACTATGTTTATCTCATCATCATTCCAATAGTTGATAATGGCTTATATAAATAAAAAAATATATAGATTGACCAAAACTCCCTGATTTCCCTGAGAAATTTTATATATATATATATATATATATATATATATATATATATATATATATATATATATATATATATATATATATATATATATATATATATATATATATATATATATATATATATATATCTCAGGGAAATCAGGGAGTTTTGGTCAATATATATGGTATATATATATATATATATATATATATATATATATATATATATATATATATATATATATATATATATATATATTGGTATATATATATATTGGTATATATATATAATTTTATCAATTTATTTATGTAAATTGTGTATTGTATATATTGTATGTTACTGAATCCATTCTGAGCAATAAACTTTCAGGGCTCACTGTACAAAAGTAGAAGGTTTTGAGATAGGAACGAGTGACCATGAAAAGTACCCAAGAGACAAGACAGGACAAGATGAGATAAGGGAAAGAGCATCTCTGTTATGTATGTGACTAAAGAAAGTCCAGCTTGTCAGCCTCTGATGAAAACAAAGGCCATGATCATTACTTTACAGTCATATGTGTATCCTGTGTTATCAGCATGTCACCACTGGTATGTCATACTGCTGGTCACTGACCAAGAAGAAGTTGATCAGATTGATCTATTTAATCATATTGGTTCAGACTTTTTTAGCAAACATTACTGTGCCAGGTAATAAGCTCTAAAGCTCTTGATCTTTCATCCTTCGTCTATTTACTAAGGGTTCACTAAGAACTGGGTTGAAAAATCAATACCTAATCCTTAGACTTCAAAATTGACTGTGGCTTTGTATAATCTGTTAATCAGTGCCCAGATTTTCTAGAGATGGAATGACCAATATTGTCTGCAAACATCCAGGATGGCATATCCAATTCCAACAAATTTCATGTATGTATCCAAGTCGTAAGTCATAGATGATTAGAATTTAGAAACACAGTATATATGTAAATCATCAACAAAACACATCAATGTCACATACACCATTATCCTGATTTGTATTATTCCATCACTTGTTGCTTCTTCCATTTCAGCAGCGTGGACAGTGACAGATTCTACATATCTCATACAACAAAAAGGTAATAAATTGAAATTTATGAGAAGAAATATGAGCCTGTAAAAACATTTTTAAGTTTTTAAAATAAGACTTCATATACAGTCTGAGCTAAACAGCATAGTTACTATAGAAACTATATACAGTATATAGTATAGTAGCACAATATAGAGTACATATACTAAATCACTGTATGGCAAAGAGTATGTAAACACTTAAACATGAAACTTATATTATTTGGCAGATGAATGTACCAGAGCACATTCATCTGCCAAATAATATAAGTTTGATGGGAACTGGTAGCTCAGTGGTTAACCACAGTTCCCACACAACCAACTAGCCCCTGACCATCACACCCATATGTGATTCCTCCCCACAGATTTGAAAGTGCACAAGGGTCTAGAATTTTTTGTATGCTGTTGCATTACAATTTCCTTTCATTGATGCACAAGCATGTTCCAACATGACAATATCCCTGTGCCCAAAGTGAGATCCATAAAGGTATGATTTGCATAGGATGCCATGGAAGAACTTGAATGTCCTGCACAGAGCCTTGACCTTTACCCCACTGAACACCTTTGGACTGAATTACAGCATTTTCGACTGACATCAGTGTCTGATTTTATTAAGCTCTTGTGGCTGAATGAATACAAATCTCCAGAGCCACACTCCAAAATCTAATGGAAAGCCTTCCGAGAAGAGTGGGGTTTATTGTGTGTGTATACATATATATATATATATATATTCGGGTGTCCACAAACCAATGCCATGTAGTGTATACAAAATGCTACTATAATTAAACTGTACATTCTGTAGTTGTTCTACATAGACATACATACATTTTCTATAATTGTAAAAAAAATGTTTTCTGAGACTTAAAATATTACTGAATAATTTTATACATTGAGAGTACTCTTACAAAATTTTACTTTAACTGGCTAAATTGAGTTTTTTTTATAATATAAGTGTTTGGGTTTTTTTTTTTTTTTAGAAAACTCAAAATAAGTCAAGTAGTGCAAGTTGGATGCGCCTATTTTCTCATATGTGTTAAAAATCAAGTATTTGCCTCTAAGTGTTTTTGCAGCTTTTCAGTCGGTAAAGAAAGCACATCTTTCCTGAACAAATCACCAGTCGCTACAGAAATACTTCAAATGCAGTGTAGCAGAGCCACCCTGCAGAGTGATGAGGACGTGGTTTCACACTGTACAAGTCAATGCAATTCAACAGCCTTTCTCTGTGGATGACTTGTATGTTTAGGTTGAACACAGACTAGCAGTATCTTCCGTTTCTAACAGATACTTCCAATAAACACTCTTTGAGGTCGTGTGGGAACAAGCGCTACAGATAAATTCCTGTTATCCAGCAAAGACCTGATAAGATGCACTTTATCCTCATTAAGCAAACATGAGGCATATTATGATGTGTGGTCTAACAACCAACTGGTTTACACCAACCAAAACACCGACTCGGTCTTTCCCCATCTGGAGGGGAAATGTGCTCCTTGACAGCACATTTCAATCAAGTAGCATGAAAGTATTTGGTTCAGTGCTCAACACGTCAAGATAAATATTAGCCCACATCATGAGATACCCTTTTTTATGCATGGGTAGCGTGCTGGGGGGTATGTCCTGTTCTCCCTGGAAGGTTGAGATAGAGATATGACAGGAGACTGACATATTCAAGGCCAAAGGTCAGACGAGCAGGTCTGGGTTAACGAATTGGGCCATCTTTCAGTGAGAGAACAGGGCTGTATATTAGCATAGTAGGCTCAGAAACTACCTTTAAAACTTGGATTTTACTTATTACACGGTTCATGGTGTAATAGGTTGTGCATCAGTGAAACGTCTTATAGGGTACTTACATCTGAGTCTCTGGAATCTTGTATCCAACTTCTGTACAAGAGCATCTGATATAAAACACTCCTAACTCCTAATCCAGTCATAATTTAAATTCTTTCTCTCTTTCTCACACACAGACTTTCAGCAAGCATACATATCCCTCAGCTGATATTTGAACCTCACCTATGCCTAGGTAGTTTATTTCTGAGCAGCTGGAAAATGACTGCTGCTTCACTGTTCAGCGTCTTTTTGACATTTTCACAATACACGAACTTGCGAATCCAACACAGGCTACACTGTAAAACTGGGCCAAAATACTTTACTTTAGGCTCATGAGACTACAATGACAATGACTTATACACCAAACATGCTCTTCAACATACACAGTAGTCCTTAGACTAAACAGTGATGAGTGTTACATGTAGTTCAGAGACATCTGATCAAAACATACGCAAACATTCCTTTCCATGCATAAATCAAACTAAGAAAACAGATCATAATTTACTTGACAGAAACCAGTCAATTTTATTCCTCCAGAGCGAAGAAAAATGAGAGCTTGAATCCTTGGTGTGTTATTTTTGATACCTGCTCTTATCTAAGTATTAGTCATGGCTTCAGATTAAGCAAAATCGAGCTTGGAGAAAGTTAAAGTATATTTAAAGTGTGGTCAGGTTTTAAGCATGTGTAAAGTTCGCTCTCAATTGAACTAATAACAGGGAGTTAGCATGAATCTGAAGTGATGCGAGAGCTCCACGTGCCCTCGCATGGCAATCATTCATGCACATTTCTCTTTTCTCACAACGCCCTGAATTCATTAGAAAGAGCTCTACCCAACTGAACAAAACACAATCCAGATTAAGTATGGATGCTCAGAGCTCAGGTCCAGCATAATCTTTTTGTGTTTCAGATTCCAGGTATGTTGCCTCTTGCCAACACAACTGATCCCTTACTCGGTGACACCAAAGAAAATACATCTCTCATCTCATATGAGGCAGGCGTTGGCCCTAGCTCTTTTTGTTTCACCCTAGCACTATCTAATATGATCCCTGTGCAGGTTTAACGTGATTTCTCTTGATAGCCTTTTGATAGCGTTTCTTCTACCTGTTTAACCCCCAAAAATCGAGGCTGTGTACAGAAAATGTAGTGGTTTGTTCACACCTGAATGTTCTTTTCTATCAACATTTCATTATGATACATGTTTAAAACTGGATCTGACGAAAGCTGGCTGTAATCTTTGAAAAAAATAAAAGCCCTCAGAGGACCTTGAAAAAGCATAACCCAGAAGAATGTAGAGTGATCTAAACAAATGACTTACAAAAAAAAAAAAAAAAGAAAAGAAAAAAGGTCTCTTGCACATTCCTGAAAGTGGACAAATCTTCCGATCTTTTGGCTTTTTCTCAGGAGACGGACTCTCTGGGTGCTCCATTTGGGAGTGTTTACCTGTGGCCGTAGTCATCGCTCTAAAGCAAAGGCAGCAGCGACAGTAAGCAGAGAATGGTCATTAAAGCAATGTTGTAACGGAGACCAGTGGATTTTAGGCAGATAAGACCCAGCTGTTTCTGCCGCTTCAGGCTTTTTAGCCTGCTAATGGCCTTTGCTTGCCTACATTGCTCTGTCTTTCATTCATCTCAGTTTTTGTCTGACTTTAACCTTAACTCTGTCTTAGCACTAACCCTCAATCTTAACTCACTGATTCTGTCCCTTCTATGACTGTCACTCTGTGTATTTCCTCTTTCTCTCTCAGTCTGTCTCTGTCTCTCTGTCTCTCACTCTTCAGTCCTGCTGGCTCCACTCAGGACTCGGCAGGCTGCGGCTCCTCCCCTGACCGTCTGCGTGTGTGAGACGCTGTCTGTTTGATGTGTTCTGAGATACATCCAAGAGCAAGACAAGCTCCACTCCTCCGCTCCGCAATTCTTTCAGCTCTGTCTTCAGACTGTCTAAATCTGTAGTGACAGAGATAGTTACATTACATCGAGCAGTGTACATTACTGCACAGTGTACAACAAAAAGCCATTGATCACAGAACATGAAACAGGTGGGTGTCTGTTTGCAGTCCTGAAAAAATCTACGACCTCTGACCTTCTGAAACAACGAGAATGTTATAGAAACAATGATGATCTCTACAGATCTGTAAAGCGATGTGAGTGTCAGTCTTTATACTTTGTTAGGAAATCATTTTTGTGTAGATACACAGAAGAAAAACAAACAAACAAATGAATTTGTGATTTGTGTAATTATTTGTTTATTTATTTTTACCCTACTGATAAATGAATCAACACATTGAATTAGAATTAAACAAAGTGCACAGTATTGATTATAATAAAAGTCAAACGCAAATGTTAAACAATATTCCCAAAGCAAAGGCTTTTAATAAAACCTCCTTTTGGGGTGCCAATAAACAGATCTCAGAGGATGGTGATATTATTGATGAATTCAATATGGTGTTAGCCACAGGTTTCCAAGAAGCACTTAAAACTCCAGAGGTCATAAAGCTATATATTACACCACAGCCATAACATAGCTTATGGCCGAATTCTATGCTATGGAACCCATGTGTGTGTCTGCTCAGGAAAAAAAAAAAAAAAATGATTGTAAACACTCATTTATCATAAACCCAGAACTGTGATTCATGTCTCGAGGTGTCACACTGAGCCTCTATTGATGAGTCTGCTCAGATGAAACATGTCTCCTTTAGAGACACGAGGCCCAATTAAAGGGAGGGATTAGGACAGGACTCAGTGACCCTCTGAGGAATTTCACAAGGATGCTCAGACTCGGCCGCTGCCACAACCTCCCTTTAAGCACTTTCACCTGCTAATTAAGCCATCCAAGCTTCAGTCAAGGGGAACTGTGTGCGGCCAGGCGCTCTTTCCCCCAGAAAACAGCCCGCTTACAACTCAAGATGTACTAATGTAAATATTTGACCGCGCTTGTATATTGGACTGTGGAGCGTTTCGCGTGGCGGAGGGAGTGGACAGATTGTTTGGGTGCCATTAGCAAGTTTAAGCCCTTGGATTCATTTAAAATCTAAAGTGCTTTAAAACGACGAGCCAGTGCTGAGTCTGGAAAAAAAAAACCTTTGAAAAAGAGACAGTGAGGAATACAGAAGTGCGAGCGGAGCTCAGCAATGACTTCACTATAGTATTTCTCCTGTATTCCTACGACATGTAAACAGATTCAAAAGGGACAGATGCATTAGATTGCATGCTTTTACACAATTTTCAGTACATGGCACTTTGTAGCTACTATATCTCTCAGATTTGCAAAGAACATTTAAATATCCATATATTGGTATATTCTTGGTATATTCTTGGAATATACTCCCTTCACTCTGTTGTGTGTTGCTTGGAGTAAAGCCGTGGGTCTACAGGGACAGTTAAAGTGCTTCTACTACCAAAGCGGACCAAATTATCCGCCCTGACATTTGTTTGGGATTGTGGGAGCTGGAGGAAAGGCTGTCAGAATACTGAGTGGAGACTTCTTCTCTGTAGATAAGATAAAATACGCAGACACATAGACTCAGTTTAAGCACACCAGGATATACAATATATTTTTTTTGTGATGCTCTCTGTAGGAATATGTAAAAAGGGTGAAAAACAGCCATACTACTTTAAATGTACAATTTATCCCAGGTGGGAGGATGGTGTGCACGTCTTACATTTAAGAGCAGACGTGAATATGAAGAGGAATGTTTGGTTAAGGAAGTGGAACATCTTTATTCCTAGCATTGACACCTGCTGATCCCCATGGGTGTGTGTTTTGATGTGTGTGTGTGTGTGTGTGTGTGTGTGTGTGTGTGTGTGTGTGTGTGTGTATGTTGGGCATGCATGCTGCTGAACAGTAGGGGCAGCCCTGTCCCATGCTGACGGAGAACTCACTAGTGAGCTGGAGGAGGGCTCAGCACGCACTCTCCTCCAGTTTAAGACCCTCCCAGCAGCACAGTCCTATCAGTTTCTCTCATGGATTAGAGCCCCCACTGCTACATGGAACCGTAGCCACTCTGAAGAGTCGAGCAGACGAGTTTGACACTCTGTGGTCATCTTGCGCTCAGCATTTAGATGTGTACAAGTCTGACACTTCTGTGCTCACTTGTTCGGGGCCACCCTGTTGATGACGTTTCTCTCTAACTGGACTGAAGTTAGCAAACTGCTCTGTTAATGTGCTGACACTGGAATCTTACTGTGACCAGAATGACCCTGCTGGGCTCTGAACACTCGGTACTGATTCGCAGCAAGTTTAGATCAGGTAAGATATTTCCTGTTGATCTTTAATCAACTACTTTGTTTGGATTTAAGAAACATTCAGAAATATGTCGCTTATTAAAATGAATTACTTAAAAACCACGTTAAATATGTATATTGATATTGAGAACAGAATTATAAAGAATGATGATTTCGTGAAGCAAATCACTCGGTAAAGTTGTAACTATGTGCTGAAGTTGTTGTAGTAGTAGTTTTAGTGAACAGCACATGTGTACATATAGATGACTGTTTGCTTCCAGTAGCTTGACCTGAAGTGAGACAGAGGTCAAAGGTTATCAAATGATGAAGATGGCAGTTTGACATGGCCTTACCAGTCTAAAGGGCTAGCTGAAGTGATGCTTAAATCTCCCCCTCATGTTCTTAGATTAGTTTGTCTGTTTTGTTTCATTTTTTCGTTCATCTCTCTCTGCCTTGCCATCCTTCTCAAGAACTCAGAAGCCTCTCTTCAGTGCTCATGTTTATATACAAGTCGGCTCACAGCACTTCTCTCAGAGGAATACTGGAATCATGTCTAGAAATGAATCTGATGTGAACAATACTGCCACCTCTCCGACATAAATGTTACTGACCCAGGCATAGATTTGAATGGGACAAATATTAAAACATGCCACAGAAACAACTTGTTGAAAACCAACCTGAAAACTTTTTGTAGTTTGCACTTTGCTTTCAAAGACTTTCAGGATTTCACAGCCTGAAAGAATTTTTTCTTCCTCATTTTTTAATGGCTCACCCAAAATTGCAGGCAAAATTGAGCGTTTCCCTCCTGTTGTTTAGAGCATTGACACAAAGGAAATGACCCGGAGTCCAAAGGAAGGGAAGATATAAAGTCTCGGGTCCACAGAGTGGCATGGTTAAAAAAAAAAAAGTTGCTTATTTTGACCAGCATATATTAGTGCTATAATGCTCCACAGATGTTGGTCTGTTTATACAGAGATATAGGTTTTGGCTTCAAACGGCACAGCTAGCTGCTACTACTTTCCTGTGTTTGAGTGTGTGTGCGTGAGAGAAAGCAGGATAGATAGAGATCTGCCAGTGTGTCCCTTGTGGATGTGTTCAAATCTTTGATAAACTTCATTAGTGGCTGTAAGGGATGGGCGGAATTAGGTAATTACATAACATGCACATGCTGTACCAGCAGCTAAGACAGTTAAAGGTGTGCAGTTCAGATCTGTTGCCCTACACAGCTGAGAACTATCCAGTAGCAGTCACGTGACTGATGCAGCCACAAAGGCGACTGGTTTGTTTGTCGTAAGATGTTTAATTGTCCATATCAGCTGATAATATACATGGGCTCCTTTATCAGACAGCCTTCTTTGCTTTAACTTTGATTTTCTTTTCAAAACCTACAGAATTCAGAAAGCCAGTGTTATTATTTATGTTACTGCACCCACTAACTAATGAAATGGTCATTTGATTTGAGTGGCAACTTTTCAGTTGGACCCTAGCTAGTCCCTAGTGTGGTTCAATTTTAGCCGGGCTGAGCCTAGTTAACAAGCACTAATACCATTGCTAATTATTTTTGCTCACTTGGATTGGGGCTGCAAAAAAAAACAAAAAAAAACATACACTAGACCCCAAACAGATGTCAGTGAGTTAAAGTGTGTTCAACTGCATCTGCTCATCGTGTGTTTGGCCATGTGTGTGGTATTCTCAAATTACTGACAGCTTAATAAGTCAGTGAGCCTTCTGGTGAGTCAAAGCGAGTTTATCACGTCCTCCCACCATGATCCTTTCCCCTTAACTTGCATAAATTACAGGATTATTGCAAGCTACTGCATTAACTACAGATTCGCCTCTGAGGTTGGGTCTTGATTTGACCTTGACTATTTTGTATAGAAATGCTGGTGAGTTAGGATACACAGAACAGAACGAAATGCCGGTGGTACATAAAACAATGGCAATCCTAATTAGATGCAAAAGCTGAACAGCTGGGCCTGCCCATAGCCAAGTGTGCAGTTGCTGGTGTCATGAACTATACGGCTGGGATAAGTCAACCACTACAGAAGCACTCTGATCATATGGATACAAATATCTCTAAGCCATCTGTATCATGTCAAGTTTACTGTCTTATTGCTATTCACAGAAAGAGCATTTCACTTCAAAGGCCTCAGGATTTGTTTGTTCTTACTCTGATGAAGTCCACGATGTTCTGCACTGGAAAAATGGATTTTTTATTATTCTACAACATGTAAGGGATTATTGTTGATAATTACAAGTAACATACCAATGAAAGTTCTCTGGGCATGATTCAACAGCAGGCACAAATGCAAAACTGTTATCTGGGTAGAAACAAGGTTGTTTTTTGGTTTTTTTTTGCTTTTTTTATTTTAAATATATGCCCCGAAGACAACTGGTGCAGCTATTTTGGGCCATTAAGTCAGCTCATATGGTTCTTATTGCTGAGGTTATTCGATCCAGAGTGTCTGTGAAGCTGTGATGGTTCTTATAGAGGATAATTATTTAGGGCAATCAAGGGGTTTGGCATTCTTCATCAAGCCCTCCATACCCCCCAACTCTTCCCCCATCACAATGCTAACATCGCCAAATAGTGCTGATGGTGCCAGGAAGCAATCTCAGACCCATTCTCCAAGCCATTTTTTCTATCTTTGACTCTCTCTCTTTTTTTTTTTTTTATAATTCACCTGTTGCTCCCACTGTAATGCTGCCATAGTTTATTTGAAATACACCTCTGAAAAAAAGAGAAAAACAACAGGTAGAAATGCGTGCGTGACTCAGATTTCTTCAAACAAACAACTTCATTTTTTTCCGTCTAAACAAGCTTGTAAAAAAAGAAAAAAAGAAAAAAAAGAGGGTGTCCAAAACTGCTTCCAGGTATAGTCCATGATGACACTTGTGAGAACTGCCAGTTCTGGTGCCAAAACTCGCCAGGTTCCCCTGCGCTGTCCACCTATTTGCCCATTAACAGTCCACTCTTCTGTGCTTGGCAGTGTTTCCAGCTTCATCTTGCCCAAAATGTGTTCAGAAGAGAAGCAGATGTGCTGCACAGAGAATGTTTTTGTCTGATAGCAGTGTAAAAAGTGTTGGGGATTTCTGCATGTCTTTCACAATTAGATCCATGGGTGCATATTCCATTTAACGGCAATATACTAATATTTCTCTATAGATAATCTTATAATGACTTCTCATGTAGTGAACCACAGTTGACACACTGACGGTCTGCTATGCTGATGTGAGACACGCTGCCCAAAACAAAGAAAGCAACAGACCCACAAATATTTCTTATAACAGGATGTAAGTCTATGATAAACACAGCTCCTGGCTTTTAAACAACTCTCCCTACAGTGTGTGGTCCTCGTGGGCGTGATGGCCAATGAAGAGGAGGGTCATAAATGCAAGAGCTGCTCGTTTAGCCCCTTGCTGGTTTGTGTACGTTAGTGATTCTGTTCTTCGAGCAGGATAGAGGAAAGACACTCCGCTATCTCTGCATGCCTGCAGGGGATGATGTGTTCCCTCGCCAGACAAAGATTTATAAGTTCATTCTCTAGTTTTGCTTTATGGATAGTGAATCTCTCTCTCTCTCTCTCTCTCTCTCTCTCTCTCTTTCTCTGTATCTCCTCTTCTTATTCCCTCCCTTCCTCTACTTACAGTCCTGCAATTGAGGCTCCAGCAAAGGAGGACACGTGAGCAGTTAGCAGACCAAGGCATCATGCCTCGTGAGTAACACCTCTTTTTCACACTCATCACTAGCTACTCCCCCTCTCTGCCTGCACCATTCTACCAAGTGGCATTTCTGACATGTGTCAGTCTGAAACAAACCAGCTGATTGATCACAAGTGGTAAAAAAAAAAGGGAAAAAAAGTGAAGCTTAAGGCATAAATGTGGAAAATCACACAGAGCAGATGTTAGAGTGCACCTGGCCAGAAGTGTCAGGCTTTTCAGAGGAAGTACAGCAATGTTTGGCGTAGGTGTTCCACAGAAGAATGAAAAAGGAATGGCTTGTACAAGTGATAAACATCACAGGGCTTTAAATCATATTCCTTCATGCACATTCTGTGGTACAGGCTGACTTCAGTGGAATGCTCTTTGCTCAATATGCGCTCTGTGGCCACAAGCAAGCCAAGTGCACCACCAACATAATCTGTATATATGTAGCAGCAAAGCATCAATAAATCTGCTGACTTTCATGTTCTGCTCAGACGTCACTCACTCATTACGTTAGAAAATCAAGCTGGAGTCCAATCCAGAGTATTTCATATGTAGAAGCTGTTCATGTAAGAATAGTGACAAGCGAACGACATGAAGTAAAACAGGTAAAGAAATTAAGGAAAATGCACAACTTGCCAGATGGATGGCTAACCTGTGATCTATATCCACTTTCTTTAGTCACACACACACACACACACACACACACACACACACACACACACACACACACACACACATGGCCATTGTAGGTCTGGGTCTCAGCTTACTCACAGCGTATTTTGCTCTTGTACTGGTTATACTGAGACATGTTGCTGAATGGTATAGCAGGCAGAAAGGCTCCAGTGCTGAGATAACTAGTGTAAGTGCGCACAGGAAAGGAATCCAGAGGCCTGCCCAGTCCTATCAATCTCTGGGAGACTGCCAAAGATAAATGCCCCTAAAATCACGATTGGCCAGCCTGCAGCCCTTTAAAAAGAATTTTCAGCGACTGTTTATCAATTGATTACAGGCCAGAAGTGAATGAAGCTGGACGTTTGCCACAGCTGCCATCGACAAGTTTTTAACAGACGAAACATACATACATACATATTATGGACAACAAATAACAGAGCTGGAGCTACTGAACAGTGTTCTGTAACATGTTATAGCATCACTAAAGACAGCTGTATTATTTGTGTATGACTGTAGAATGTCAGTGTTCTTCCAAGTCGACTCCACCATCTATCGGTTGCTTGCCAATGTGCACCTTATGTTTCAAATAGCGCATGTGAGGCTGAAATGACTAAATCTGTCACATTCTTTTATGGATGGAATATTTCAGTCGTTCTCCTAGTGTCTGGAAGGATGATGGTCAGTGTGTGTGTGTGTGTGTGTGTGTGTGCCGCATATATACATCTCCTCAGGAACATCTGGTGTTTATTAGGCACTTGAAAGCAGCAGTCAGGCCTCTCAAGGCTGTTTGGCGTGTGGCCGGGAGGAGCTTGCAGCCTTTTCATGAGTCTTATTTCACCCTATCTTGACTAACTGTCCAGGAATATTTCTTTATATTCAGCTAAACTTCCACAGTCTAATTTAAAGGCCTCATGTTTCCTCCTGTTCAATTCACAGAGGAGAAAAATAAACTGATAACTACCTGCAGTTCATGCAGAGACAATAAACAATTTTAAAACAATTATCTATTAGAAACACATACTATTTATGTAATCAATTTTATATTCTGGTATAGTGGATTATACTGAAAGCCAATGGAAATTAAGTGCCATTCCAGACCAGAGCATACAAGACAGGAGTCATTTTACGTTCATGTTATATAATTTTACTACTAGTATACTGCTGGTAGTAGGAGCTGGGTTATTATCACTATGACTGACATTTCCAGTGCTAACAGAATTAACACATTATCTTAACAACACACTATTTTAGACGACAGAGCAAAAAAATGCTTGTTCTAACATAGCCCAAACCACTGATTCTCAAATGGAGCCAGGGACCCCTTTAACTATAAAATAAACTCCCTCTGTTTGGATTTATTTAATTCATATTTTTTTCAACAAATTTTGAACCATAAAGCTTTCTATTCCTGAATTTCTCACCAACAGAATGCATAACGTCTGAGATGACTTTAGTACTTGAACCCCTAATCGTATTTGATGAGTATGAACTCCAACACTGTAACAAAAATAATAAAAAAAAGCACAGATGCCTGGCTGTACTTCACTGATTGTAAATAAATCTAAGCATATCACACTTCAGACAGCTTAAATCCGCTCTATATAACTGCCATTGCAAAAGATCTGTACATGGTTTCCTTCTTTACAAGCCAAAATAGACAAGGAGTCTGGATGATGTCTTAGGCCAGGGCTTAGCAGAAATCTAACATTTCTAATCTAATCAGCATCATTAGTGCTAGTTAATCAGGAAGGCCTCTAGGAATAGGTTTGAACACTTTGACCACAGTTATCATGTCCAGAGAGCACATCCATTAGATAAGATGGGTGGGAAACAATACATTTACATTGGGCGATTACCCATGATGCTTCTTCTTCATCTGTATACAGTATGTGTATCTGTATAGGAAATCTTTGTAAAGCATACTGGTTTGGTTGCAAACCCGAGGTTTGTTGAAAGACAGCAGCAATGCATTTGAACAGCATGTTTTATTAACATCTACCGAGAAAAAGCTTCTGTGTGTTTAATACAAGTGATCAGATTAGTGGATCAACAATGTGGACTGTGGACTGTGAACAGCAAAGTTGACCCAGAAGTGGGGCAAGCAAAACTTATTTATTGACAACGAGCACACAGAAGGCCCCACTGACAGAGATGGTTAGTTCCTTCTAATTTATTTAGTTATTTCTCATTTATTTTTCCAGCCCTGAAGAGTCCAGCTGCATTCCACGAGCAGAGGAAAAGTCTCGAACGATCCAAGGTCAGAGCAAAACGCCACTTTATCTTTCTGAAGCAAAAGTAAACATGACTCCTTGGCACGTGCCATATCTGCCAGGAGGAACTTGCGTGTTATTTGGAAAATAAATATGGATAATAGAGAAATTGTCTAGTACCATGCACAAGTAATGTGAAAAAAATGACATTTGGTTAAAAACATCAATTCTTCTGTCCTTCAGGCACTAATTGTTACTATTTTGCAGACTGGAGATTATTTAAAGCATAAAATCCGAAGTAGACCGGAGAAGTCAGAGCTGGTTAACATGCACATTCTACAAGGTAAGACCTTCGGTGTTTACCACATTGGCATTTTAAATATTTAAAAAACAAAATAAAATGGTTTGTGTAGGCTGTAGTTCATATAACAAAGCTTTTTACATAAGATGCATTTTAGACTGCTTGATCCACATTGAGTGATGAGCATCATGGGTGAGGCCTGTCTTGGACGGCCAGACAATAACTGTTTATGCTAGAAACTCGTCCATTGCTGCATGGCGTATGCATGCAAGTAGAAGGTTTTGGATCTAGACTTATATCTCTTATGATTTCTGTGTTACTACGCAGACTCGGCCAGCGAGGGCCCCGCTCATGACTCGCAGAGCAAACTTAAACGTGCCCGACTTGCCGATGACCTTAACGAGAAAATCGCCCTGAGACCAGGTCCGTTGGAATTGGTTGAGAAGAACATCATACCCGTAGATTCAACTGTTAAAGAGGCTGCTTTAAAAGGTACCAAGAAGTGTTTGGTTGAAGTTCTTATATCAAATCAAAAGGAAACGTGGAGGAGATATGGCCAAGCCATTTTCATGCTCGAAAGATGACTCACTGACCCCAAAAAAAACACCCCCACCAAGTGATATTTAGCAAAATTCCTGACAATCCTTCCAAACTTTTCCACACCAAACACAGCTTGCTTTAGGAGGCCATAGGCTCTAAGGCATGAGCGTTAACTCAATGTTGTGTTTACTATGCTGCATAACCACACATCCCTTCAGATTCTGCTAAATCCAGTGTTTTTAGACATACTCAGAAATAAACATTCTGTTTTCTCCTCGGACTTGTCTGTAAATGTATTGCATAACCCTACCATAAGGCAGAGGACTTCAGTTTACATTACCTCTGCGGGAAGACGAGCATGTTTTATTGAGACAAACAGCAGCTGTATTTGGACCCACCCTTTTCTCTGGAGATCAAATGGACGTGGCCTCTCGCTGCTCTGTTTTGACTCGTCATGATTTATGTGGCTCCACCAAGCCACCTACAAAGGTGTCTGAGGGGGGACTGTGCCGCTCTGCAGCTGTCTGCATTGCTGAGACCCCCATCCTGTAACACTCCCATGACCTACTCTCTTGGTTTGATTATTAAACCTGCAGGCTTTTAAATAAGCAAAGGAGCTCTGAAATTTTACAATGTCCCGTAGGGTAATTGCAAGCTCTCTGTAATCTGAAAAGTCATCAGTATCTTTATGTATACACTCAGACGCAATTTGTCTATTCTTTGTGCAACATTTCTTACATTTATCCCCTTGTATATTTTTATCTGATGGGTCACTATGGGATGAGAAGTGGACAGGTAGAGGTCAGACATCTCTAGTTACAGTGTTCAGTCCAGTCTAACACCAACAGGTGGAAGGTAAAAACACTAACATTTTCCTTGGCTTTAGCTGGACAGCAGTTAGACTTGGGGGAGGGTACACAAAGTTTGTGCCCAGCACACTGCAGGCAGAGTGTCTGTCATGATTGAAACCAGGGCCCACACTCTTGGCAGGTTACATGCTTAGATACTGAACAAGTCACACAAGCATCAGCACACAAATACACCCACACACATATATATACACACACCCATTTCCCATCTCAACACACACTGGCACTACACATTGTCCCTCTCATAGCCCATAGGCTGACCTCTGCTGATAGGACAAAGCTGCTCAGTACTATCAAGGTCCCTCTTTAGAATGAAGTGGTCCAGTCAGCCTACTCCCTCTACATCACGGCACCACTGACCAAAGTGTTTTGACTAGGCGTAAATGAAAAAAACAAATAGCACCATTCAACAAAGGCCAGGATCAATTCTGCAGCAAAAATGTAAGGCACAATAGGATTTTGGGTCCCCTGTCTGCACATGTTTGCACAGTGCAGCAAGATTCCCAAATATTTACACAGATACATACTATAAAGTCATTTTTTTTCATAAAGATATTAATCAGTCTGTTTGTTTTCTATAAGTCAGAACCTCAATCTAACAATGAATCAATTGGTCCCCCTCTTTAATCTGCTTGTTTGTTAGTTTGACTTCACAGTTTTATCTCAGTTCCTAGGAGTTGCAGTGTTTTGATACAGTTTTATCCATTTGTTATGTTTCTAGTGAATAATGGGAAGTTTCCGAAGCAAGAGGACTCATATGCATTTGAGGAGGACAGCAGCAGTGAGAGCATGTCTCCTGAACAGCCCCTTAGTGATGAGTCCCAGAGCTCAGCTGGGCCTTTGGCAGAGAGCAAGGTCAGTGGTGGCATTCCATCCCCACTGCTGACCACAGACTCTACACAGGTGATAAACTAAATTGACATAAAATAATACACACTATTCAATCTACACTGATTAAACATTTAGCTTACCAGAAGACTGCAAATCAACAGCATTACACGAAATACAGCAGGTCCCTTAGGTTTCAGAAATAGCTTTGAGAAGTCTGCCCTCTGTGGCAGTGGATTAAATTGCAGTGTCCTGCTTAATTTGTTATCAGTTTCTAAAACGTATTAGGCTTACAGTGCTTACATGCCCCCAGAAACTATCAATATAGATCATATCAATTCTCTTGCTAAGTTGTTACACTTTACTGTTAAGGGGTCACAAACCAGAGAATCAACTATTCAAAACCAAGAAGAAGGTCCACCTGTGACAAACAGCCAGACAGCTCCACCCATTCCTGTCCCTGCAATAATAAAGGTAGGGCAAGCATTTTCTCCAAATAATTTCTGCAAATATTAGTAATAAATAATTATACAAGCAGCTGGTGCAATATAGATTACATCCAAAAGTACACAAAGACATGTACAACCATAATTAACACAGAAATTATTTCAGTTGCCATCTCTATGTATCTATTAAGTAACTCAATGATAAACACCTCACTATATTTTAATTTGCCCTTGGTGACCATGGAATAGTCCAAAACATCAGACAAGAATCGTCATAAGAAGCCCAAAGATGTTAAGCCGAAGGTGAAAAAGCTGAAGTACCACCAGTACATTCCGCCAGACCAGAAAGCGGAAAAATCTCCTCCTCCAATGGACTCAGCCTACGCCCGACTACTACAGCAACAGCAGCTCTTCCTGCAACTGCAGATTCTCAGCCAGCAGAAGCACCAGCAGCAGAATCACTCACACCAGTCCCAGTGTCCACAAAGCCAGAGCTTTAGCTACCAGCCTGTACACCAGCATCTGTCAGCCAAGTGAGTCATATATATTTCAGATTTGGTCATGATATTCCAAATGCAGTCATATTATTAATGATGATAATTTTGCCTGAGCTGACTCTGTGAATATCCTTCAGGCAGACCAGTGAACAGCAAACACCATGCAGTTCCAGTGCTGCCACAAATACAGAAAGCAGCAGCTCTTCATCTCCTGTAAAGACCACGTACTGCAACACATCTAACATGACTCCAGTCAGACCTGGGCCTCTGCCTGCTAACCTTGATGATCTAAAGGTAGGCAATTATCTGGAGAAATCTTTCACAAGTTATAGTCTTTAGGAACTCTACATAGAGTATCTGCATATAGTAATATAATACAGTTGTAGTTTTTTTTTTTAGATCTAGTAGGAGAAGTGAAGACTTTGCATTGTCACTTGTATTGAGTACAGTTTTCCTGTTTTGTCTTGACAACAGGTGTCTGAGCTTCGGCAGCAACTGAGAATACGAGGTCTCCCAGTATCAGGCACCAAGACTGCCCTCATAGAAAGGCTGAGGCCCTATAAAGACTCTAGCTCCACTTCTCCCTCCAGCTCTGGAGATATCACGACTGTGACCTTCCCGGTGACCCCCACTGGCTCACTCTCCTCCTACCAATCGCCAAGTTCTTCTGGTACAATGTCCCACGTAGGGGGATATTACCCATTCTGCAGTACTACATCCACCCCACCCATCTCCCCTGCCTCTTCTGAGCTCTCTGTAAATGGCTCTCTTCCTGACAGTTTTAGCGATGTCACTATGTCCTCTCCCCAGTTTGGCCTGCAGCCGTCGCCAACTCAACTGAGTGCAGAGGACAACCAGAACTTGGGGAACTGCCTGCATGGTGAACCAGGCCTGGACACTGAGAAGGACAAGATGTTGGTAGAGAAGCAGAAGGTGATTGAGGAGCTGACCTGGAAATTACACCAGGAGCAAAGGCAGGTGGAGGAGCTACGGATGCAATTGCATAAACGGAAGAACAGTCATGGCCTACAGGAGCCAGTGCATTTGCAGCCCCCAAGCCAGATGCAGCACTTCTTTGGTGTGTCTATCAAACAAGAGCATGTGGCCTCCAGCTGTCCAATGGCCTCCAAGCAGCCAAAGAATGGGCCCCCAAACAGCTGCATGGAGCCAATGGGACATTGTGGTCTAGGTGGTGGACTACGGAGCCTAGACATGCCCTCCTCTAGAAGTCCTTCTGGTCTCCCTGCCTATCTAAGCCCCCAGTGCTCTCCTCAAGACTCACCAGTAACCAAGAACTCAAACAGCCCACAACCCAACAGCCTGCCCGCCTCTCCTAGTCACCCATTTCTTCTCACACCTCCCCTGGGTAGGGACAGCTGCCCTCACAGTGGAGCCAGACCACATCCCATGCAGGTACGCAGACTCTTACAAAGAGCCATAGTTGTTTTCTGATGATAGATCAGAAAACAGTCCTTTTCATCAAGGAACATGGAATGTAACTGATAGAATTTATAAGGTTCTGAAAAAAATCTAACAAAATATTGCCCCTTATCACAGCTCCAGCAGAAGAATGTTGCTCAGTCAGTGAGCTGCACCTATTCACCCGACCAGAGAAGTATGCAGCCAGTGTACCCAAGCAATGAGAATAACCTAAACCCCAGAGGTTCTTCTAAGGCCAAAAGTCCAAACATGCAGCAAAAGGTTTGTAAGGAGATGAGATTAGTCCATCCCACCTTCTTAACTGTATTCATGCACAAAATCTATCTAGAAGCCTTCACACACGAACTGATTGTTCTTTTAATTTTCCTTCTAACCGTGGTCACAAAACCAATCCTCCCACAGTTATCCAATATATATACACAAAAAAATTATCTGTAATAACATCTAAAAGTCTCCACAATCATCAACAATGAGTACACTGTTCACATGCTTTCATCAGCTTTTATTCACTGAACTGAATAAACATTACCAGTCACATGTTTTTAAATGTGCATGAATTTGATCATGTGGTTATATCACATGCCAAACTCGCACAAGATGGTAGGACAAATCAAAGCTACCTGCTATTATTCAATGTTGACAGATGATTCTGAGACAGATAGTGAGGAAAGAAATGAACAGTTGAACCTTTTACCCCTTCCCATGGCCAAACACACATAATGCCTGCCACACACAAGCGTGATCTATGAAAACTTCTCAGCCTTTATCTGGTCCCTTTTCCACATCTGAGGTATAACATTTCACCCTATCTCCTCATATAGATGGCAATATTACACTCTCCCAGGCACATTGGCCAAAAGTGCGCCACCTCCACCACTACCTTCTGTAGCTCAGACTCTACTGCATCTGCCATTAAACAGCCCCCATGCTATGAGGATGCAGTGAAGCAGGTAAAGGAGTCCCAAGACCAGCTGAGCCTCATGCCTTCCACCATCACTCCAGCTTTCGGCATCACTCATACACATATAAATCTCAAACACGTTTTCTCTTCTATGCCACCCTCACAATGCACACTTATCTGCTTTCACATTGCATGCTCAGCACCCTAATACATGAAATGTTGTGCTGATTAGTAGAGAGCTTCCTGGCTGAAATTTGCCTAAAAATAATACTCAAGTGTAATTACACCCAAAAAAGTGTTTTATTACATTGGTTCTTTTTTTTGGTATATATACCTTTATTATTTCAAATATAGACAATGTACAGTTGGATTTGAAAGGAAGTAGTTGATTTAGTCTGTTTTCAGGCTTTAACCAGAAAGTTAGCAATTTGACTTGGACAAGCTGGTTCTATAAGTTTGGTTTCTATCAGCATGTTAGTGGTATAGACGAGAAAACATCTAAATTAAACAGCAGAGTGTCAGTACTACAGGATAAGCCATTATGTATGTAAAAAAAAAAAAAAAAAGTTTATCTTGCTGCAGTCATTATGCATCATTTTTATCATGAGAAGTAAACAAGATGTACTGTATTTGACAGTTTCAGTGGCTTAGCATAATTGTTGTGTCCAACTGTGGCAGGGACACTTTGTAAGTTTATAATAACTACAACCAAAATGCAAAGTGGCAAATTACATGAGATCAACGTGAGACCAAATTTATGTATGATAAATGAACTACATGAATGCACTCTTGTTGCAGCAGATGACCAGAAGTCAGCAAATGGACGAACTCCTTGATGTCCTTATTGAAAGTGGAGGTGAGTATGAGTAAAAAAATGTATGAAAGTAGCATGCCCCTTCTAGACCCCTAGCCCCATTCCTTAATCTAACCTGTTCTGATAAATGCTGTAATGTCCTTCCCCTCTTCCTGCACTGCCCATCTCCCCCCACCCCCACCCACCCATCAAGAAATGCCAGCTAACGCCAAAGAAGAGCGGTCCCCTGTAACCAAAGTTGTGCCTCACCTTACAGTTTCACACAGCAATGCTGCCACCGGTGCTACGTCCGTGCCAAAGTTCCACCGCCACTACAGCCACATTTCCCCCACCGAGGTGCCATATGAGCATGCTACAGGGCACACCGAGTGCCAACTGGAGGTGCTTCTGAGCCCCGTAAGCCGGCATGGTGACATCATCCCTGTCAAGTTGTGCACTGACGAGGGCCAGCTTGAGGAAATAGGGGACTCCTACCCAGGTCATCACCATGACGACAAGTTGCTCAGCAACAGGGACATGATGGACACGCCTCTGTCTCCCATGGCCACCAAGGTCTTACCAGTGCCCACAGATGGCCAAGGGCTTGGCATGACGTTCTCCGAGTCACCATGGGAAAGCATGGAGTGGTTGGACTTAACCCCTCCCAGCTCAGCCACAGCATTCAGCAGCAGCATGGCTCCATCAGCACCCAGTATCTTCAACACTGAGTTCCTGGATGTGAGTGACATTGGACTGAACCCAGCCATGGACCTGCATCTTGAGCACTGGTGAAGTCATCCAGGAAGCTCCATTAGATAAATCATACAGCTAGGTATATAATGAGCAGTAACACAAAGCACTTCTCATCCAAATTTTTTAATGATGTGGTTTTCCACAAGACGCACAGACAACAGCTACGGGCTGACCTGTTAATCAGTCAATATTTTCTTCCTATAGCTTAACTCGCTTAACAAGCTTAACTTAAGCTTGTACTGGTCCAAAACTTGAAAATTCATTGGACTTCACATAGTGGGAAAGAATTACTGGAACTTTAAACATCTAAAATAAATTCAACAGCATTTGTAATCCATTTGTAAATATTACACTACTGCTACGTAGTCTTTCCTGCATGTGGTGTGTGTCAAAACACTTCTGAAGTGCTCACAAAAACCCCCAAATCACCACCACATGTATTCTAATGTGCTATTGTAAATATTCATTAATGCTCACACTGCACCTTGGGTAGTATAGTACTTTGTCACATTTGGCTTAACGTATATTTTTGGACAGCATGTCATTTTTCTGTGTTCTATCATTTCGATATTTTCTGTTTCATCCCCATTTTATTTTTTAAAATCATTTTAATTTATTTAGACAGCTGAGATACAATTAGTTGTATCAGAATATATCTTTAGCTATAATGTGAGAGTATGTCTTAGTTGCAAGTCCATGGATTAAATACAAACATAAACAAACATGCTAAATTCACAGGCAATGCATTTAGGTCAGAACACAACAATGACAACATGCCACCTTTGCTTTTTATTCCCTTAATGAATGACTACATATAAAACTTCATAGGCATGTGGTACACATCATTCAACATGTTTTTTCTTTGTAAAAATATGTTATGTTTACATTTCGCTCACTGCTTGCCCCTATATGAAAGACTCCATCGTTATTAGTGTTTCTGTTATGACTAATAATATTGACGCGTGACCCATTTGTTATCTTGGAAGACGTCACATCTCAGATGTATTTATTTGGACATTTGGATATTTGCATAGATGTATTTATACAGAAGATATTTATGAGACATTCCTTTGTTTAGGAACAGGATAGAGGAAATGCATACCCTCACACAAGAGATTAATGAAATTCATAGTTGGCCTAGGAATATCGGACTCCCGAGCTTTATTTTTTATACAGAATTGTAATACAAGCTGTTGCATTCTCAGATGCATTTTTTATATGTCTTAAAAATGACCTAAACATAAATATATATTTTATAAGAGAAAATATTTTGAAAAGACACTATTATAGAAATTTGCAAACGTCACAATGACACGTATTCATTAAAGTCATACAACTATGGAAACACGGTTACACGAGATGCTTTAATGCATATGATTGTAATTTTCAATAAAATGGAAGTTGGAATGGCACAAAATCTTTTCTAAAATAATTTTATAAATATTAAATATACAGTTTATAATATTTTATTATTATTGACTATTCACCTGAGAATTCAACTGCAAATCATGGTTAAAATATTCCATTTAGTTTTAGATACTCTACAAGCGGACATAGATACACTATAGATGAAAGTGAAGGTCAATGTGTTTGTCATTTTCTTTTTCTTTCCGTGCTTCTCCACAGTTGAGTCAGTGATGTAGCAAGTCAGGCTAAATGTTCAGATTGCACTAACAGCACCGTTTGAGCTTTGCTTGGTTAAAATATTTGTACTTTTTTTTTTTTAGTGTAACTCTAAGCTGAAATTCAATTTCTATGTGAACAATTCATTGACAAATGGAACATTTTTTTTGTCTTTTTTTTTTTTTTTTTTTACCAGAACAGTGTTAATGGAAGAGATCCTTTCTTTTCTTCTCCAGGCGTTTTAGAGAATTAAATGTAATATACTGTATATTGTTTTACTGTGAACATTTGCACCCACAGCAGGGCTGCCAGATACGAGACCTGTGGACTTTTTATTAATTCCTCAGTATTTTGTGTGTGCACAAAATAGCAATAATACTAATAATACTAATAATAATAATAATAATAGTGTCTGATTAGTGGGAGGAAAAATTAAGTTCACTGATGATTTAAACTGTGAACAGAGTTGTGTGTGCTACAAGACAATTGAATGGATTTGGTCATATTCTGATTGGTGGAGGGCTTAAGCCAATTTCCTTGAACACCGATGAACCATTTATTTTGTAAACGCTGCACACTATCCTCAGAGTCCACCTCTTTTGATCATATAAACTGTACAAATGAACAGCAGAGTGATCAGAGCATTCACATTGTGGCCTTATGTTTAGTACATTTAACTTGCATTTAGGACTTATAGTAGATCTGTAGTAGAAGGTGTGTAATGGCTTTACTTTGACACACATCCTCCTACACATAACAGGCTTTCAGAGACTGAGCTATGGAAGAAAAGATTGTAATGAATAAATATATTGGATTTACAAATATATGTCCATACATGTGTGTTCTGGAGGGCTGTATCACTAAGGGATTTTTTTTTACCCCCATTATGCCACTGAACAAATTAATAAGCAAACCAAGCACAAACTTTTTTTTTTTACCTAATGGTCTGTGTAGTGCTGGATTAAACCTTTTAATGACACGTTATGCATCAATACCAGTCTTACCCCCACACTACTCCTAACCAACCAGTTGAGTGAGAGAGAATTCCAGCATTCCGTACCATCTGTCCAGTACACTTCCAGAAGAAAACAAATTTGTGTTGTTTTTGTCTTCATTTTTTTTTTTCCTGAGGAAGAAATATATAGATGTGACAAAAAGCTTTTGTACTGCTTGGCCACTGAACAGCTTTACAATGTAAACCGTCTCAGTATGTCTCCACCACTGTACTATTAAAACTTCAATAAACACCAACAATTGAAAAATTTCCAAAAGAATGAGCTTCCTGAGTAATATTCTTTCTTTTTTTCCCCTTAATCACGTTGCTGTTTCAGTGAAGAAACATTTGTACAAATCTAAATTGTCATCTCAATTTATTCATACAGCTTTTAACAGTCACAAAGCAGATTTATGCTATTATACAAATAATGGATATAAAGCTTAAATTTATAAATCTATTTTTAACGAGCAAGCCAGAGGCAAAGATGGGAAGGAAAAACTCGAGATGACATGAAGAAGAAACCTTGAGGGGAAACAGACTCAGAAGGGAACTCATCCTCATCTGGGTGTCACTGGATTATAAAATTACAAATCATCGCACATCTGTATACTGTCCACTGTCATGAAGTTATCTAATCAGCCCATCATGTGACAGCAGCACACAAAAAAGTGTGATCTCTATGACTTTGATCATACCTTGATGTTGGTAACAGATGGACTGGTACGAGTATTTCAGAAGGAAAAATGTTATCTTTGTGACTTTAACTGTGACATAATTTGAGTTACAATACCCTTCCTGGCAGCTCGAATCAATCTGGCCATTTTCCTCTGACCTCTTTTATCAACAAGGTGTTTCTACCCACAGAAGTGAGGGATTCTGGCATAAACTCCAGAGACTGCTGTGCATGAAATTCCCAGATTTGCAGTTTCCGAAATACTCAAACTAGCATATCTGGCACCAAGAACCATGGCACAAAGATCACATTTTTTCCCCCATTCTGATGTTTGATGTAAACAATATCTGAAGCTCTTGACCTGTACCTGTATGCCTTTGCCCACTGTATTGCTGCCACATGACTAGCTGACTAGATAACTGCATTGATTAAATTTATATTAATTAGGATATTGATTAAGTTTATATATTTATACCCCAGCACTTTTGAACTCGATTCTGATTCTGGGCGGAAAGGGGTTGATTATTTTTCTATAACGGCAGCAAGACAAATCACAGATTTATATTACAGAGATCCTTCAAATAAGTTCTTATTTCTATAGTAACAGCAAACACAACAGTCTTTCTTTCTCTTTCTCTGGAACATGACAACCTGCATTGTTTGCAGCTGATGAGAGAATGACTGTTTATAGCTGCTCTATGTCAGAAGAGGAACTAACGACTTTCATGGAGGTTTCACAGTATTAACTGTAACTTTAAATGGATAAAAAATTATGACATATAACTCATAAATAAAAATATTAATGCTGATAGATGACTGGTATAAGAGAGAAATAAAACACGTTCTTGTCTTGATGTTGTTATAGAAAAATAAATAAGGCCGCATCATTGATTATTTTCCTTTTACTGCCTGTAAACATGGTGTTTAATTCTTTGCACAGACTTCAGTTCTTCATTCATTCATCAGTGACTGTTTTATGCAGGATAGGGTCATGGCCTACCCCAGGAATAATGAGCATGAGAAATAAACCCTGGAGGCACTTATACTCTCCCTGGAGGCACTCTCTCTCTCTCATATGTACACACAGACAAATGCACACTCCTTCCCTCACACACACACACACACACACACACAGATAATTTATCAATAAAATACCATCATAAAGGGAAAAAAAATGATATCAAGAGCACCATAATCTGAGCTCAACCCCACACCCTTACCCTGCAGCACCAACATGTGTTTTTATTCTCCCACACAAACAGCCGGCACACCAGCAGAGGCTAATTCATAGGATTTATTCTAGCTTTCAGTCCATTTTGTTTCCAGACCTTACAGAAAAAATAGCTCGATAAGGTCACAATCACATCCTAGCCTTATCACAACTGACCTGCAGGCAGATACTTAGCTCTCATCAGTACTACAAGAACACTAAGATTTCATCAATATCCTTTAAATATGTGAAGTGAAGAAGACAAATAGCTCAGACCGTCAGAGGTTAATATCTCCAAAAGCAGACATAAGGCAATATCCCTGCATATCCTCTAATTACAATTTTTTTTTACAGATTGTTGTTCACAATGCATACACTTAAAATCTTTTCACAGTGTGAACAATTCTTGAAGATATTTCCCACTCTTTATACCGATATATAACGTTACATAAAATCCATAATTTCCCTTCTAATATTAAATATTCTACTGCTGTGCTGTTTTGTACAGTTGTAAGATTGTTTTCAAAACCGGGATTTTTCTTTATTACAGTTTGCCCATAAAAGGGATGTATAGTTAAGCATTCTTAGGTCAGTGATGCATCTTAAATCTGTCAGATGATCTGTATTTTACACGCACAAAAAAAAATTTAAAAAAAAATAAAAATCCTTTCCACCAAGTCGTTCAATGCCATCTAGTGTCATATTTCAGTTGTCCTATTATGTCAGTTAGTAAAAGTCTGCTTTGGCAAAGTGTTGTACAATTCTTTTAAAGTGAGTAACCTAAACAGTGATATTTGAACATCTTTCTGAATGCATGTGTGAGCCAAGATGCCAGAGCCAATTTCAGGAAAAGTGGCAAAATATAAAGTAGCATTAGAGAGTTTGGGACATGTACTACAACTGTAACTGATATTTACAGTAAAATCGTGTGTTTGCAAGTGTGTACACTATTCCAGCAAGAGGTCCCCCCCCCAAATCATTCAATACAATTTGGTGAGTTAAAGTTGCATATTTATACAAAACTACTTTAAGGATGACTTTGTTAATCTTTCAACCTACCAAGTGCTCTGTCGAATGGTACCAGACAGCCTCCAAGTGTCATGTGTGTCTTTTTCCCACAAATTCACAAAAATCATTCAGATGACATGTTGGAATTTCACAAAGACCCCGTGTGTGGAGTGCAACGTCTAGAAGAAATGATCCAACCATTTTTAACCGATTCTTTTGACGAACGAAGATACTTCCGCACACTCTTTCGGAAAGTGAGACCACAATTAAACTGTGCTTTACACCTACAGATATTGTTCTAAAGGACACATCCTATCAGAAGAAATGTTATAGGGTATACAACATGGTAGGCGTTTTCTTTCTAGTCAAAGATCAACGTGACTTCTTGTTTCAGTTCGATTTCTAGTTCTTTCCATCACTTTCAAGTAGATGTTTAACGTTCCCGCGAACATGAAGTGTGTCTTGAATAAGGGAGTTCAAGTCTTGTTCTAATTTTCTCTAATGCGCTCAGCTAAACATTTACATGTGGCATTAAAATAAATATCACACCTCAAATAAAATTCTTATTATTATTATTTGTCTTATCGTTCTAGTTTGGTTTTTTTTACAGACCAATACACTAACGGTTTTGAAGATGAAAAGCCGATCCTTATTGCACACAATGTTTGGGAGTGTCGATCCTTAAAAGCAGTGTGGAACCGTGAAACGGGACAATGCGGTGCGCCAAACGGCTGCCGCGTTACGTTGCGTTCGGGTAATGTACACGCTCAGTCGACGTACATGGGAGAGCTGGGGGAGGCGGGGATTTCATCCAGTATTTTACACACGTAACTGGCAACATCCACCACTCGCTCCTCGTACATCAGTATGAATGGGTGCTTCTGCAGAAAAGAAATCAGAGGAATTAAATTATAAAAATATTAAGATGTGACTAAATGGCTTTAATTAGAGTGCATATAAATACAATGACACTAGGTATATTCAAACAGATACAGTATGCAGTTATAGCAAATATTTCAGAAATTCTTTTAACCATTATAACAGTATCATATTTACCAGAAGCTCACGGTACTTTGGCCTTTTCGACTCGTCCTTTGTAAGGCTAAGAAAACAAAATGATTTCTTGAGCAAAAGACCGAATTGAGAAGGTTTTGTTTTACAGTAGTATATTTCTGTTCATTGGAAACAACATGGAAAGCTATGAAACTCACCAGAGATTGACAAAGTTGATGAATTTAGGAGAAAACTGTCTCTCCTCCGAGTTGCTTAGTTGAGGTGGGTCTCCCTTCACCACCTGTGTCAGCTGATCAAACACGCTGTTCCACTTGGGGTATGGGAAGCGCCCGGTGGCTAGCTCGTACTGGAGGAGGAGATGAAGAACCATGTGGCGGTTAATATGCCTATATTATACTTGCTTCATGTGATCCTTAATTAATATGAAAAACAGTCAGTGAGTAGACATTATCATCACAGCATAATTACCAGCGTAATTCCCAAACTCCAAACATCCGAGCGCACGTCGTAGCCTTGCCTAGAAGCACTAGGGTCTATCCTTTCAGGCTGTAGGAGAAAAAGAACAAGTGTCGGAATATTGTCCTTAATATGAGAGAGAGATTTTATCCGCCACAATTACATTTCTGAGCACGGTTATAGACAAGCTCGAAAAAATGACCCAAGGAAATTAACAATTTGCTTTGCTGACAGCATACAACATTAAATGTATCTAGACACAATTAAAAAATAATCGCGTGTCATTTGTTAATTAGAAATATGCAATCACTGATAAATTGCTGTGGCATAAGATGAATAAAACACAGCTGGAAGCTCATCATACTGTACCATACCATGTTGTTTTTCTCTTTATATAAACATAACTTATCCAAGTTGTATGCAAGACAAAAAAAAAAAAATGCAGTGAATGTTGATGCCATTTTTCATACACAGTCATTCATCTGTACTGACATCATTCCAGATGACACATGAGCTTTATTAAAATAAGAAGTGAGTGATAATGATGTGACTCACAGCCATGTAAGGTCTGCATCCAGCATCTCTAGTCTTGGCTATAGAGTCAACCAGCTGTCCACTGATCCCAAAATCACACAGCTTTATGTTGCCATTTCTATCCAGAAGAATGTTGGAGGGTTTGATGTCTACAAATTGGAAATAGAAAACAAAACGTTTAAAGACATGCGCCATAATAACAATAAGAAAACTTCAGTACACGTCAGTCACAGCCTTCCGTCTGCTCATGAATCTGTACTGTTATTCAAATGTTTGTGCATTTGTTGTGCAAATCGGTGTAATTGGGCATGTTTATGTGACAGCGGGTTGGTTAACTAATAGAACAGCTCCATCTAGTGGCAGCTGGCACACAGACAAAGCTCTGTCTGCACGCTAAATGTCTTCCAGGCGTGCCGAGATTAGAGATAGATTTGCATTCCACTATAATTTGGTAATTATTTGCTGATTTGCGCTTACTATGAAGACTGTGCACATTATTTACTTAATTCTACATTGTTTCAAAAGTCATTTTTCAATCAGGCAAACATTCAAAAGTCCAGACTTGCTTGTTTTCCCCGTTTCCTTTCCTTGCACATTAACCCCATGACAATCTGTTGCACAGCTGTCTTATAATATTTACTGCTATTCTTCACATTTAAAACCCAAAGCCAGGAATTTATGCATTACATTAATAAGAAGGCCATGACTTAATGCTAAAAAGTGTATTAAAAGTAACGTTGCATATTTACCACTTACCTCTGTGGATTATTTTCAAGTTTTCTTTCAAGTGATTCAGTGCTTTCACAGTCTGCAATAAAATCGAGGGAAATAAAAGTAAGAATCCTTAAACGCTGGCAGCAACACAGCTCTTAAAAAGGCATAAGATAAGACACTCACCGCTAATGTAATTTTGCCTAATATTTCCTCTGGAATGACATCATCTAATGAGCAATATACATATTTGTAGAATTTGTCGAACGAGGTAGACATAAGTTCCATACATATCCAACAGTCACCCTGTAAAAGAGACGAGAAAAGGAAAACACATTATAGAAAAAGGAAAAAGTCGGGTAAACCGAATCCTGGGTTATCTTGTTTCACACTGCTCATCCTTTACCCAGGGTGAACAATTAATCTGACGGATCACGCTGTACAATCCTAAACCCTGGCGTAACCTTATTTGCAAATTTGCACCGTCAACAACCATGACTGAATAAATACTGTAAATAAATGTGACTTTTAAATAACGGCTTCCCTCTTCAGTGAGTTAAAAAGGGCAGGTCTACTGTTCTACATCCGAGCAGGTATTGTTATCTTTCACAGCTTTGTAAACTTGTTTGGTCTTTTTAAGTTTGCCTTGTTGTTTCCCAGGCATTCCAGTAATTTTTCAGTGTCACGTATTTCCCCTCTCGCTACAGCGTGCACTTCCGTGATGAGCATTTTGTGGTCCAAAAGTGTTGCTAAGTCTGCTTCTTAGTATGAAACGTTCCTCTACCTGGGGGTTAAAAGTGGGGTTGAGGTCAAAGATAACCCTGTATTGAATGCAGTGTGAAAAGTCCTATTGTATATTAATATAAAACTGCATGAAATGCAGAAATGCTGATTTTTATTAGAGCTGATTTATACTTTGTAGGTTTGTTTTTCGTGATGCAGAGAGGATTTATGTGGCACACAAAGACACACTCACATGCTTTTCTCTGAGAAACTAACTGCATGTTATATGTATCTACAATACAATCTGTTACGGTTACCCTAACCCTCTATGATAAAGGTCTCATACTGGATGCTCTTAAATGAACATCACAAGCAAGTAGATCAGTTTTTCCCCATTTCATGTTTTCTTGTCACAATTGATGATGTCATCACACCTGTTGCTAATGGATTTATTTATTTACAGAAAACTGCATTCACAAAGAGAAAGCGCTGTGATTTAATTCAGCTGCAAATATATTTGCCAATTCAATACTGTACGACGGTAAAGACAGCACATGCTGAAGCGACTCAAAAAATAAAATACATTTAAAAAATTCTAAGCTTTCAGTGAACACTAAAAGAAATGCTCCAGTACATTATGAGCCACTTAATACAGATGAGTGAAAAAGCTTCTGAAATGCTTTCGGTAAAAGTGAATGTGGTTTACATTTGATCATACAAGGTTGGTTTTTATCCTTAGCACTTTACAAGAAAATGTACACCCGTGTTACCTTCTGGTTATTACTCTTACAGTGAAAGATGCAATTGTCCGTTGCATTTTCAAAATTTCTGTACATTGTGATTTGGTTCATGTGAAACTTCCCCACACACAACGCAGACAGGCTCACCTCTCGGAACAGAGCCCCGTAAAACTGGACGATATAGGGACAGTCGCTACTCCTCATAACCACATCTAAATCCATCAGCAGCTGCTTCTGTTCTTTTTCATCAACGGTGGAACGAATCCTCTGCAAACACAAACACATAACAGTCATGCAACACACAAACCTGGTGCTATCCTTTTAGACTTTTGATTTTCTGTAAATTGTCCCTATGATGTATTTAGTTTATTGGGTGTATTGGTTCCTACCTTAACAGCCATGATCTGACCACTGGGCTTATGAACCATCTTGTTGACCGAGCCATACGCTCCTCGCCCAATCTCGCCCAGGTCTTTCAGGTCTTCGGCAGTGAAGTCCCAGTGCTGCTCGGGAGAAATCTTCAGCTTCCCACATGACTCGATACTGTGATTGCGCAGTCTCTCTCTGTGTTGGCACAAGTATACACACGTCACAAAAATAAACAAATGAATAAAAATTATTAAATGCAACTGAAATCGTCAAACTCTCAGACTGGAAAATGGTTTCATCACTTACATGTGTGGGTTATGGAAGGAAGGGTTGGCTGATGCGATGGGGAGTCTTGCATTCGGTTTAATCGGGGGATTAGCAAAGTTTAGCTTCAGTGCTTTGCGTTTACCTGGGAACAAGAACCATTTATACTTTGCATTAAAACACAATCTGTATTCTCTGGCTAGAAAGAAAGAAGTTTTGATTCTAGACTCCTTACACAAAGCAGATGACGCATTATTAAACATGACAGTATTCTTTGCAGCTTAAACGCTACACACAAAATCAGACCTAAAATGCTGTTTTCCAGGTTAGCTTCCAAACATAAATTGTTAAATCACTTGATACGAATTTCTTCTAATCTCTGTTAACGGGAATGGAAAAATCCTGATGATGTTCATCTGCTTTCAGTATCGGACACCAGCTTTATCTTGCCTCGCACTTATACCTATCACTTGTACACACTCTCCACAGTGTTTTTTCTCCAACACCATAAGCGCGTAAGTTAGTTAGCTAGTTGCTTTAATAACGTGATGATCTTTTTAACACTAATCGACATCATTTGCATTTTTATTGCCCTCAATGAAATATTAAGTGTGAAGACTCCTTATTTTGCATTATAAATGACCTACACTGTTTATAAAGGTGTAATAACAGAATCAGAAGAAAACAAAATAATCACATGGTCAACCAGAGATAAAAAAAAAAAGGACACTTACTTTGAGGAGCACCAGACAGATTTATCTGAAACCCTGCAGCAGAAATTGAGAGTGTAAAGAGAAAAAAAAAAAAGAAAAAAAAAAAAGAAAAAAAAAAAAGAAAAAAAAAAAAATCTGCAGCCAAGATTTATTTCGTAAACCACTGTAGAGAAGTGCGAAGAGCTTCTTATTCCTCTCAAATGTCAAACGAACTATTGAAAATAGTTCCATTGAAAATGGCTGAAACCTCAATTTAGGAAAATGGTTTGACGTGTATTTAACAAAATATTAATGTTTGATATAGATTTCAATATATTCTTTTCAAATCCCTGCTCTTATTGTGAATGCTTGTGAAGCCACTGATGCCCCAATGACCAGTCAAAATTCCAGTCAAAAAAAAGAAATAAAAAGCTGTCTAAAACTGGCTTTAAGCTTTACACCAGATGTAGTAAATGTGTTAAATGAACATGGATGCAAACCCATGCACGCAGTACATGTTCTTTTACTGCCAAATGCCTATAGACATTTTCGTAAACATTATTTTTCCGAAATTAAAATCACCTTTCATGTAATGTTGGTGTGACCCATATAGATTAAAAAGAAAAAAGAAAAAGAAAAAAAAAGGGAATACCTGTTTCATTCTGACACCTCCAGCAAGTGTTAGACTCTGTGGAGAAAAAAAATGAATTATACATCATTTACAAGGTTAGAAAGTGTAATTTGTTATAAAAAAATAAATAAATAAATAAAACAGTCATTTATCCTCATGTGGTTCTAATATTCTTTTGACGTAAAAATGAAGAAAAACAAAAAAATGATGCAGCATCTTACAGAATAATCAATGTCACTGTTTATCAAAAAATATCAAGAGGTTGTCACAGTGGATGGTGCAAATGCAAGCATTATGTTGTGTGTGTGTTAATCACATGTGGAATTCTGAGAAAATAAAACAAATAAAGCTCTACATCATCAGATGGCAGATTAACCTCTGCTGCTAGCCACTGCGTTTATCATAACATCCGCCATTTTAAAAACACAGTGTACAACTATACAGAGATGTAGCTTGGATAAGTTTCTGTATATTGCTGATGATATAGATATATACACAATATACTGTCAAACGTTTTGGGACACCCCTGCAAATCATTGAATTCAGGTGTTCCAATCACTTCCATGGCCAGAGGTGTATAAAATTCAGCACCTAGGCATGCAGACAGCTTCTACAAACATTTGTGAAAGGACGACAATTTTCTGCAGAGTCAAAAGCTACAAGCCTCCAAACTTCATGTGGCCTTCAGATTAGCTCAGGAACAGTGCGCAGAGAGCTTCATGGAATGGGTTTCACGGCAGAGCAGCTGCATCCAAGCCTTAAATCACCAAGTGCAGTGCAAAGCGGCAGATGCAGTGGTGTAAAGTACGCCACCACTGGACTCAGTGGACTTAAGAGTAGTGAAGACGTGTTCTCTGGGGTGATGAATCACGCTTCTCTGTCTGGCAAGCCGATGGACGAGTCTGGGTTTGGTGGTTGCCAGGAGAACGGTACTTACCTGACTGCATTGGGCCAAATGTAAAGTTTGGGGGGGGGGGGGGGATTATGGTGTGGGGTTGTTTTTCAGGGGTTGGACTTCACCCCTTAGTTCCAGTAAAAGGAACTTTTAATGTTTCAGCATACCACTGCCAACTTTGTGGGAACAGTTTAGGGAAGGCCAAACATGACTGCGCACCAGTGCACAAAGCAAGGTCCATAAAACATGGATGAGTGAGTTTGGTGTGGAGGAACTGCACAGAGCCCTGACTTCAACCCGACAGAACACTTTTGGAATGAATTAAAGCGGAGCTTCTCGTCCAACATCAGTGCCTGACCTCACAAATGCGCTTCCAGAGCAATGATTCCCAGTCAAAAATTCCCATAAAAACACTCCAAAACCTTGTGGACAGCCTTTTCAGAAGAGCTGAAGCTATTATAGCTGCAAAGGGGTGGGCCAACTCCATATTAAACCCTAAGAATGGGATGTCATTAAACATTTATGTGCGTGTAAATGCAGACGTCCCAAAACTTTTGGCAATATAGTGCATGTATGTTGTATTGTAACAAATCTATATAATATACCAAAACTGATACATAGGATGAGCAAATTTACTGAAAACTATGTAAACAACTGTTAAAAGACATAAAAATCATAAACCAATACAGAACAATGAACACTCCAGTATTCAGTAACCGCTGTATTATTGACATTAAAATCCACTATAGCACTGATTGCAAAGTATTGTTTTAATGAAATCACAAAGTTTACGAGTATATTGTATAATAGTTTAAGTATTTGTGGCAAAATGTATAGGTTTAATACGTGGTTATGTAGAATGCCATAATAATCATAACCTAAACGAGTAACATCACGCTAGCAAAAAATCTCAACTTCACTTTCACCTACAAAACAATTAAGTCAACTGCTTTTTATTTATTTACTTATTTTTAAGTATGGAACAAAACATGCAGGCAAAAACTCCATGATGGCGGGGTGGCGTAATGTTGTTCAACATGTATTTTTGATTCATTTATTATAAAAGCATGACCCAGCGTGTTTTATTCCTCTTGATTATCGAATGGTTTTTGTGTGTTATCAAATGAATGAAACATCATGTTCTTTTTTTTACCTTTAGAGATAAATGTAATATTGTGGAACGTCTAAGACACTTTTTTAAACAGTTTCTTGAAGTTAACACGTGTTTTTTCTATCAAATGCAGCCAACAAACTAGAAAGCAAGACAGTTGACGGTCTTGAAGATTTTCCCATGTTCGGACAAAGAACCGACAACCGAAACTCCTTCTGTAACCTCTGATAAACGTCTGTTTAGGGAAGCTTTAATGCCTGAATGATTTTGATTTAATTTTATTTATTCGCGGTGTTTGCCATACAAGTCTTCGTGAGCGAGTTGTTACTTAGAAACAACAACAAACTAGAACAAGGCCATTAATATAAACCTGTGGTTTGAATTACAGCCAGCACTATTGTCAGAAGTGCTGTTCTAGACAATTAATCAACACAGTCACTTAGCAGGGAGCTATAATTAATCATTAGGCATATTGCCAGAGATCACCTGTTAAGTATTGTTTTGAGACTTCAGGGAATCTTGAGAGTGGAATGCCGTGCACTAGGACAGTCGATGCTAGCATTTCAAAACATATAGGCTTCCTGGTGGCTACCTAGCTTGACAGTAGCTTAAAAAAAGGCCAAATCTCGAAGAACAGCAAATTAACCCTGCTAAAACACAGGCCAAGCTGGTCAAACTGGTACGCCATCTTTACCAAACAGTAGGTTATCTTCCAGCATCCGTATTACTTGACTAAACTGAACAACAAATGTTTGAGTTAATCTAATAGGCCTACTGTTGGGTTATCTTCTTAAAACCCTGTCTACGATGCAGCGGCCAGCAAATATTTGAAGATGGAGCATCAGTCTGTCCAGCTCGACCTATGTCTTGGTAGCTTGTTCAGACCAGCTCCATATTTTTTTTTAACAAGGAGGGCAAAATATATGCTTAATGTTTGATTAAACTAATCCTTTAACTTTAATTTAGTGAAATTTCCCTGTGTATATAAACACACAAACCCATGAACATTAATAAACTATATATACACACACTATATGGAATTTTTTTTATAGTAGCAACAGACAGTAAACAGCAAAGATTGCTCTTTTCTCGAATATTCCCCAACATTCACTCAGACTTATGTGATATACTTTCTGTTAAATTGCTGTCAGGAAGCAAAGTATAACCTATATCTATTACTAGACCCAAGAAATCAATGCCGTCAAAACATCCATTTGTAACAGAACTGCTGTATTTCTGATATACTTAACAAGCTCTATAAATAAATAAACACTAGGTGTGTTTGACCACACTGGATATTTTCACGGCGTTGTTGCGGATCAATGCACCAGAGAAACAGCGAATATGAATATGACCGGAGCACGGCGCAGTGTTTACGCAGTTAGCCAGCTAGCTTCATCACCGAAAGCCAAAAAAAAAAAATCACTGACCGTACACTTGCTTATCCATAACAACTACGGCAGATTTGGTGTTTTGTTTCTTCTCATATAGGCTACGAACATGTACCACCTGCGACATTTATGTGGTAAATAAACTAGCTGGCTAGAGCGTTAAACACTACGACTAAGGCCTAATCAGTTAGCCAACTAGCTAAACGAGATACGATAAGCTAACGTAAGCGCTGTGTGTGCTATGGACGCCTGTGACAGTAGCTAACCGTGATTGTGCAAGCAATAGACAAATTGTTATATTATGCTAGCTAGGCACGTTATTAAACACCGTGTCCTTACCCTGTACACTGCTCATGGTGGTTAGGTGTTGAGTCTGCATTTGGTGATGCTGCAGCGGGGATCCTGCCGCGCTCATGCTATTGCATGAAGTTGGGGAGTTAGTGCTAGGACTGGGAGTCGCCATTGCTCACAGAGTGTGAGTGTGTGTGTGTGTGTGTTTCAACAGAACCGCAAAAAAAAAAAAAATTCAGAGGAGTGGACGGCAGCGATATTCCAAACAGGTGTACTGGGACAGATCCCGCATAAATCAGCACATGATTCGCATAGGAGGACAGAAGGTTAAACCAGGTCCATCTGAGCTGCTCGGTGTTGTTAATGATAAGATAAGTGGAGTGGGCAGAAAGAGCGACACAACACGACATTTCCGAGACGGAGAAATGCCGTTTCATAATAAAGGTCTGAACTGCCCTTGTGTTTCATACTGCACCAGCGTGTGTGCGTGTGTGTGTGTGTGCGTGCGCGTTTATGGTGGCCTATAAAAACCCTTCCAGTAACCACTTTATCCTCATCAGGAACACAACGCTTGGGTTGGGAATGTACACTTTGGCGAAAAGTTTGTGGACACTTCACCATCACACTCATGTTTTTTTTAAACACTGCATTTCAGATTCAGTCCCCTTACCTCTTATAATCAGCTCCACTCTTCTGGGAAGGCCCTCCAATAGATTTTGGTACATGGCTGTGGGGATTTGTGTTCATTCAGCCACAAGAGGATTATTAAGGTTGAATGAGGAGACCTGTGCAGTCAGTGTTTCAGTTCATCCCAAAGGTGTTCATTTGGGTTGAAATCAGGGATATTTGCAGGATACTCGAGTACTTCCATGCCAAACCTGGCGCATCATGTCGATATAAACCTCGCTTTGTGCACAGGAGTGCTGTCATGCCGGAACAGATTTGGGCCTCGGTCAGCCATGATGCAGCGCCCCTGGAGCAGGGGGGTTGGGGGCCTTGCCTTGTGGCAGCTTGGCAGTGCTGGGGCTTGAACCCTAATCTTCTGATCAGCAACCCAGAGCCTTAACCACTTGAAATTCTAAGGCTCAGACCTGTACAATTGTTTGCTTCCAACTCTGTGGCAACAATTTGGCAAAGAGGTATGATGGTCAGGTGTCCACAACCTTGTCCACATACCTTTTGGAAGATAGAAGGAAACTGGAGACCACTGAGGAGAGAAGGGACACATGGAGCAAGGAAAACATGTATGAAATCTAACCTAAGCACAGGATCGAAACACGTATCCTGAAGCTGTGAGGCGGCTATGCTATTTGCCACACTTGATATTTTATAGAATTTCAGAAAACTACAGGGTTTCCTGCACCTAACCATATTTGTCTTTTGTATATTTCTCATATTTATCATTTTCCTGTAACATTACAACCTGTTGTGCTTTATTCCACACAGAAAGTCTTGTTACTTAAAAAGTAAAAAGGGAAATATTGGCATTTATAGATTCATTTGTAGACACCTGTCTACAACTATGTTTATAACCCAGTCTACTTATTCAAAACCATAGGAAAAAAAAAAAAGATTTCACAATGGGGGCCTTTTGTCACCTATGTCCAACTGATTGCTGTCCACTACACTGATGGGGAAAAAAAATTTCATCTGATTTCAATCAGCTCTGTTATGTTGACCAAATTTATTTGCATTCATGCATGTTTTAAAATCTCTTAAAACTTCCACTGTCAGCTGTTTGCTAAACCGGCTCAGTATGATCCTCTCAGGCAGCAGTAATAGTTGGTCTACTACACAGTCATATGACTTCTTGTCAGTTACTTTCAGTTTGTGAACACAATTCCTGAGAACTGTTTAATTTTTTCCACAGAATGTCTTCACAGTTCGTCTGAATCATACTGCTCTGACATTAATCCTGAAACTGACACATTAATTGTGCACAACTAATTGGGATAGAGCAACAGCACAAAATATGATGAAACATGTACAGCAATGTTGGCAGGGTCATGGTGGATGTTAGGGACAGTCAGAGTTGACTGTCTACAAATGCAATACAATTACAATATTACAATAGAAAAAGGCTTATTCATGAGTAATATGTCCTTCCAAACACTTGGTATACAAAAAAGTGGGAGTTTACAAGTTAAAGTTTATTCTTTACTTAAGCACACAATAGAAATGAGAATAAAAAGGCGGGGGGGGGCATATTGATATAAACCAGTGCCTCATGCTCATGTACATAAATACTGTGGACTGAAATATTTGTTTAAATAAATTTAGATATGTTGTGTGACAGGGTGGAGGGGTGGGGAGAGAACGGTGGCTTAGTGGCTAGCCTCGCACCTCTACTCAAGTTTCTTACCCCAGTCCAAAGCATTTGGCTGATTGGCATCTCTAAAATTGTCTGTAGCATGTGTGTGTGTGTGCGCACGCACTGCAATGGATTGGCACCCATCCACAGTGTCACCCACCTTGTGCTCTAAGGATAGGATATCCCCTGGGATAGGCTTTCCGGTTCCCAGTGTGTCGGAAATGCTGTACAGAAAATGGATGATGTGCACCAGACAAACTTGTAAAGAAAAATGCTTGTAAAACTTTATAGATGTGAGCAGAGCTTATTAGAATGGCAAGCAAGTCTTTGGATGTTTGTTCAGGCTCTACTAAATCAAATGGTGTTTATTTTACGCATTTCATTCTCATTATTACGAACATGTTTTCTGTTTCGAAAATGCAATTGCAGCATGTTGTAATGCCTTCTGGGTAAGTTTTGCTCTTGATATTGACAGTTATGTTTTCTCAATACCAGCGCCATTTAATAAAATGATTAATGACTTGGAAGAACGATGACTATGCAATGATAACAACTCTACAAGATACATGATGGTTCAATAGATTTCGGCTGGCTACAGCCAGCATAGTTTAAAGTGATCTTAGAGATTAGCAGTAAACCTGCATCAGCTGATGAAAGTAGTTATAATTGGGCTCTAATATTTCCGAAAGATCAGCAGGATATTTTTGAGCTGGGGCTTTGGCAAAAGGTACACTTTATAGGCAAGAGCAGGAAGCCAAGGTAAACAAAATAATAGCAGAGTACAGTAACGTGATCTGACGTTCAGGAACTCTTGACTGTCACATCCTGGCAATGTTTGTCAGTTCCATGTACAAATAATGCTTTTTATTTAATAGCAGGTTTTTTGATCAACATTTTTGCAGAGTTTATAAACAGAAAATTATATCATTTTTGCATTACAGTGTTTGTAAAGTAACAGCTCATTCACAGGGATTTTATACATTCCTCAGAATCAGAGCCTAATGATGTCGCTTTCTTTAAGGAGACGTTTATTCAACATTAATAGGAGGAGTCTCTGGTGTTTATTGTAATGTCAGTACGAGTAAGACGGGAAGTTTTATTTGGCTTCTTCACTTCAGGAAAGAGATAAAAGAGAGTCTGGTAAGGGAACAAATGTTTAGAGACGCTTTAACGTACGTTATAACAGGAATTTTGGACGGAGGTTCAACATTAAATATAACTATAAACTGAAGAGGTATCCTATTGTAGCTAATAAAAAAATGAATAGTTGGCTAATTGTTGTGGTATAGAAGGAATAATACTTTGGCACATTAATTTAGGAAAATATAGCTGTAAACTTTCATATAATAACACACCCCAGATGGTTTTATGCTTAAAGCTGCTTGAGCTGTATGAAGTATGCATGAAGTAATTACACCATTAATGCTAAAGGTTTACTGTATAAAATAACAAGATTTGTCATTAGACAATACAAAAAACTCATACAGACCATTTTTATTTTGTTAAAATAATATATTTTAATGAAATATTCTATTATATATATATATATATATATATATATATATATATATATATATATATATATATATATATATATATATATATATATATATATTAATTCACTATCAATTCAAATCATTCATTTTTCACACTTATAAAAATATAAATAATAAAATAAAATTCTGCACATTGAATACTTCAACATACAATATTCTGTAAGTGTATCAGGGTCAGTTTTTTTTTTCTTTGTCATTAAAACATGATTTGATAAGTGACTTGATGTCAGTTATGGGTTGATGTATTTGAGGTCCCAGAGACCCCAGTTTTACATCTGTTAAAAAAATAAGATAAGATTGTGTTACGATAAAGATTTACCATCTTTCTTCCAAAGAGTTTATATCACTCCATACCACTATATCAGAAACTTCAAGTTTCAATTTTCTAACAACAAACTGGGCTTGCAATTTTCAAAAAGGCAAAATATCATGTAAATTACCATAATTTACTATTCATGCAAACCGGATCTGCTACTGGGCTACATGTGAATATCTATATATTTCTTCTTTTTTTTCTTTTTTTTTTACACTAAGAAACCTACACAGATTTTGGAAATGAAATTTGTGAAATTAATAAATTTAAATAAATTTAAATTTCCAATAAATACCAAGCCCCTGACTGACTGACACACACACACAAAATCCCTTAGACCTGAAAGACGCTAAGACAAACTATATATAACTTTACAGTACATCAAGGTTCCCATCCTAACTGACTGCTGGTTTCTAGCACAGAAAGGATGGATGGAGGTAACACTCAAGTAAGGCTTTATTTGCACAAATTGTTTGTGTGTGTGTGTGTGTGTTTTAGAGTTGCTGCTGCCTTCGGAGTATTAGGAGGTTGAACCTCACTTTGGATCTCTGACAGTGGCTGTGATCTAATATGATGCTCTCTATTTAAGGCTTCACAAAGGCCTGACCAAATATCTTATACACCACTGTTCTAATTCATTTTCATTTCACACCAAATGTCACATATATATAAAACCTGTATATATGCTTCTGCCAGAATTACCGGCCCAATTTACTCTGTCATCTCTATAACAACATTTTCTATTGGAGATGTGATGTATAACTCAAAAGCTGACTTTGGTTTGTAACACAGCTGGCAGGATATCTGTTGGGGCTCTTGGAAGCAGTGCGTTTTTCCACACTGAGTCTGCCCCTCTCTCAGGCAGAGATACATGACAATTTTCCTTTTTAAATGAAAACGGAATCTGATCTACATGACAAGATAACATGAAATATGGCAACATGGGTTTGATATACTCCAGAAGGGTTAACTGCCAAAAAGTGATTGTTCACTTTCCTGATCACTTTCACTACTGCAAAAGGCACATTTCCAGAACCTCAGCAAAATAAATAGGTTTTTTATGCTTGTCATTTTCACAGCAGAGAGCTGTGGGCATTTTGTGTGTGTGTGTGTGTGTGTGTGTGTGTAATAGAGTCAGCGAGTCACCAGAGAGTCACCCTTAACACCACACGTTTTTTAGGTCCTAAACAGAATACACGAGTTAAATAAATATTGTATAGAGAAACATATTACCGCTATTTTAAATCTATTCGCCCTTCCTCATCGATACAACAGAGCCATGTTCTTAATCCTCCCTTTACCTTTGAGGATCATCTTGTCCTCATATACGTACACAGTGCCGAAAGCATCGCCGCCTGGAGGCGTCTCAATAACGCCCTCCAGTGTGAGGTGATGAATACCGGATGAATCTACGCAATAACCTCCATCATGGTCGTGTCCAGCCATGAAACACACCACACTCTTGTGAGACTGCAGAAGAGGAAAGACATCATCATAGTTCCATGCGAGACATACGGAGGAAGTAGAGAAAGGATGAACAGGAACATGACCTGCAAGAAGATAAATAAAAATAAAATGAAAATAAAAATGATTGTGGCAGTTTGGGTAGGTTAAATAAAGGAACGTTTGCTTGTCCCTGAAATAAAGTTTGTTCTTTTCCTCATCAGTCTTTCATGAACAGAGAAGTATATAATCAGCTGGGCTGCAAATATGAAAACCCTCTAGCTAAGCATCTGCCTTCGGTTGTTAAATAGCCGGCAACAAGGCTGTCCATGTAACATGAGTAAATCTCCAGTTGATCTCTGAGCTAGTTTCACATCTATTGTGGCTGTAGAATATAACACATCATACGTCTGTGACATAGATTCAGTATACATGTGGTCAAATGTGGCCACGGGAAAAATTTCATTAGTTTAGTCTGTCAGATGCTGGTCTTTTTTTTTTTTTTTTTTTATCATAAACAAGCTGAGCAAGGTGTCAAGATATCAGTAGAGTCACATACTTGCCCTCAATACAAACCAAAAACTGACAACAAAACCTCATTCTTTTTTCTTTTTTTTCTTTTACACCATGCCAGCTTCTATGGCTATGTTTATGGCAAGAAATTGGTTTAGTTATTCAAAAGTAAAATGAAATAATATGTATAAGTTTGTTAATTAATTTTTAATTTTTAAAAAAAACCCTAAGACTAAATATGGATTTATTTGGTTAAAAACATTTTCATAATAAAACAGGTTCCTCAAAGGGGTACAAGTATTACAGTCCAGCAAAATATAGTTAAAAAGTCATCCTTAGGAGTCAACAGTGAAAGACAGAGAAAAGCAAATTTAGATATTGTCATATATACATACATTTACACATACATAAAAATGTTCTTTACTAATGTACAGAAAAAATCTAGAATTTGTAAATGAATTTCATCACACCGCCATTTGACTGACTCTGAAATCCACCAATCACAGGTCTTTCCCAAAGACTCCTTTTCCAAAGGTTACTAGTAGCAAACTTAAATGAAAATAATTACATGTCATGACCTTCTAGTGACTATATGTTTTGTTCAAAAAAGAAAAAACATTGTGTCTCAATGTTGAGAAGCAGTGTGAATAGCCGGTCAGAGTGCGGCCCTCATGATTCTGAATGTGGTGGCCAGTTAAGTGTACAATAACAATCAATAGATTCATGAGTCTAGATTCTTGGATGGAATATCTACATGAACACCTTGACAAAACATCGCTCAGAGGTGGAGACTTTTCTATTTACATTGTTTTTGTGTGGACAGGAAGAAGGCATGTTTTTGGGCAGCAACCAGCAACTGTGGTTTCTGCATGTGTTAGAAAGACATGAAAGAACTTTCTTTGTCATGGCTGCTAGCCAGAGCATTGCTTTGTAGCCTGCGATCTGTAATTTGTTTACAATTTAATTTCTTTGTTTTATTATTTAATCCTCAATGCAGAAGTGCCAGAATGGTACAACACCGTACTGCTCCTGAATCCACTGCTCCAGTGCTACAACACATACTGCGAACACTGTCTTGGATAAAAACAAGTGAGTTACATCTCATTGTCAGTCCACAAACATGAATGAATCATTGTGTTTTGTCTTTGTTATTTGTGTTTTGTCTAGCTTATTGCTAACTGCAACTCTGACCAGAATAAAACACTTCAGATTAATGAATTTATGAATGTGTGCTTCAAAATTATATGTGAACGGCTCCTAAGGCTGAAACAACAGAAATAGGTTGGTCTGCATAGAACAATTAATAGAAATTCTCCGAAATCAGAGGCTAAGCATGCAGATAGACAGATACAAACTAAACTACTGCCTCGGAGTGAACCACTGTGAAAACTCAGAACAATCCTTCTGATGTAAACCAGTCCTTTAAAGAAAACATTTGGGGTGTTTCCTACAAATTTAGCAGAACACGAAAAGGCTATACTTACTCACAACCGTGACCTTTTCTCCTTTCTCATCAGCAGTGGTCAACACTCCATCCAGCCAGTCGACCTGATCTTGACTGAATCCTCCGTTGAACTTCACAAACCTTTCATCCATCGGATATATGCCTGCAAAATAAATGTGCTTGTTTTGTCACAAAGCTTTTTCCAGACACCATCAGATATCAGTTGGGAGAGATCACGAAAGATAAAACTGGTTCATGCCTTAAAAACTTTTTTAAAAATGGAGTTAATTATCAATGAACTTGTAAAGTAACAAGACAGTTGTGTGTAGGACCTGCTGAATCACATTTCAGCTTGATCATCTTGCTCAGAAGCTCCATTAATAGTAACTTTCGATAACTGGGAGGTGTTACTGCCAATGTATCTGCTTCCTTGTCTAGGTGTCCGCTAAATTAACATTAAAAGCAACAGGCAAAATAGCTTTTAGTTTCCTTCTTCCCCTTTTAAATTGCATTAGTTGGAAAAACACTAGGTTTTAAAATCAGGATCAGCAGACAGTTGGTAAGTAAAAACAGGAAATAACCTGTGCTGTTCAAACCACTTCAGAAAACCAACATAGGAATGCAACAGAAGTGTGATGTGTCATTATCTTTCATTATCACATGCCTGCTGTAAATGACTGAGAAGAGGACCCTGGATAAAATTAGAGAGATAAACAGGGACCCTGGAACATACATATGTCAGGCAATAGGCTCCTAAAGGGCACAAAAGAAAAACATTCTCCTACACTTTCAAGGAAAGAATATGTACTAAATTGTACTATTCCTTGTTGTTGGGGTGGTACTGTCAAAGATGCATATTAATGCTATAAAGGTACACACCTATTAATGGTAGACAAGTTTAAGAAATGACCCTAGTTACAACGTTTGTAGATTGTGAGTTTATTGTCATCTCGACAATGCCACAGCTATCTAGATGGGCATGTATGAGGAAGCGGTCAGATCATAATGTCCTCTGAATGATGTCGAACGAGCAGGAGTTAAAAAGATGAACGGCTTCATGTGTCTTAGAGGAAGCAGATGCTGACCTCCACCCTTCAAGTATTTTGTAGGTATGAATAGGTAAATGATGCAATTCTGAGGGGAGAGAGAGAGAGAGAGAGAGAGAGAGAGAGAGAGAGAGAGAGAGAGAGAGAGAGATTTTAAGCATCACACTCAGGTACCTGAAGGTTGCCCCATCTAAAATTCCTTGTGACTCAAATGGGTTTGTGATGGCATGAGGATATGAAAAATGAACAGAGAAGTGTGAACAGAAAAAGGAACAACACCAACACGGGGTTGCAATGTAACTGAAAAGATGTCAGTTATAGTGATACTTAGGTGAATCACAAACAGACTGAATGATACAGTTAAATACAATATGAAATCCACTCATGAAACTCAATGTGACTTACACAGTACATACATAGTGTGAGAATCTGTGAGTCACATCTAATCAGGAACTGAATGATGCTATTAAGCTTTTGAACCTCCTGCACTTCTATTTTTCTTTTCACCTCGCACGTTTCAATTTCTTATTTCTTCATTTCAGAATGATAACATTGCTTAATAAAAAATGGTCACCACCAGGCCATCTAAGCGGTAAGAACTTCTGTAGGAATTACCCAGAAAAAGCCAGCATCTTGCATAAGTTAATACGTTATTTTGATCCCAACCAATTTCCCCAAGTTACTCAACCACAACAAGCATCACCCTCAGGTACCTGAAGGCTGATTAAGTTCCTCATTAGGATTGTGTGCCTTTATGATGTCCAGCGACTGACGGTACTTCTCGGACGATTCCTCCTGACCAATGATACTCAGATCATAAGCATCCAGGACCACAAATCTGAACTTGGGAGCTGGGCTGAAATGGTAAGCGTAGATGTAATCCATCCTGTCATCTTTCCCCTCTTCATCTTTGACCTCACTGTTAAGCTCAGAGGAGAACAGGTCACTCCTGGAGAAGTTGTAGAACTCATGGTTGCCCCACACATGATGGACCTGAGCCGAGCAGCTCCTGAATTCATCGAGCACCGTTTTCAAAGCTTCCTCTGATGCACCATGCTTGCTGTTGAAGCCGTCAATGATGTCTCCGAGCTGCAGGATGAAGCTGGGCTTCACATTTTCTTCATTCCAGTGCCTGATGGCATTTCGCAACAGGTGCAGGCTGTTCCTGTAGTAACGCTTCCTGGTTCTGTGATAATTATAACCGTCCTTTAAATCGGCGTACTGAATATCAGCAATCACGCCGAAGGTGAACACCGGAGACGCGTTGCTCTCCATCTGAGGTTTTGCGTTTAGACAACGTCAGAAAACAAGTGTTGAAAAGAAATGTGGAAATAATCATGTGGAAAATAACGCACCGGCTATACAGCTGCCCCATAAACAAACCTGTACTGCTACTGTACACATGTCTACATCTACATGACAACTACACTGTAATAATTAAAGCGATTAAGACATGTTTCGACTTAGATAAGACGAAATCTCCCGTTCATTCCGATAGATTCTTCACTATCTGACAATTGTAATGACAGCTTCAGTTCCTTCTTCTTCTTCTTAGTGTTACCTGAGCAATCAGCACAACACTGCCACCTACTGGATCTGGAGTAAGGGTGTGACAGGTGGCGAATCAGTGTAACCTGTACACGAACTGGACTCTAGACCCTGGCTCAGTGGACACTGGGACACTGATGACTCAAATTCCTGGCGACATTCTAATTTCATCATCAGTCACTCTAAAAACCCAAACATATCACATATTTAAGATTTATACATCATATAAATTTGTTAACTTAATCACATATTTCTATCCTGGCATTTCAAGCAGGATCGTAGGCTAGCTAGTGGATTTTTAAACATGTATTAAAGACTTAAAAGTCATTAGACTCAAAGTGGCTCAGTGGTAGGTTTCTCGCCTATCATGCGAAAGTGGTAGGTTTCTCGCCTATCATGCGAAAGGCCCGGGTTCGATTCCCAGCCAATGCCTCAACCCCAGCCACTGGATGCAGTGCCGGTCCCAAGCCCGAAAAAATGGGAGGGTTGCGTCAGGAAGGGCATCTGGCGTAAAACATTTGCCAAGTTGTTGTGCAGACCAGTTGGTCCGCTGTGGCGACCCCGAACAGGGAGCAGCCGAAAGCAACTTCAGACTCAAACAAAGCATATGTAGAAAATAGCTGACATAAATAATCATTTGAGAGCACCAAGAAGTTCTTAGATTCGTATGCGAAGTTGGCTGATAGTTTGCTTTTTTGAGAAAATACCATTTCAAGTAAGGGAACACAGTGAGCATCGATGCGCCCTGGTTTTTAGTGCACTATGGGATTTTAGGGAGTAAATGTTACAGTGGAAGGATTTTGCAATTAAGGCAACCCTTAAAATGTCCAGATTAGTATCCTGACTGCTGAACTCGGGAGCTGATTGAGATGCAGTAAAACTCTTACATGCAAAAACCAGAGTCAGCATTATCAATCCATTCATACACCCATTAAGCTATCTAGCTATTCATCCATATTCTGTACCACTTATCCTATAGAGGCTCACAGGGAGCCTGGAGTCTATCCCACGGATTTCCAGGCACAAAACAGTGGACACCCAAAAACATAGGTCACAATCACACACAATGGGCAATTTATAAATGCCAATCACTGGGATAGGAAATCAGAGTACCTGAAGGAAACCTTCAAAGCAAAAGGAGAGGAGAACATGCAAACACCAAAAAAAGCACACAAAAAAAAGAGCAGAGGCAAATGTCAAGCCCTCTAACCCAAAAGAATAAGGTAAACTCGAGTACTTCAAATGTAGCATAGACAAAAAAGTGCTAGTTTATTAACTATACTGTAGTTTTCTAAAAATGAACCAGCTGTGTTTCTGTAGCAGATCCTCTGTTACAGCACATACAGTACAAGCACATGTATTTATGTAAGTTATTAAGCTGAAGGTAGCTCATCGGCCCAAACTAGCTACCAGGCTATAGGAACATTAAATCTAAAGTGGACAAATGGACAAAACAGATGTCTATGTTATGGCGTCAAATCCGCGCCATAAGTATCGTACTCGTAAAAAAAATATCGTGATCGTAAAAACAAATATCGTACTCGTAAAAACAAATATTGTACTCGTAAAACAAATATCGTACTCCTAAAAACAAATATCATACTCGTAAAAACAAATATCGTACTCGTAAAAACAAATGTCGTACTCGTAAAAACAAATATCGTACTCATAAAAACAAATATCGTACTCATAAAAAACAAATATCGTACTCGTAAAAAACAAATATCGTACTCGTAAAAACAAATATCGTATTCGTAAAAACAAATATCGTGATCGTAAAAACAAATGTCGTCCTCGTAAAAACAAATGTCGTCCTTGTAAAAACAAATATCGTAATCGTAAAAACAAATATCGTACCCATAAAAACAAATATCGTACTCGTAAAAACAAATGTTGTACTCGTAAAAACAAATGTTGTACTCGTAAAAACAAATGTCGTACTCGTAAAAACAAGTATCATACTCGTAAAAACAAATATCGTACTCATAAAAACAAATGTTGTCCTCATAAAAACAAATGACGTCCTCGTAAAAACAAATATCGTGATCGTAAAAACAAATATCGTAGTTGTAAAAACAAATATCGTGATCATAAAAACAAATGTCGTCCTCGTAAAAACAAATGTCGTCCTCGTAAAAACAAATGTCGTCCTCGTAAAAACAAATAACGTAGTTGTAAAAACAAATATCATGATCGTAAAAACAAATATTGTACTCGCAAAAACAAATGCCGTACTTGTGAAAACAAATGCCATACTCGTGAAAACAAATGTCGTCCTCGTAAAAACAAATATCGTAGTTGTAAAAACAAATATCGTGATCGTAAAAACAAATGTCGTCCTCGTAAAAACAAATATCGTACTCGTAAAAACAAATGTCGTCCTTGTAAAAACAAATATCATAGTTGTAAAAACAAATATCGTACTCGTAAAAACAAATATCGTGATCGTAAAAACAAATATCATAGTTGTAAAAACAAATATCGTACTCGTAAAAATAAATGTGGTCCTCGTAAAAACAAATGTCGTCCTCGTAAAAACAAATGTCGTCCTCGTAAAAACAAATATTGTGATCGTAAAAACAAATGTCATACTCATAAAAACAAATATTGTAGTTGTAAAAACAAATATCGTGATCGTAAAAACAAATATTGTAGTTGTAAAAACAAATATCATGATCGTAAAAACAAATGTCGTACTCGTAAAAACAAGTATCGTACTCATAAAAACAAATATCGTACTCATAAAAACAAATGTCGTCCTCGTAAAAACAAATGATGTCCTCGTAAAAACAAACATCGTAGTTGTAAAAACAAATATCGTACTCGTAAAAACAAATATCATAGTTGTAAAAACAAATATTGTGATCGTAAAAACAAATATCGTACTCGTAAAAACAAATGTCGTACTCGTAAAAACAAATATCGTAGTTGTAAAAACAAATATCGTAGTTGTAAAAACAAATATCGTACTCGTAAAAACAAATATCGTAGTCGTAAAAACAAATATCGTAGTTGTAAAAAGAAATATCGTACTCGTAAAAACAAATGTCGTCCTCGTAAAAACAAATATCATAGTTGTAAAAACAAATATCGTGATCGTAAAAACAAATGTCATACTCGTAAAAACAAATATTGTAGTTGTAAAAACAAATATCGTACTCATAAAAACAAATATTGTACTCGTAAAAACAAATGCTGTACTCATAAAAACAAATATCGTCCTCGTAAAAACAAATATCGTCCTCATAAAAAAATAATACACGTAAAATAAATAAAATAAAACACGCGAATCACAAGGTTGCTAATTTGTTCTTTCCAGGATGCTAGTGTTTGCTAATCCAAAAATCACGCGTAGAGTTTTATGCAGATTAGGGGGCGGGGTAAAAGTCTCCATTGGTCCACTTCTTCTCGACCTACTGCCCTTCCCTAGCCAATCAGTAAAGTGATGTCACTGACACGCGACTCTGCCGGTTAGTGTTTGAACCTGTCTTGAGCAGGTGAGAAGATGGGCGATTCCGCACGGCTACATGTAATCGATATCAGTATCGATATTGTGTGGGTTTTTTATGTGTATTATTTCTGTGATTTGCGTGTTTTATTTTTATTACATGTATTATTTCTGTGATTTGCGTGTTTTTTTACATGTATTATTTTTTTTACGAGTTTGATATATATATATACAGTGGGGCAAAAAAGTATTTAGTCAGCCACCAATTGTGCAAGTTCTCCCACTTAAAAAGATGAGAGAGGCCTGTAATTTTCATCATAGGTACACTTCAACTATGAGAGACAGAATGAGAAAAAAAAATCCAGAGAATCACATTGTCTGATTTTTAAAGAATTTATTTGCAAATTATGGTGGAAAATAAGTATTTGGTCAATAACAAAAGTTCATCTCAATACTTTGCTATATACATTTTTTGGCAATGACAGAGGTCAAATGTTTTCTGTAAGTCACCACAAGGTTTTTACACACTGTTGCTGGTAGTTTGGCCCATTCCTCCATGCAGATCTCCTCTAGAGCAGTGATGTTTTGGGGCTGTCGCTGGGCAACACGGATTTTCAACTCCCTCCAAAGATTTTCTATGGGGTTGAGATCTGGAGACTGGCTAGGCCACACCAGGACCTTGAAATGCTTCTTACGAAGCCACTCCTTCATTGCCCGGGCGGTGTGTTTGGGATCATTGTCATGCTGAAAGACCCAGCCACGTTTCATCTTCAATGCCCTTGCTGATGGAAGGAGGTTTTTACTCAAAATCTCACGATACATGGCCCCATTCATTCTTTCCTTTACACGGATCAGTCGTCCTGGTCCCTTTGCAGAAAAACAGCCCCAAAGCATGATGTTTCCACCCCCATGCTTCACAGTAGGTATGGTGTTCTTTGGATGCAACTCAGCATTCTTTCTCCTCCAAACACGACAAGTTGAGTTTTTACCAAAAAGTTCTATTTTGGTTTCATCTGACCATATGACATCCTCCCAATCCTCTTCTGGATCATCCAAATGCTCTCTAGCAAACTTCAGACGGGCCCGGACATGTACTGGCTTAAGCAGGGGGACACGTCTGGCACTGCAGGATTTGAGTCCCTGGCGGCGTAGTGTGTTACTGATGGTAGCCTTTGTTACTTTGGTCCCAGCTCTCTGCAGGTCATTCACTAGGTCTCCCCGTGTGGTTCTGGGATTTTTGCTCACCGTTCTTGTGATCATTTTGACCCCACGGGGTGAGATCTTGCGTGGAGCCCCAGATCGAGGGAGATTATCAGTGGTCTTGTATGTCTTCCATTTTCTAATAATTGCTCCCACAGTTGATTTCTTCACACCAAGCTGCTTACCTATTGCAGATTCAGTCTTCCCAGCCTGGTGCAGGTCTACAATTTTGTTTCTGGTGTCCTTTGACAGCTCTTTGGTCTTGGCCATAGTGGAGTTTGGAGTCTGACTGTTTGAGGTTGTGGACAGGTGTCTTTTATACTGATAACGAGTTCAAACAGGTGCCATTAATACAGGTAATGAGTGGAGGACAGAGGAGCCTCTTAAAGAAGAAGTTACAGGTCTGTGAGAGCCAGAAATCTTGCTTTTTTGTAGGTGACCAAATACTTATTTTCCACCATAATTTGCAAATAAATTCTCTTTAAAAAACAGACAATGTGATTCTCTGGATTTTTTTTTCTCATTCTGTCTCTCATAGTTGAAGTGTACCTATGATGAAAATTACAGGCCTCTCTCATCTTTTTAAGTGGGAGAACTTGCACAATTGGTGGCTGACTAAATACTTTTTTGCCCCACTGTATATATATATATATATATATATATATATATATATATATTTATTTATTTTACGAGTACGATACTTATACGCGGATTTGGCGCCATAGAAGTTGCCCCGTCTAAAATTCCTTGTGACTCAAATGGGTTTGTGATGGCATGAGGATATGAAAAATGAACAGAGAAGTGTGAACAGAAAAAGGAACAACACCAACACGGGGTTGCAATGTAACTGAAAAGATGTCAGTTATAGTGATACTTAGGTGAATCACAAACAGACTGAATGATACAGTTAAATACAATATGAAATCCACTCATGAAACTCAATGTGACTTACACAGTACATACATAGTGTGAGAATCTGTGAATCACATCTAATCAGGAACTGAATGATGCTATTAAGCTTTTGAACCTCCTGCACTTCCAGTTTTGTTTTTCTTTTCACCTCGCACTTTTCATTTGCTTATTTCTTCATTGATCTCCCATTTCAGAATGATAACATTGCTTAATAAAAAATGGTCACCACCAGGCCATCTAAGCGGTAAGAACTTCTGTAGGAAAAAGCCAGCATCTTGTGTAAGTTAATACGTCATTTTTTAGCCCAACCAATTTCCCCAAATTACTGAACCACAACTGTACTGTTAGATATTTGTCTCTTTTGACTTTGTGTGCAGTTTTACCACAAAGTCAATTTTCACATTGTTCCACTTTTATTTTCTTCCCACAGTTTTTTTTTTAATCCATAACCCCTTTTGCTTCTATGAAGAACATAGTGTTACACGAGTTTACATTTATTTTTGCATTTAAATTCAAAATAATTTATATTTTATATAAATATTTATACAGCGGTGTAGTATGAGAATTACAACTCATAACCTTTTGCTCACTAAATCTTAACCTTTAAGCTACAATAAGAGAGTTCAGTGTCATTTAGTTAAACTATGGGTTCACAACCTCAGTCAAGCCAAGATTGATCCCCTTTCCTGCACATTGCAGCCTTTACCCTGCTCTAACATAATAACTTTAACTCAGGAAATGCTGTTAATTAGCTCATTAGTAACATGGAAATGGATGTTGAAGCATAACATAAATCTTTTGAGATGCCCGAGCATGCCCAGGTGCCATATCATGGTCCATATAACTACTACAACAACTATTATTGTTGTTATTATTATTAATATGGTTATTATTATACAGGATAATTGGCGGCCTAGTGGTCATCATGCTTGTCTTGTCTCTAAATTGTCTGGTGTGTGTGTGTGTGTGTTTTTCTGTGTGTGTGTGTGTGTGTGTGTGTGTGTGTGTGTGTGTGTGTGGGGATAGACTCCAGGTTCCCTGTGACCATGTGTAAGAAAAAAGTGGTATAGAAAATGGATATTTGTATTATTCTTAGTCTTATTATCATTGTTGTTGTTGTTGCTGTTCTTGTTCTTGGTAGTAGTAGTAGTATTTCTTTAAAAGAAACTAATAGAACAGACAATAATATGTCAGAATAACCTGATTCCTGGTAATAAAATGTAAGAAATGATGATGATTGACTTCTTCTTTGTTTTATCTTGTTTTTTTTTTTTGTTTTTTTTTTAAATAATCTGGTCTGTGCAAAGCTCTCACACTTACAGCAACCGCAAAAAATGTTGTGTTTGCGTGTGCGAGCCTTTGCGCAGCGATCGTGTGAAAGTTGCATACACTTTTCACTGCCTGCTGCTGTATACTGTCAGGTCGCAGTGTTAATGTTAAAGGTTTCTTGCCTGTGTAAGCGCACTACAATCCGACATGAAATAATGTCCAGGAACCACATGCTCCTGTACGCCTGATAAATAGTGTCAAAGGTTGCCATATAGGTGGCGTACTACGATGCTGTACTGATACAGTAGTGTGCGGTTTGGGACGTAGCCAGTGGCTTCCCCACCCTACGTAGTGCACTACATGTCCAATAGGGACCGAGTCTTTGGTCTATCGCGCGCGTGCTGACAGTGAAGCACATCTGCTCGGATAGGAACAGCTGTACACTGGAAGGTGCTCTGAACACACAAGGTAAAGAAGGAACCGAAAAGGAGTGCTCGGCTAGAAGGAAGAAAAAGTGGTTGACGGCGTTGCGAGAGCGCAGGGGAAGTTAGTTTGCGATGTCGGGATCGTTGTGCCGGAGTTTGTACGCGTTCAGCGGCGAGCAGCACGAGCGCGGCTTGCCGTTCCAGCCCGGGGAGCTGATCCGCATCACGCGCGCGCTGACCGGAGGATGGTGGGAAGGGGAGAAGGACGGCATCACCGGATGGTTCCCGTCCAGTTACGTCCAGGTCGTGGAGGTAGGACTGTGTGCAGCTGACTTATTTTTTATTTTGTTTATTTATTTTTTATTTTTTTTTACTTCTAATAAACATTCAGCACTGTCTGCTCTTTTAAGACCTCAGTTAGAAGTTCAGTAGTAATACCTGAAAGAACCCATGTTAAAATCTCTAAAGTTCCTGTATTTTAGTTATGACTCAGTCGCGTTGGATAAATGCATGTAGAAGTTTGAAATAGAGAAGTGTTTCTTTGTCAAAGTTGAGTCAGGGATATCTATCTATCTATCTATCTATCTATCTATCTATCTATCTATCTATCTATCTATCTATCTATCTATCTATCTATCTATCTATCTATCTGTCTGTCTGTCTGTCTGTCTGTCTGTCTATCTCTCTGTCTGTCTATCTATCTGTCTGTCTGTATATCTATCTATCTATCTATCTATCTATCTATCTATCTATCTATCTATCTATCTATCTATCTATCTATCTGTCTGTCTGTCTGTCTGTCTGTCTGTCTGTCTATCTCTCTGTCTGTCTATCTATCTGTCTGTCTGTATATCTATCTATCTATCTATCTATCTATCTATCTATCTATCTATCTATCTATCTATCTATCTATCTATCTATCTGTCTGTTTGTCTGTCTGTCTGTCTATCTGTTTGTCTGTCTGTCTATCTATCTATCTCTCTGTCTCTCTGTCTATCTATCTATCTATCTATCTATCTATCTATCTATCTATCTATCTATCTATCTATCTATCTGTCTGTCTGTCTGTCTGTCTATCTCTCTGTCTGTCTATCTATTTCTCTATCTATCTATCTATCTATCTATCTATCTATCTATCTATCTATCTATCTATCTATCTATCTATCTATCTATCTGTCTGTCTATCTGTCTGTCTGTCTATCTATCTATCTATCTCTCTGTCTGTCTGTCTATCTATCTATCTATCTATCTATCTATCTATCTATCTATCTATCTATCTATCTATCTATCTATCTATCTGTCTGTCTGTCTGTCTATCTCTATCTATCTATCTATCTATCTATCTATCTATCTATCTATCTATCTATCTATCTATCTATCTATCTATCTATCTATCTGTCTGTCTGTCTGTCAGTCTATCTATCTATCTATCTATCTATCTATCTATCTATCTATCTATCTATCTATCTATCTATCTGTCTGTCTGTCTGTCTGTCTGTCTGTCTGTCTGTTCTGGAAAAACATAACCCACCTTATTTATTGTGGGAATCATAACCCACTATTTTACTATTTAATTTGGTGGTAATCAACAACCACCAAGGTATTCAATATTGAGTATTTATTCATTCATTCATTGTCTACCGCTTATCCGATCTACTCTCGGGTCACGGGGAGCCTGTGCTTATCTCAGGCGTCATCGGGCATCAAGGCAGGATACACCCTGGATGGAGTGCCAACCCATCGCAGGGCACACACACACACTCTCATTCATATTGAGTATTTATTTGAGTTTTATTAACCGGTTTGACTGGTTACTTGAATTGAATGGGTATAATCTATCCCACCGTGACACCAAAACAAGTATAGGTAATGTCAACCTGGACCTAATGTGGTGTTCTGTCAGTAGAAGTAGTTGGATTGTGTTCATTGTACTTATTTCTTTAGGAGTGTTCAGGGTTTCTGACTACAAATAGGTTAATAAATACTGAAACAGAGGCACAGTTTACAACATTTGAACTGATTTGTTAGCAGTGTACACTGAAAAAAAGGAACATATGGTTGGTCAGATTTAATATATTACATATAGTTTACATTAAAATATTATGTCACCCATCAGAATGTGATTTCATTGCGTATACTAAATTTAAACAATTTTCTAATTATTAGATTGAATTATGTAGCACAAGCATGATCAATTCATGTAGTGTTAATATAAACCAATTAACTTACGTCATCTCTTGAGGATGTTGCAGAAGGGTTCAGGGCTCCTTTCAGCTGACAGCGTGTAAGAGGGTTTATTCAGGGCTTTGAAAATAGAAGTCAGATCATGTTGGATGTACTCGGTTTAATCATGTGGAACGGATGTCCACATCTGAATTAAGTAAATTCAGGTCTTTTTTTTTTTTTATTTAGCCTATGCCTAGATTAGGAGTTTAAGTACTTGGGGTCAGCAGTCCAGAGTAATGGAGAGTGTGGGAAAGAGGTAAAGAAGCGAGTGCAGGCAGCTTGGTTCTGTGTGATAGGAAAATATCAGCGAGAATCAAGGGGAAGGTGTACAGGACAGTGGTGAGACCGGCCATGCTGTATGGTTTAGAGACAGTGTCACTGAGGAAGAGACAGGAGTCAGAGCTAGAGGTAGCAGAGCTGAAGATGTTGAGGTTCTCTTTGGGAGTGACAAGATTGGACAGGATTAGGAACGAGTTCATCAGAGGGACAGCTCATGTTGGACGTTTGGGGGACAAAGTTAGGGAGACCAGATTAAGATGGTTTGGACATGTTCAGAGGAGGGAGAGTGAGTATATTGGTAGGAGAATGTTGGACATGGAGCTGCCAGGCAGGAGGCAAAGAGGAAGGCCAAAGAGGAGGTATATGGATGGAATTAATGAGGATATGAAGCTAGTGGGTGCAAGTGTTGAGAATGCGGAAGACAGGGATAGGTGGAGAGAGATGATTCGCTGTGGCGACCCCTGAAGGGAAAAGCCGAAAGAAGAAGAGGAAGAAGCCTATGCCTAGATTATAACAACAACTTTAGTAGTAGTAGTTACACCTTGGCTGATACTTCTTTTAAGAGTATGAGTCAAAAAGTGCAGAGGTGGTGTTTCTGATTAAATAGTGATATGGAACATTGTCATGCTGGAATGTTTGTGCCTCTTAGTTTCAGTGTAGCTGAATGACTACAGAATATAACATAATCCTATATGATATTCTGTGATGGTCAGGTGTCCACAAATTTTTGGCCATAAAGTGTATCCATATTGAATCATAATTAAAGATCCTTTTTTTTTAATAATCCATGTCGTTACTCCAGATCAAGGCAGGCAAAGGTGCAAGTTTGCTGAATTTCCTATTGTTAAAAAAGTACAGGCAAAAAGCTTTTTTTTTCTGTTTAACTATTTCACTAATTTCATTCATCATTAACTTGTTCACTTCTGAAAAAGGACAGAGATTAACCATATGTGGCTTCTGGCTTCAACTCATCCATCCAGCAAGATTCTCCAGACAAAATCAGAGTTCAGATGTTTGGAATGATCTAAAACATTGTCCAATCTGATAACCACATTCCACAGCTTTTTCCTTCTGCCAGTACAGGTTCCTTATCTAGATAATGTGTCACAAAATGTATTAGGCTTCTACAAACCTTGGGTTTGTTTGAGTTTTCCCTATGAATGTTTGGTCAGTTACATATACAATAAGACATTGTAGCCAGACAAATCGTGTCTTTATGAAAGATTAACACACTTGGCTTTAATATTCAGACACTGCTGAAGGCCTTGATTAACTGGATCAGTTGTGTGACCTTGAAGAGGACCATGATGTAAAGTACGAAGCTAAAAGAAGGAGACACTTCACATGCTGAGAATTCACAGTGCTGTGGAATTCAGTTGCAAGCATCAGTTTTGTTGGATCAGTTTTTAATAGTTAAAAATGATAATTTATGGCTGAAAAGCAACAATTCCCCAAACAATCCATCCATCTATCAATCTAGATTGATGAAGACTGAGAACGTCCATCTATTTTCTGTAGTGCATCCCATCACAGGGCACAATCACACACACTCACACTCATTCACACATTATGGACATTTTATAGATGCCAGTCAGCCTACATGTCTTTGGATTGGTGAGGAAACCAGATAACATGGAGGAATCCCCCCCAAGTATATCAGGCTTGTCCTTTCTATAGCTGCACATTTTTCGTTAATCTAGAACTGTTATGAGTTCTTTAGTTCACCTTCTTGAGGAATTTATGTAGAACTCATCAACAAATTGTTCTCTATCTAGTTCAGAACTTTTTAAGGAGCAAACAAATCATACCTAGAACCCATACAAAAAAAAACACTTGAAGAACCTTCTCTCTGTGGAGTTTAGGATTTTACAAAAAAAAAAAAAACATCATGGGGAAACAGTCAACGCCAAGGAGATGAAGAGGAGTTACTTTTACCACCATAGAAGTTGCTTTCGGCTGCTCCCTGTTCGGGGTCGCCACAGCGGACCAACTGGTCCGCACAACAACTTGGCAAATGTTTTACGCCGGATGCCCTTCCTGACGCAACCCTCCCATTTTTCCGGGCTTGGGACCGGTACTGCATCCAGTGGCTGGGGCTCAAACCCTGGCCTTCCGCATGATAGACAAGAAACCTACCACTGAGCCACCAATGCCTCTTACTTTTACCACCATAAAGTTGATTATTTTAAGGTACCAGCCTCTGAGGTCGTTTGCCAAATATTATGTCATTTATTGTCACAAGTTCCAGTCTCTGTCTTCATAAGAGTGAAACAAATGCAGCTTGTTGAATTTTTATTCCTCTTCTTCTTCTTGTCATGTTTCCCAGAAAGCACAAAATGCAAAGTAGTCTGTCCTGAGAACTCTCCCGTGGCGGAAAACCTGCTCATTCTAACAAAGCACTGACACTGGACAAAGCACTTTTCATCAAAACCTCCTTACAGAAAACATCAATCATGCTTTGTTAATACGAATATTCAGATTTGAAAATTTAGTAGCGCCGTGGTGTAATGTATGTTAACCACTGTCAGGTAGAGATACAAGGAAGACCTCATGTGTATCTCTGATTTGAAATGGCACTGCAGTGACTGTGGCAGATATCAAGTGGGCACAGCTGAGCTCACTGCAGCTTTAATTAATCTGACAGGAACCTGGGAAATGTTCTGAATGCCATGAAAAGGAAAATGACAAACTTGATGTAGTCATGATGCCAAGTGACTAATTATCTCTATTAGTGAACAAAGCGCAGCAGATTGCACAGCAACTATGGCTGCTAAAGCATCAACAAGTTCCATTTAGAGGGGCAAACTCTAATTGAGCCCATCTGAATGGGTGAATGAAAAGAACTTCATGGTATATTATCTAAAGAAATCAGTATTTGCTGTGTTGCATTTAACTATACTGTAAGCTGCAGTAGGTGTATGATGAGGCATTCGGATGAAATGTATTCAAGAATGTTAAAGGAATACCCGTGGGGTGCCTGGGAATATCTTACATGTTTGGCTTCCATGAGGGATAACTTAAAACATCTGGTAGTGAGTCCCATAGCATCACATCTGGCCAAAACCAAAACATTGTCCACCATAGCTAGGCTGTGATCAGCATCTTTTTTTTTAAGTTGCATTTGTTTGTGCTGTGGGCTTGGAAACTCACACCTCTCACTTTCTCCATTAGCCTACACATGACTCATGGACCCTGTACTAATCTATTTTCCCGTATGACAAATCTGCTCCATGGCCCCCTTGCTCAAAACCATACAGGTTGTTCTTAGTGCAGACACATTACAAGAATCTGGTAATTGACTCCTCACTACCGTGAGTCTAGGCTTGACAAGGTCCTGTTAACTACAGCAGCTTGTGGAAATTCTGTTTTTAGCTCAGTGCTTGCACAGTATCAGAGCATGAAGCCACTTTTGTTTCTTTCTTAAAGCCAGGCTTGGTATGATAGCTCTTTGTTTACAAATAGGAATTTGGTAAAGTTGGCACAGGTAGGAAATCCATAGCTATGTACATCGTGGAAATATCCAGAGTGAAGGCCACAGTCTGTCAGAAAGGACCCACCTAACAGAACAAAGTGATGAAACATGGAAATGAATAATAGGAAACAGGCACTTCCCTGGTCAAAACTTGCTGACCTGAATCTCCTGCCTGCAAGTATCAAATAAAATATTTTCAGCTAGTTATCTGCTCTTGGGACCGAGCTTTCAATAAAATCAGATTTGAGTTCCTGACTGACTGGAATAACTATTTAGCATAAGTGATAGTACAGCAGGAGCAATGTTCACACAGACATTTTTTATGACGCAGAAACTACTTTCTTTATTTATGTGTGCTCTTCATTTATTTCTTCACTTTCCCCCTGACCGTCAAGGATGATCAACTGTTGCGTTGCATAAGAAGCAGAAGTCCTGGATGGAGTACTCCCAGACTGAAATAATTCATGTACATAATTCTTATACAAGAATGAACCTAGCTGCAGAGATATAGTTGAGAACCTAGATTATATCTGCACCAACATTAGGTTTGATTATTACTGCTGCTTGATGATGAGCAAATTATCAACATGGTAGTCAATCAAAATGCCCATCTTAATGTTAATGGAAGGCTTGTATAAATAAAAGAAAGTGGACGCCCTTATGTGGTTGGGTCAGTGTCAGGGTATCCTGACCATATCCTTTACTGACTTGTTGGATTCTATTGACATTCATAAAACTGTCTATTTATAAATTAGCATGTAATTTCATTCATTGTCTACCGCTTATCCGAACTATTCTTGGGTCACGGGGAGCCTGTGCCTATCTCAGGCGTCATTGGGCATCAAGGCAGGATACACCTTGGACAGAGTGCCAACCCATCGCAGGGCACACACACACTACAGACAATTTAGAGATGCCAATCAACCTACCATGCATGTCTTTGGACCGGGGGAGGAAACCGGAGTACCCGGAGGAAACCCCCGAGGCACGGGGAGAACATGCAAACTCCACACACACAGCAGAGGTGGGAACCAAACCCCCAACCCTGGAGGTGTGAGGCAGATGTGCTAACCACTAAGCCACCGTGCCCCCAGCATGTAATTTATTGTTTGATATTGCTTTATTATTATTATTATTATTATTATTATTATTATTATTATTATTATTATTATTATTATTATTATTATTATTATTATTATTTGAGGGTAGAACTCAGCTTAGATCTCCTCAGTGAAGTACACCATTTGTTGAGTTTACTTAATGTTTGAAGTACAGTCGATCATTTTTTGTTCATTTTGTTATTTTTTTGGAAGTTTTTCAATATTTCTAGATTTAAAAATGTGCAAGATAATTTTGTATTTTGCAGTGTTTAATAGTTGATAAATCTAAATAGATTTCTGTAAAATGTTTGTCCATTTAAATCTAATAACTATAAATATATAAAATCTGATATTGGCATTTTATTTGCTTCAGAGCAGCCTCTTAAAACTCACCAGGGCATAATGTCTATGACCTGATGTTAACAAGGAGTAATTTTTTAGATTACACAGCAGCTCCTCATACTGGTTGATCCACACGTGATCTTTCTGTGCAGATGTTACAATCATGGTCATGGAACATCATGTGCTGTGTGCTTGGGTCATGTTAACAGATTGTATGGCTCAGGAAAGACTGACTCACTCAGGCATGAGGAACCAGCATGCTGCATAAGGAATCTTTCTGTAAATCTCTGTTGAAACTTTTAGTTGGTTTTAATGCAACACTGGATTAGAGAGAGAGCAGTGACTAATAGCCATGTACAGCAAAACAGCTGAAAAGGCAAAAAAAAAAAAAAAAGTTTGATTCATGTTTAACAAATATTTATATTACAAAATTTATAAAATAATATTTTTATGTAGAAAGAAATACATCTAATGTAAGATGAGATGATGAAGTCCATGGCATATTTATAGTTCTGCTTCTAGTGATTTATTCTAGAAGATTTTGTCTTAGCAGCTATAAACACTTCTCTGTTAGAGATACTGACTATGTCTCCATGGAAATGATGTAAATAACTGTAGCCTTGTCTCTAAAAATGGAAAGATCAAAGTTAAAGATTATTTTGTGCCTCATCTATGAGTTCAAGTATTTGAAGCATTTTTTCCTTGACAGGTTATTGCTGACTTTCCCAGCAGGATAGCAGTGGAATGCAAAGAAAGCTTTGAAATATATTTTTTCCAAACTTGCGTGTGGGAACCATGTGTCCTGTTCAGTAGATAAATAGTATTTATCAGGACTGGTATGTCCATTTTGTACGCTCACAGGAAACAGGTTCAGAAGGGACAAGATATTACGTGACAAGGTTATTTGTGTCTATGTCTCTGTGATTAGTGTCTGAATGACTAACCCTATTCACATGTCAGGATTTTAATGTTTAATGGCTGTTTTCATAAGAGTGTGTGGTCTAGGGCATGTGCGCAGAGGTAAATCTGAAATCTATGGCATGAGCAATCACAAAGCAGTAGAGCTGTAAGTTAGCCATCTGGAGTTCTGCATTATTTAATGATGTTGAATGGACTTTTAGACCATGTGTGTGGTTATTAGTGTAGATTATAAGTGTGATTTTGTGTCTTCATTTATTTATTTATTTATTTTTACAGTTATTAGATGTTTTTTTTCCTAAGTTAGGCAGACTCAGTGTTGGAAACGTATTAACTTTATCACTAGATTTGGCAAATTTTAGATTCCTAAAGAACTGCTGCTGGTTATACATGTTTGGTCAACTAACTGAAGATGTATAAAGCCTAACTAAGTTGTGCTTGTGTGAATTTATAGGCTCAGTGACCAATCACTGATCACCACTGTTCACCACAATTACCATAAATCCCTGACCATCACTGCTAATAACTGGTCCCTGTCCATCATAGCTCACACCTTATCCCTGTCCATCACTGCTCACAACTAATCCCAAACACCATTGTTCACAGATCTAATCACTGATCATTTTTAGAGATTTTTTCTAAATACCTAAATAGTCAGTTGGTAGATTCCAATAAGTAATAATGTTTATATTTTGCTCTAAAACTCTAAATTTTATTCTTCAAAAAATCTTCCTTCTTTATGCATCACCCTTTGAAATTTTCTTGCTGATTCATAAATATGAAAATGAGTCTATGATGTAATCTGGTGACTTCCAGCAAGATTTTGCTTTAGCTACTTTTCCCTTTTTAACGTTTTCATGCAACATATTTTCATATACGTTTCATACCCCATTATTCATAACCATATGAAATTAAATCCTAAATGGGGAATTTCCCATTTTACAAAGAGACCATTAAGGACTTTCCAAAGCCAATAACTATTATTAATGATTTATTAGATGAATTGAAGGCTTAGAACAAAGCTTAGAGTTTTGAGTCATTCCTTTTGCTACTAGAACTTTCTTCTTTACCGCTGACCTCTCAGACTTGTGTGCAGTTGTTTATGAGGAATGAGAAACTAGCTTGGTTTGCAAACAGAAACGATTTACCAATTTAGTTTTAAGGACCACTGTAGACATTACTTTAGTAATAAAGTAAAATAATATTTCAAGATAAGATCTATATGCTAAATTTTCCCTGCATAACCCAGGCGTTGTGTAGGCCTACATTACTCCCTGTGGATGCTATATATGTAATTTAGTGTGGTGTTTTTCATTGGCGAGCATTCTCTACATTTTCAGCATTCCTGACTGAGGAAAATTACGGATGAGAAAACCTCTATGAGCTAAGCTTTAGAAAAACATTGGTAAATGCCACAGCTGAAATGCAGTGAGGTTTCACAGAGGCCAAATCCAGACAGCAGATCCCAAATTCCAGACTATGCCACACTTCATGTATTATTGTCTGTGATCAGGTGTTTCTTAAGTAACATTCTAGTGGCACTGTTATAGTTTACTGAAAAAAAAAAAGAAAAAGAAAAAATCAGGTGATGATAATCGAGTGATTAAACATTTTCCGCCTAACATGACTCTATAATAAGCTTCTCTGCCTTGTTCATCCAGAAATCTGCCTCCTTGAGCGTGTTGCCTGGCGAGGAACCTTGCGAAAGCCCATTGCCCAAAGACTGGAAGTGTTACAAGTCACCACAAGGACAGAAATACTACGTCAACACTGTAAGCAATGGTGAGCACATCTGAATGCATTTACCCACAATACAATCACAAATCCTGCAATTGAGACTGTTTGAATTTTATTCGTATTCAATATGTTTTTGAGAGCTGTAGGAATATAATCAGAACATACCCAGAAACTCTACACAGATAGCTACCCAAGCTCCTGAGCTCACACCTGGACCTTGGTGCCATCAGACAGAAACGCTGCGAATTTTTACAACCAATTTCTTAGTTTAAGGTCAAGCCACATGCAGAATTAACAAACAGGCCTGCCTCTCAATGCCCAAACATTTCTGAGCAGCTTGAGTGTGTGAGGCTGGTACAAGCGGGTGTCATTAGATCAGAGCCTTGTTCAAGATATCTCCTATTGTCTCCACGTGTTCTTTGAAACAATCAGCATTGTGTCTGTTCCTCAGTGGACTGTCCTACGTCCTCATTCCCACCCACAAGACATCTATCAGTGCATTTTCAAGATGACTAAATGAGGATCTGGGCTGAGAGCAGAATTAGTCAGGCTATAATTTTGGCTATTGACTCTCCATATTCACACTTTTGCTGTACGTTTATTTCCAAAGGCAGTCTGTTCCCTTTCACAGCAAATTCTGCCTATTTCAAAATGACAGAAAACTGTACACGTAGCTGCAACTGAGTAATAGTAGTAATAGTATGAATAACTTATTAGCATCTTCAGTTTTAAGGCTGCCGTTTTTTAAAATTTGCTTCATTCACGAATGTAACTAGATGTGAAAGGTAGCACATATTACTAGCTATCCTTTAGCACAAAAGGATAAACAGTACATCAGTAAATACAATTAGCTGTGATCCTGATGTACTTTCCCCAGAACTGCTAACACAGTTTAGTGACTGGATGTAATTCAGGGTCAAAACACTGTCATACATTACAGTAGCTCTTAAATTAAGAAAATTAATGCCTTTTAGTTCTTTGACCTGACGTCAATTTGACAAGCTAAAACAGCCTGTACACCACCTTCAATTTCAAGGCAATTGAGGCAGCTGTTTTCTATAAAGCTAATTCCACAGTGTTCACTAAAGTTGTTAATGTGTAAACAAGACTTCATATGAATGCGGACCAGTCACTCACATAAATCCCCTCGCTGACTAATGTACTGGAACTCACTTATTATAAATCGCTTACATTTCTAATCTGTTTAGTCTGTGCTCCATCACCGCTTGAAGACATGACTGTTACGGGGATTTCGGTTGAGGAAACACATTCGGTGAACAATGAAGAAAAGCATTACACACCAAAACAAGCTTGACTTTGAAGGCTTTTAATATAGTTTCTGACTCTCTCATGTCACATTGCCACACATTATGTTGTGTTGCGTTTGGTTGCCATGGTGACATGGTGGTATGATGAGTGTGTGTGTGTGTTTATATGTTTGGAAGTGGGGGGTGGGGGGTTGTGTAGTGTTGTGCTGTGTGGTTTCCTTCCTGTTCTGTGTAGCAGCTTTTTGGTTCAGTGGCTCTCTGCCCTGCTGGTTATATCCATCATGCCACAACAAACTGGATGGGATAAACAACAAATGGTGCACAATGAGAAGAACTCCACTGGTCCTAAAAAGTAAAGGATGAGAGTTTGAAATTGAGGTGGATGAGGACAGCATGAATATTGTATAGTGTTGACCCATTATAGTTATATGCTATACAATTTTTGTCAGCTATTACATGCTTACATACATGTAACATATAACATGTAACATGTACTCTGAATCATCCATCCTGGTCTTTTTTGTTAGAAATATTTTTAAAACTATACTACTATAATACTATAGTAAAAAGAGTAACTTTTAAAGTATTCACGATTCAAAAATTAGCTAGCCGATTTTTTGATGAAGTGTAATAAAAAGCTACACAAGTGAGCGCTTTTACACAGCTGTAAAGTATGTTTCATTGTTGTCAATGTGATGGGATCTCTCATTGTTTCAGGAATGTTTGTTTGTCAATAACTATATAAGCTGTATGAAAGAATATAACTTAATAACATAAGTTATTTTCATTCAGCTAGCGCTTAGAAAATATTAGCTGCAGCCTTGGTTGCTGCTGTTTCTTGCTAGCAATGAAGTCATTCTGCTAAACTTGATCATGTTACATGTATTGTAGGAAGTAGCTGTAATTCGTTTCCTTGATATTTTCACAAAACACTGTTTGCAGTCTTTGTTTTGAAAGCATTTATTTAACAAGATCATTGTCAAATCATGTTGTCTGATGAGATACACAATACTTTTTACTTTTCTTTCTATGCTTTGGGGAGCTTGTCCTTGTCTTTATGGCTCTAAACAGAGGGGTTGTTGATTAGAACAGGTTTTAAAGTCAGGTTTTGAGAAATGCTTGTGATCTTAACAATAAAACTTGACTGATTATATAACCTGAAATTTAATGTTTCTTCTAGTGCATAAATACACATGAATAATACACCGGCTGCTATTTGAATATCGTAGACATTAACAAATGCCTCAATAAATTACACACATTTTTTGGAAATGTCAGATGCTGAAATTGCTTATGATCAATGAAAAATGAAGGCTATGCCTTTGGGTAAATTGTCGGGCAGAAACAGCAGGCACCACAGCCGATGCCATCACAGATGGCGATAAATAAAAGATGGACTTCATAACTAGACGTAACTAGGGCAATATTTACCGCATAAGCTTTGTCTTCATTATAGACCAGAAACATATGATATCCTTCCTGTAGTTGTCGACAATCAGTATACGAAAGATATGGGAGGACATCGATGTGGAATCTTGGCCCTGCTGTCTTGTTACAGGACGCTTGTTTGAACGAGTTCATTTGATTTATGTTTAGCGCAGATGCTTGTTGCTTGGTAACCAGTTCAGAGTCAGAGATTATTAAATGATCCGCATGCATTATTTTGGTCTTTCATTACATTTGCAAAGACACTGACTGATCCTGCATAGACTTTTGTCTTTTCTATGCTTCAGTTCTATGGTGATGAATACCCACAGTAGCTAAAGTGGCCCATTGATATTCGAGTCAGATGGAGGAAAGTGACAGGAGGAACAATTTAGGATCGGTTGCGCATTAGTAAAGAGAATAAACCTAATCAGAACAGCATGGTTGACATGCTAATTAGAGTTACGTAACATTATTGACGTTTATGAGAAGGAAACATGTCTTCTCTACATTAGCAGTCTGCAGGCAATTACATTATCATCACCAGTTTAGCTGATGCCTTTCATATTATCGATCGCCTCATTACGAACCAACTCAAAGAAGCCGGGAGGAAAAGTCGTATGATTGAATGCCCTCTGATGACATAGTAAATCATTTCTGAAAGATCTTGAGCTCACACTGCCAAATCTGTTCTCCATGCATGCCATTCGTGCTGAACTGATAACTTGGGCTTTGCTTTTTCTGTTGCCGAGCACTGAATTATACGCACGTCAAAGCTTCACATAAAGCTGTGTAGATAACGTTATCAGTCCTGTTTCACTTCGGCTTTTAATTTATTCTGTTCACTCTGCAGTATCAGTTTGTGTACTGGAGATAACTGAGCAACTGTTAACTAGCAAACCATGACCAGATTTATTTTTCTAGCCAATAATTAGCCTTTATACATGACACAACTCAGTCAGTTCAAGGTGTACTTTTCAACTCTTTTTCCCAGAGGACCAACAATGACATTTTCACTTGTTTTGGGGTGTCCATTCACACATTAATGGCTCATATGAAAATAGACACTCAGGGCTTTAAGAATTTGTTGTTTTTCATAAGTATTTCTGTTCTTATCTAGCCTAGTAGGGGTGATATTCTCATTGAAAGGTTCCAAAACAACCCAAAATGGATGTTTGTTTTCACGTCTTCAAAGTAAGTGGTGATATAAAAAAATTTCTGCTCTGTGAGATGCCCTAAGTGCTTGTTCATAAGCATCTCAAATATGTAAGGTTATCCAACAAAGGGAAATATATCTCACACTGAAAGCTAACAGAGTTCTAACTCATTTTTATATTATACTTATGGCGATAATTCATTTGTTTATACTGATTGAAAATGTCCGATGAGTCAATTTCCATTCTACCTGCATAATGGAATGGCAGCGTACTGATAAAAAAGGGTTAAAGGGGTTTAGTTTATCTAGATTACTTGCTACAGTGCACTAGTGTAACCTTCTAAAGTCCATCACAGCACTGATCGGCTGATGTAATTTATTGAAAATATCCAAAATTTCTCCTTTTCTGTTGCAGAGACTACATGGGAAAGGCCTTCCAGTGTCCCTGGGACACCCAGAACATTATTACGACACAAGAACTCCTTACCAACGGGTGAGTCTGCTTTTGTTGCAGAATGCCACTTTGCATGTTTTAGATGTTGGTTTACTTTTTTATTTTAGCTTAGAAGAAGCTGCATTTTGGTCAGCCTCGTAATCATGATGGTCGACTCTGACACTGAATGTTCTGCACCAAAATGTGTTGTGAGCTAGAGTATTTCTGTCCTTACTCTGCACCGAATTACCCTGGTAATACATTTCCTGTGGTATAATGTTAGCTCTGTTTTGAACCTTAGCAACATTTTCAGTAATCAGTGATTCCCTCATAGTCATAAACAGGATGGTGACATCATGGATTGCCTTGTAGCCGGCTGAAAACCAGCTTTAAAAATAAAAGAGCAACAAGAAAATGACACATTACGCAGAATGACTAAATTGTTCCGTTAAAATAATAGTGCTACTCAAATAAATTCTAAGTGACAACAGTTTTATCTTTGATTATTTTCCCTTGTGCATAAACACAACAGATAGATAAATTAGTCGTAATAAATGAGTAATGTACAGTATATAAATTCTGTAAAATTCATCACCATTAAATGGATTAAAGATTGTTTTTGACTGGAAAAATTAAGATATTGTGTATAATTAAGCACCTAAATGTATAGACTAGTTGGAAATCTGCCAGGAAGATGACAAATTCCTCCTCCAAATTAACACACAGTGGACTGTATACAAGAAAAGCACCTAATATTCAAAATATGGTGTTTACAACCTGGACGCCTCTGCCAGGAGGTTATGTCTCTACCATAAATATATGTTTCAATTAGATGATGATCTTAAACATGCATCCAAAACAACATAGTAAACACAAAATCAATGTTTTGTAATCGTTCAGGATTTCAACTATATTAAAAACATGTGTTGTGAATCAACAGTTTATGGAGAAGTGGCCCAAGTCTCTCCAAATGTTTTGGCTCAAGGCTCAGGGATGTTATTCACTCCAGAGGAAGCTTCTCCAAAATAATGGTTTTTTAAAAAAAAAAAAAAGAAAAGATAATTGTAATACACCATTGTGCTACTAGAAAACTTTTTTTTTTTAAATATTGTGTTGAAATAGTGCTGCTCTGTATTATGTTTACATCAGTGCATGTTTTATTCATTGCATATACGCAGTTTTCATGAAAATGTATATCTATGATAGTAGTGGTGCAATATGTGGTGTAAATGTAGTGCATTGTATTAACCTCTCTTCTTTTCCCCCTCATTCTTATTATTCAACAGCCTCCCACACAGACTCACCCACACTATGATTCCCTAAAGATGACCACGGTTTGATTAACACTCGATTTTAAACTTCTGCACTGCTGCAGCCATCTGTGGTCAACTAAACAATGCCATAAATAGAGCCAGCACAGTGATGCTATCTGTGTCACTATGGGGTGTGTGATTAAGCTGAAGAGATAAACGTGATCGTTAAAGATTCCCCTGCCATTTTACAGCTATCATAGGAGGCTCGTTTTGCAGGAAGCTCTTGTCATTTTAGCCTCGTGTAGCCTTGCAGTGTACTTTATTAGGAACACTACCATAGGAATATTACCATTATATACCCCCACACCATATCCCCCCAACCCCCACCCTACCAGCACCCCCAGAACGGCTTTAATTCTTAACAGCAATTCTTCCTAACATGGCCCAGTGCTGGAAACATTCCTCAGAGATTCTGGTCCATGTTAACATGATTGCATCACATAATTGTTGCATATTTATCAACGATGCTTTTCTGCTCAGAACCTCCTGTTCTACCACATTCCAAAGGTGCTCTGGATGCAGACCTGGTGACTGGGGAGGCCAGGGAAGGGCATTGAACTCATAGCCATGTTTATCTAACCAGTTTGAGATGACTTGTGCTTTTTGACATGGCACAATATCATTCTGGAAATAGCCATTAAAATATAGATAAATTGCGGCCATAAATGGATATACAGCAGACTGTGGCATTCAAATCAAGCTTGATTGGTAGTAAGGGGCCCAATGTATGTCAAAGAAACTTTCCCCACACCATTACACCACCAAGATAGATTGGGTCCATGGATTCATGCTGTTGACAAATTCTAACCCTACCCATAAAAAATTCAGGTTCATTAAACCAGATGATGTTTATCCAGACTTTGACTGTCCAGTTTCAGTGAGGCTGTATCCCAGTGTAGCCTGTTCTTGGCTGACATGAGTGAAATGTGATGTGTTTTCTGTTGTTGTAGTCCATTCACCTCAAGATATAACATGTTCTGAGATGCTTTTCTGATAATTGTAAAGAGTGGGTATTTGAGTTAAAGTAGCCTTTCAATCGCCTCTAACCAGTCTTGCCATTCTCCTCTGACCTCTCCTATTATCAGGACGTTTCCACCTGTAGGTCAGCCACTCACTGGATGTTTTTTGTGTCTCACACCATTTCTGTATAAACTTTAGAATCTATTGTATTGCATGTGAAAATCCCTGGAGATCAGCAATTTCTGAAATACTCAAATCTGCCCATCTGACAACAAAACCCATACCACAGTCCAGGTCACAGAAATCACATTTTTTCTACATTCTGATCATTTATTTAATGTGAGCATTAACTGATTACTTTGACCTGTATCTGCATGATGACAATGATGATGTTGATAGTGATGACGATTGGATAATGAATAACAAAAATGTGCAGATCTATGGGTGTGCCTTATAAAGTGGCCAGTGAATGTATATTTAGTACAGAAATCCAAGAAAGAGGAACCTTTGTTTCCTTTACGAAGTGTCGAGATAATAAAGTTTATGAGAGATTAAAAAAATGTTGCAATTGCTGTGTAGCAACTAATGCAATTGAGAAACAGCCCTGAGAGATCAGTGTCACTCGATATAAATGGAGGAAGGAAACAGTAAATGTGTTCAGGATGAGGAGCTCTCCACATAAGGATGTGTCTTATTAGTGGCTGCAGCACTCTGAGCTTGTATTGTTGTCTGTATTGACTCATACGGTTGAGCATGAAGAGCACCACGCACTTGTCAGGCACATTTTTTAATTCATGTGCTGAAATTTGATCAAAAGACTAAACTCCCTCTCATGTCTGGTTGACCATTCATTGCTGAATTGCCACTGTGTATACCGCGTCTTCTGTGGTGTTTTTGAAGATTAAACGAGGCCCCTGTGAGGGTGACATTTGCGCCTACCCGCTTTCTGTTATAATAGAATAGAGCGGCGTGTTTTCAAGCACAATCACAACATGCACTTTTCTTTCAGTCCTAAAAATACAGGCATGGATGTTGAAATTGAACTGAGCACAGGACGGTGCCATAAAACTGTTGAGTGAATACAAATACTGCAGAAAAATAAATAGTACTTCTCAAAACACTTTTGTCTGTTTCAGAGTTGTCATGCTGTCAGTAATGAATGTACACACACACTCACAAAGCACACATTATGTGTGTTTCCTTAGCAACTCCATCTAGAAATCTCAGTCGCCCAAGACATGACCTGTTCCTGAAGTCAAGAGCAACCTGAAGATAGGAATAACTCATTTCTTATTTCTGACTTCGTCAAGCTCACTTTCTTCCATTGTGTCTCTTTCCAGTGAATGGATTTCATGGCAGCAGTGGCCCATTGCATCAGACAGAGCAGTCACATGTACCAAAACAGAAGGCCAACACAGATCAACAGGTAGGACTGATCTGCTAGATATCTTCTTCTTTATTTAACTTCATAACCACCATCCATCTCTGTTTAAGATGAAACTTACAAAAGTTGTCTTTCACCAGTCCTCAGAAACATTACGAAATTGTTTCCACACACATACCAAAAAAATTACTACTTGTGAGGCAGACATTAAGAACACTAAAGAAATGAGAACCTAAACCTCTGGTTTATATGCAGATTATTACAGAAGAGGAGGACTTGCCTAGCCCTTCCTCCCACTCAGTCTTTGTTTAGTCTTAGCATAACATCCATGAGAAACCTAGTAATAATGTAGTGTTTCTTGCGTTATAATTCCACACAGTACAGTGTAAAAAAAATAAGTAATAAGAAATAGATGTGCTTTTGTATCATAGCCTATTGCAGTCCATGTGAAAACATTATAAGTGTATAAAGAAGTGTAAAATGTTCAGTATTCATAAGAGTATCCAAGATTCTCTATAAGTCTCTCTAAACTAGACAGGAAGAGACTCAGTGTTGTTATTCTTCCCGAGGAAGGCTTTTACCAAAAAAATGTGACGTGGTCTGGGAAAACCCATCAGATGCTTCTGTGGCTGAATTTTGGCCAAAAGAAGAGAAAAAGAGATGATTTATTTTCTGCCTGTGATACAATTTTAATAGCCCATGAATATATTAAATGATGTGGAGGTTTTTTTATTATTATATAATTTTTAAGCTTCTTTAGAATTTAATTGGTGTGGTGGTATTAGCAGTCAGTCAGCCTAAAGATGAGGGTGATTTTCTCATTCAGCGAAGTTGCTGGTTGTCTATGTGCCATAGTGAATAAGCCTAAATGATTCAGTTTGTAATCAGATGCTTTCTGTCCTGTTATGATCCTACACTATATTAATATAATTTTGTCCTTTTTCACTTTTTTGGGAGAACCTGATATTAAAATGCTATAACTTTATTGTTGGTTGCTGCAAAAGGCACCAATATTTCAGCTTTCATACTTATATATAGTAGAAAATATGGTGTCATGTGACACTGGTCTTTGTTTGCAGAATGATGATTTCCATCTAAATTTTACCTTAAATCAAACTAATGCATAAACAGGAGCCAAGAAGAACAAAATCTGGTTTGCACCAAAAAGTCTAGCTGAAAGAATGTGACTTGTAAAGATAAAAAATACATTCATTCATTCATTCATTCATTCATTCACTACCGCTTATCCGATCTATTCTCGGGTCACGGGGAGCCTGTCTCAGGCATCATTGGGCATCAAGGCAGGATACACCCTGGACGGAGTGCCAACCCATCACAGGGCACACACACACACTCTCATTCACTCACGCAATCACACACTACGGACAATTTAGAGATGCCAATCAACCTACAATGCATGTTTTTGGAAGGAAACTGGAGTACCCGGAAGAAACCCACGAGGCACAGGGAGAACATGCAAACTCCACACACACACAAGGCAGAGGTGGGAATCGAACCCCCAACCATGGAGGTGTGAGGCAAACATGCTAACCACCAAGCCACATGCCCCTCATCATAAAAAAAAATATAAATAAATAAATAAAAAAAAAAAAACAACATAATTATTAAAATGTTCAATAGCAACTGAGCCAACCACAAAAAATTAGAGCCTGAGTTTTACTGAAAGTCTTAATATTACAAACCTCATAGAATGAATTACATTTAATTCAATTACCTTTGTTTGCTTTGATTCATGGATGTAATGCTTGAGATCTTTGGGTTTGATCTTTGACCTTTCCATCTGATGATCACAAAGAAATTCACCATGCGAAGGGTTTTCCCAGGCTCCCAAGCACATCCTTAGAAGAGGTGCTAATAGATTTGTTAACAGTGTTTTGTATAAACTTTGGACTACTTGGGAATTTTAATGTTTAAATGAAAATGACAGCTTATTATAGAAAACCCACATCACAGCCCCTCCTCATGGTCATCATAGTGGTGAAAAATAACATTTTTAACACATGTGGCAAGACTTTAAAGCACAATTTGAATTCCTCTTATGGAGTGAAGTTTATGCATAATGTTTCGTCCCCCAGAGCCCCATGTCCACATCCCCCAGGAAGACAGAGCACAAGACCTCAGTCACGGTGAGTACTGTGAACAAAAGCAGCAGCAGCTGGATATCTACAGCACGCTCCCATAACACCCTGCACAGCACAGAGATAAGCAGCAGCTGCCAAACCAGGACAGAAATCACGCTGAGCAAGTCCATCTGTTGGTTTAGTTGCAGTTTCACTTTTTTCAACGTCATAACATTGGCTTGTTATTTTCTGCATGTCGGTTTTTAGTATCCTATGATAGTCGTATCAGATTCTGGCATACAGTTTTAGTGCAGAAACAAATATTTGTTCTTGTTCTCTAGATCTGTGAGATGGTTTGGGGGGAGTAAAAGTTTGAATAGACTGTGTATGAAGGGACTGCAGAGCATGGAAGCAGCTCTGGGAGAAATAATCAGTGCTGGCTTTCAACCCAAAGTGGAGGTGAGCCACAGCATGTCAGGGGTGACAGAGGCAGTATATCCTTGTTTTTCCTAGGTGTTTCCTAGGTGTTTCCTAGGGCAACACTGTTGAGTTGAAGCATTTATAAGGGACGAGCTCAATGGGTGTGCTTTCACTGCTGATTTTGCAGTTTGGGTTAAAGGAGCTGGTTTATTAAATGGCATATCATAGCGTTGGAGGCTTTTTACAGTATCTGTGCTCTTCATTCACTGATTCATTGATTCATTTTCAAGCTGAGTAGGTCTGTCTTTCCCTAGCCACAGGTTCAAATTTAATTCAATTTTATTTTGTACAGCATTTTTAACAACGCACATTCCAGTACTTCCTGGGGGATCCTCCTACATTCCCAAGCTAGCTCTGAGATATAAGCTCTCCAGCTGTTATTGGATCTACCCTTACCCCGGGGTCTCTGTTCAATAAGACACACCTGATACAGCTCTACCGGGGGTCATCAAGAGATATTCTTGTAAGGTCCCCAAACCAACTCACATGGCTCCTCCAGTTCAGTTCAGTTCAGATGAGCAGAGGTTCTTATATGAGGTTCACCTTATCCCAGAGACTAAACCCATCAAGCAAGTGGACAAACCTCATCTCCACAACCATACTCATGGCCTTATTCTTTCAATCACTATTCGCAATGTATAAGTATAGGTGATATAATATTGACTTGGAAACAAAGAGCTCTGCTTTGTTATTAGTGTAGATTGATTAGCTTACACATAATTAGGGTCAAGTTATTCATCCAGCATAGTTTTGTTAGCCTGTCTAGTTTGTGGTAGTGTAGTTATTTTATTTCTCATATGGTTGTTGTATGTCCTGTGTCAAGTTACATATGAATGTCAATAAAACCCACTTGAGTTAAGTATATATTGATATTACATTTATATTATAGCTTTTCACAAAACTTTGACTACTAACTAATTGTCTTAAATTAAGTCAATAATAATAAAATGGGTCTTATAAATTAGGACTGATTATTCTAGTACATAGAGTTACAAAAGGAAATGAAGCTTTACAAATATTCATAGATCACAGCATTCGATTTTAGTGTATCGATTGACAAAAAGTATTGATTGACAAAACGTTCTAACTGATTTTCTAATCATGTTTCCATATAGGCAAATCAGAATCAATTCAAATAAATACAATCCTCTCAAATCTATTGATTATGCAATAATTGTGACAGGCTTTAACAGAGAGGCTATTTCATTGAAACATTAGCTAATATTATCCCTAGCATACACTAGCAATAAATGAATATACAAGTAAAAGAAAAGTGAAACGCTTTAAGTCAACTGCTAGTTGAACTCCGTGTTTCTCTAAACAGCCGGGTTTTTCTGAAGTGCAGTAATAAAACAGGAAGTGATGAGGAGTTGCCATAAAGCTTCTCAAATGTCACGCGTCAGAGAGCTCAAAAAGCATTGGACCTATCTCAGAAAAAAAAAAGGAAACCACAGGGAAATGAGAAATCGGTTTCTTTTGAAATGGCCAACATGATTCCGCTCCTGAAACCATGGACTGACGACGCTGCTGTTTATAAGTATTCGAGCCACAGTAGGGTCTGATGAGAGAACTCTGAAACCATTTGGAACTTGTTCAAGCAAATTTTCAGCTGATACTGAAATTTTTTTTTGTAAAAACACGGGTTAAAATACTGTGTTAAAGTGCAAAACTCACCATTTCTTCATAGAATCACTACACTTTAGTGTTTGCTTTGCACCTAATTTGCTTTCATACATCAGTCTCAGTCAGTGCCACAGAAATGTGTGACTAAGTGTCAGGGCTTTAATACAGAGACCTTTTTTTTGATTGAGTCTGTAAGCTCAAGAAAGCTTTACAGTTTACACCGAAGTGTATTAAATAGTCTCAAATGCAAAGTGGTCTTTAACATGGTTTTACCATTTTTATTGTGAATGTGATTAATTCTGTCTTAAAATCTTGTATTATATAAGCAGCAAGGTTATACGCAGTATACAACTTGAAGTGAAATGAAAACCCAGCATGCTTCTCCTAGACTATGCATACAAATAAACTAAATTAAGAAGGTTTAAAGAGGTTTAAAAAAGAATGAATGGAAATAATAAGAAATAAAGAAAAGGTAATAGAATGTGATGTGCAGTTATGTTACATAGAAAAGAAAATGTGACACATTTCAGTGGCTTGACTTCTGGTACGATGCACTTCTGCTTTTTTTTTTTTTTTTGCTAGTATACAAAGTGCCAGTGAAAAAGTGATCAGTTTCACTTGAGGATACCTACAGACACAATGGCTTCAAACATTTCTTTCTGTATGTACTGACTGACAGACGTAAGAGGGATGCGACGGATCTGGGCTGATCCTCTCGTTCAAGGTTGAGCAGAGTGAGGACTTTGATAAGCAGCTTGTCATGTTGTTTTGGAGAGCTCTGAGAGCCCATCGTTGCTAGCTTATCCACCCTCTTCTCAGCAAAGATGCATGGGAGTTAATGTGAAGACAGATAAAGCTGCCATTGTGAAGCCGCAGATTCCCGGGCCTCTTCAGGATGCCCAGTGTGGAATGCTGGGAGGATTAGACAGACATTACCGGATGTCTCTGTGCTCCTGGGATTGTTCATGTTGTCTTTTGAGACTGTATATTACTTTTTATGACTTAAACAAAGAGCACATTTTAGGACCCACTCAGGCATTTTAGTAATTCCACAAGGCTCAGTGAATTTTCCTCAAAAGATTTTGAAAGAGTTAGGAAGAGTTTTATGAGTAGTTTGAGACATGCTGCTAGTGTTATGATGTCACACATAAACCGAGGATTTAATGACATATGAAAATTCCCAGACATTAGATCGTTGAGCAATTCTTATTTATTAATAATTGTCATAGTGGAAATTAAGAGTCATGGTTGAATTTCACTCAAGATATTCAAAAACGTCAAGAATCTACTCAAGTTTTACTCAAGAAAGCAAAACTACAGCATAGTGCACATGTAATATAATATTCCAAGGAAGCTTATTCGTCTCAGGTATTCAAAGAAATGCAAAAATAATAATAATAATAATTATAAATAAGTGGCTTAGTGGTTAGCACGTTTGCCTCACACCTCCAGGGTTGGGGGTTCGAGTCCCGCCTCCGCCATGTGTGTGGAGTTTGTGTGTTCTCCCTGTGCCTTGGGGGTTTCCTCCGGTTTCCTCCCTTGGTCCAAAGACATGCATTGTAGGTTGATTGGCATCTCTAAATTGTCCGTACTGTGTGATTGTGTGAGTGAATGAGAGTGTGTGTGTGCCCTGCGATGGGTTGGCACTCCGTCCAGGGTGTATCAGGCACAGGCTCCCCGTGACCCGAGGATAGATCGGATAAGCGGTAGACAATGAATGAATAATAAGTGGGGTAAAAATACATGCACATGAACTCTTAGTCCTTAGATTTCCTAAGAGCCCAAATAATTTGCATGTGCAAGGGGATAAATTGTGCATGCAAAAAGTGGGGATGTTGCAGAAAATTAACAAAGAGTAATCGTATGAATTGCATCACATACAAGGAGAGGAAGGAAATAATATGCTAGTAAGGTTTTTGTGTGTATTATTTGTTCTTGAGAGCTTCTAGAAAGGTAAAAAAAAAAAAAGAAGAAGCACAACTTGACATAATTACCAGTGTGACACCATTTAAAGGTTGGAAGATGTGAAGAAAATATGAAAACCCTTTCAGAGTATCTGCTTATGTGTTGTTGGCTTCAGTGGTGAGAATGTAGAGCGAACATCCATTCATTCATTCATCCTTCATTCATTCATCAGCTTTACTCTGGTCAGGGTTGTGGTTAGTGAGAGAGACAGGTATATACCGTTAATAGGAATGCCGGTCATCATGGCAAGTTTTTGGAGTTAGTAGGAAGCCAGAGGAGCTGGAGGATATGTGAAACTCTACATTAATTAAGGGCTGGCGCTTTGAGGCAGTAACACTAGACACCGTGCAGCGGATATCTAATACAAAACAAACCACTGAAATTCATACTTTTGAGAACATTTCTGATCCTTTTCCCCAATCTTGAAAAACCTTTATGATTAAAACCTACTGAGTGGTATAATTTTGGTATCGTTTATCTGAAACCGACTTCCACGAACATAATACCTGCTCCTCAGCCATATGGATTTGCACAAACAAATACCCTCTGCACCTCTCAGGCTTATTAAATCACGCTATACTAAATTAACATATGTGTATTGACACCACCCTGTATTTTGTTGTTTAGGAACATGGAGTAACATCCCAAATCTACGTAAATGTCAAAATACAGGGTGGTGTCAATGCACATATGTTAATTTAGCATTTACAGTGTGATCTAATAAGCCTGAGAGGTGCAGATGGTATTTGTTTTATTCACATGCTATATTTGGCTGAAATATGAGTTATTTTGCATGTTTCTTTTATAGGTGTTATCAACTTTTTTGTAGCTCAGGACTTAACCAAAGAGGTATATTGTAATCTTTGAGAAGAATTTGCAGATTGTAAATATGTAAGCAGTCTAGACATCATCATGTGCCTTGCAGATGTTTTCACTCAGTTTAGCGCTTTTCTGAGACAGGGAGCTGTGAGCTGCCGTTAGACAGGCAGCGCGGAACACATCTGTTATTAGTCAGTCTTGCTGTCACAGCTCTGCGTCTGTATTCAACCTGAGAACAGAACTCATTGTCATAGGATGCGGAATAAACAAAGCAAATTTAGCCTCAGAGGCGGACCACGGGCAGTGCAAAGCCGCTATGAGGAAGGAGTTGATTAATGGCACTCATTCACTGTGTGCTGCTAATTTATGTAGAACTTATGGAGATCATTAGATAACATTCACATGGAGAAGGAACTGGACCTAGAGCTCTGGACAGAGCAGTAAATGTTGTTAATCACACAGCCAAGCAGCAGCTGCGATGATTACTAGCTGCATTTACACACTGTATGTTTTCACATTTTGTTTTTGAAAGGAACGACAGATTTAAAGGAGGAGCGCTTTTTGTATATCTCTTGTGGTATAGTGCAGGGTGGCTCAGTATACAATGCCCACGTCGAGTCACATGGTGCCCGTGAGTGTAAGTCTCACAGGAAGAAAAGCATGTTAAACCATTCTTAAATGACTAAAATCACTAATTGGGTGCTGAAAATAGTGCCACATATGGTGTTAATATGGCCATGTGGGTCAGCATGTAGGTGATTTCTCAATTTCTTCTCATTCTAGTCTCACAGCAGCTTTCTAAATGGCACACACTTCACTAGAGTTACTGCCCGCTTACATTTACATAACAGAAAACACACAGAAAAAAGAGATTTGAAATGCAGTTGTTTGATGCTAGGTAGCTGTTCAGATATGTAGGTCCAGAATACGAGCTCATACCGACACATGGAACAACAACATGTTTTCAACCACAGCTGGAAAACCTGATAAAACATGATGGGACATGCTGTTATCGGAAACGCTCCACGCCATTGTGTGTGATATCGCTCAGATTGTTTTCCTGTAACACCACATCCTCAAATGTTTATTCCTTTTACAGTACAGTGATATGATTATTAACTTTAAAGTATTAATTAATAACACATTGAGCTTTTTTTAAACCGTTTATAGTCACTTTAAATGTTGTGAGACTCCTTATCACTTACATAGTTGTTAAGCAGTTATAATCAGTAGTTCCTTCATCTACCCCTCTTTGTTTCTCTCTGTTGCAGCTAATAACACAAAGAAACACAGCTTGACGTGCTAGTTGTAGCCTCCATAAATGTTAAATAAAAGTGCTTACTTTTTATTAATTGTCTAAGAGTATCAACAAAATGAGCTGTTACTACAGAAACAGTGAGGTATAAGAACGAGCACATTCATTTAATCATTTTAATTACCAGCCAGAGCTGCTTATAGAAATTAATCCAGAGCTTCCTTCGGATTTCGTTATGAAGAGCAAATATTTCACAGCACTACCTTACATGATGCGTGTTTTTGATTCTGTTTCTCAGCAAATCCACTGCGTGACGTTCCCACTCCCGTTACACACCACCGAACAGCAACTCCTTAAACCAAAAGAGTGGAGCTACTGCGATTATTTTTGGGTAAGCAAGCAGCAGAGGAGAGAGAAGTATCATCACCATACTTTTATTATCAAGTAAACATGATAATACAGTCCAAAGGTATGATAGAAAATGCTATAATTTGTTAAGTTGTCCATGGTTAGTCAGGTCTTTTTTAATTCATTTTTTTTTACTGTGGCCCTAAAAGGACTGTCAACCTTGGCAATACCACAAAGAAAGGATCATGTGAAAGACACTTGTGAAACAAACACTTGTCATTCTCTAATTTCTAGAGATTAGATTAGATTCTAGTTCTTCTAATTTCTAATCTCAGAAATTCGCCTCACATTATATGTATAAACTACTGGAATTGTTAATAGAAAGAATGTACAGATTGTTCAAGAAAAGAATAACACACAGGTGATCATGCAGTTAATACGATGATCGAGAAGACGTGAAGTGGATTGTTTTTGTATAACTGCACTTTAATATCAGACAGAAGTTCCTGTTCTATCACTTATGTTATATCTAAAGTAAAGAGTAGATCCTTCATGAGCATCTGCTTCTCTCTTTCTCTTTCTATCTCTCTCTCTTTCTCTCTCTCTCAAAATCACAGTCTATCATTTTACAAAAACCTCCTCTGTCCTGTCTTTCCTGTGCTGGGAAACTTAACTAAGGACCATGATGGTTTCAAAGCGTTTACAACCGATGAGACTTTTTCTACAAATAAACGTTTCCTAAAAAATGTCAACAAATCAACAATAGTACAACAAATTTAAGATTCAATTTTTTACACAGCGACACATTTTTCAATCCATTCATTGTGACGTTCGTCGTACAAGTCCCTGTGTAGGAGTGGTTACTATAGAAACAAAAACATAACATAATGAGCACATTAATATTAACCTATGCTTAATATTAGAGCTGAAACTCCTGTCTTATTCATGTTGTTATACAAAAATAATGTGCAATCAGATTCTGACCAATCAGATTTGAGACTTCAGCTGCGCTGTGGTATAAATATCAATATTCCACAGCACACTTTGTAAGCTTGTGTCACTGCACCTTATCTTTGCCAGGGTTTCACTGTGCTCTTTAGGCTCCTTTGAGATGCCAATCTTTTAAATTGTAAGAATAGAGGAGATAACAGCGTGTTAATATTTAGGTCACTGCACACAGAGTCTCAGCAGATCCCTAGTCAAGAATCTGTGAAGAAATTTCCAAGCAGGACAAAACATTGTTTCCGTCACAGTGCTCCTGCTGATTTTATTTGACAGTATGGTTCTCGGCATGTTTACCAGTGCTCATGTTTTGTCTCCTGTTGCAGGCGGACAGAAAGGACTCACAGGGGAATGCCACCATCACAGGCTTTGAGGTCTTAATGCAGAAGCAGTTGAAGGGAAAACAGATTCAGAAGGAGATGGCTGACTTTATGAGAGAGAGGTAGATCAAATCTCACAGCATCACTTCAGTCTGTGTATCCTGCATTACCACTATTTCATAAACAGACTGTTTTCTAGGAACGACTGAACGCCTGGTAATGAGTTATAATCGAATTCTATGTTGTTTTGTCACACAACTGTGTGATACTTTAAAGACATTTTAGCTGGCTTGTACAACTCAGCAGGATTCTCTGTAAAACCCAGGTTGTGTAACACTTTTATAGTTCTGCTCTTTTGTTGGCATGAAAACTGTAACAAGTACCACATCGAATTTCCTCTATTTTATTAATGACAGACGTTTAAGTTCTGTAAATTAAATTGCTTTTGAAAAATGGGAAACCTTCTTGCTGAGTGGACAGAGTTACGCAATTCAGTCTAATGACGACTCATGCTAGGTGTCTTTTGTATTCTTTTCTCTTTTTAGTTTCTTTGCCATGTAGCTTTCAATAACATATTGATTTACTGATGATAAAAAATGTTCTCAAGTCAGCAATGGTCCAATGTCTGTTTCCATAAACTTTTCCTGTCATCCTGTGTACTTGCCAAACCAGTGGTTGACAGAAATGATCTGGGAAAGATCTGCTCTTAGCAGGAATGTGATGTAAGGGGTCAACCACAGTACCACTTTCCCATTTTCCTCAAAGGGGAAATGGGGGGGGGGTCAGCAAGAAGACAAGAAGTGCAGGAAATGACCTCGTCATGAGAATTTCTAGACCCAGATGTGCTTCAACCACCGTAGCTAAAATCAGTATTATGACTGTTTGCTACATGCTAAAAAAAACAAACGAAATACATGCCTTTCTTTTCTTCCATAAGGATCAAGATTGAAGACGAATACGCCAAGAATCTCTTGAAACTCTCTCAGATCCCTCTAGCAGCTCAGGAGGAAGGGTAAGTGTTCATCTGTAGCAGCTGTAGTAGATAAAGTGGTATGGGGTTTCTCTCATGATTGTTAAAACACCCAGAGTGACCTTCACTGGCTGTGATGTAATACCTTTACTCAACGTGGGACACTTTCAAAGGGACTAATACTCAAGGGTCTAGTGCATCTTCATTGCACCTTCACTTCAGCCAGTCATGTAGAAACACCAAAAACAACTCTTAGAAATTCCATGCATGGTATTTTCCTGCATGTATCCTGAATACTCAAAAATCCTGAGTGTATGATTATAGTTTTCGCTTTGCCACACGTTCCAAATGACATCCTATAATTTAAAGTGCTGATATTCCAGCAATAAATCTGAGCTGTATGTACACTGTTTGAGTGTAGCAGTGTAGCATCAATTGTTGTGCTTGAAATGAAGCCTATAAAATTCATGGACCTGCAGAGGTGCTAACTTCTGCAGTTTAGTCGTAAACAAACTAAATTAAATTCACACAGTGGAAAAACATTTCATTTACATTTACATTCCTGGCATTTGGCAGACGCTCTTATCCAGAGCGACGTAGAAAAGTGCTTTAGTTCTCAGTCAATGAATACATTAACACTGGTTCAATAGGACACAAACTTGGGGTACCATTAGCCTAAACTGACTTGGGTTTTTTTTTTTTAAACAAAACAACAACAACAACATAATACATAAACAGGGAAAAATAGGAGCTAGCTTAAGTACTTCAGGAAGAGGTAAGTCTTCAGTTGCCGTTTGAAGACGGCCAGTGACTCGGCCGTACGGACATCTAGGGGAAGTTCGTTCCACCACCTTGGTGCCAGAACAGAGAAGAGTCTAGATGAATACCTACCTTTTTCCCTGAGAGATGGTGGGACCAGTTGAGCAGTGCTAGTGGATCTGAGGGAGCGAGGTGCAGTGTGAGGAGTGACGAGCGCTTTGAGGTAAAATGGCGCTGGTCCATTCTTAGCTTTGCAGGCAAGCATTAGTGTTTTGAATCTGATGCGTGCAGCTACCAGAAGCCAGTGGAGGGAACGCAGCAGTGGGGTGGTGTGGGAGAACTTAGGCAGGTTGAAAACAAGTCATGCAGCTGCATTTTGGATCATTTGCAGTGGGCGAATTGCATTCAGAGGTAGACCTGCCAGAAGAGAGTTGCAGTAGTCCAATCTCGAAATGACCAGAGACTGAACAAGCACCTGAGTAGCCTGTGTGGATAGAAATGGCTGAATCCTTCTGATGTTATACAGAAGAAACCGACATGAGCGTGTCACATTAGTGACATGGGAGGAAAAGGACAGTTGATTGTCCATGGTTACCCCAAGGTTGCGAGCAGTGGCTGAAGGGGAAATCATGGAGTTGTTCAGAGATATCGCAAGGTCTTGGGCTGGGGATGGATCACCTGGGATGGCCAGCAGCTCAGTTTTGCTGGGATTGAGTTTCAGCTGATGAGCTGTCATCCAAGATGAAATGTCCACCAGACACGCTGAGATCCGAGCATAAGCTGTGTTATCTGAGGGAGGGAAGGAGGAGATAAGTTGGGTGTCATCAGCATAGCAGTGGTATGAAAAACCATGTGAGAATATAACTTTGCCAAGAGAGTGAGTATAGAGGGAGAAAAGGAGAGGACCAAGTACTGAGCCTTGTGGGACACCAGTAGAGAATCTGCATGGAGCAGATGTCAATCCCTTCCATGTTACCTAATATGAGTGTCCATCCAGGTAGGAAGCAAACCATTCCCATGCTGTTCCACAAATTCCAAGACCCCTGAGGGTGGACAAGAGAGTCTTGTGGTTTACTGTGTCAAATGCTGCAGACAGGTCGAGGAGTATGAGGACTGATGACAGTTTGGCTGATCTAGCAGCATGTAGTTTCTCAGTGACTGCCAAAAGGGCAGTCTCTGTGGAATGTGCTGCTTTGAAGCCAGACTGGTTGGGGTGATGGAGGTTATTCTGCATGAGATAGACAGCTGATTACAAACAACACGTTCGAGAATTTTTGAAAGAAATGAGAGAAGTGATACCGGTCTGTAGTTGCTGATGTCTGAGGGATCCAGAGCAGGTTTCTTCAGAACAGGTGACTAAAAGAGAAAGGTGGAAAGGAAGGAAAAGCCTCTGTTTTGTTAGACAAGAGAAACCAAGAAGGGAAAAAGTGATGCCTTTTTGAAGTCTGGTTGGTTAAAAAAAGGTAGTCTGCTAGTGAAGTATTAGTTTCATTATACTTCTGCCTCACAGTTCACATCTTTACACCTGGGAAAAAAACAGTAGCTGCAGTTTTGTGGTAAAATTTTGTTTTTTTTCTCTCCAATGCCAATTTTCTGCCAATTTTGTTAGCAATGGTGGTACCTCTGTGGATGTACTCTGTGGAGTGCTTCTTGTATGCTGAAGTAATACATTTTTACAAGAAGTGAACCATTATCTAAATCGTATGATGTAGAATTAAGATAATGGTCATTGACACCACACATTTCATGTTACCATAAGATACTTCCTGTGTTAAGTAAGTTATTTTCCGTCAGAGGTCATTTTCTAAGAATAGCCAAGAGACATTCTTAGTTTAGCCTTCATTTACTAGATCAGATTTTCAGTGGATCAGAAGTTTACATACATTTATATACCCAGAATTTATGTACAGTACAGTTCCATACAGAAAAGTGTCTTATCGGATATTTTCAATCAGTATAAGCTAATGAATAATTTTATTGCAGCAACTGTGTTATAAGAACAGTTAGAACATTGCTGGGTTTCTGTATGTAGAATATCATGACTCCTTAAGCATTACTTTTAAAAGGAAATTCCTTTTTTTGGCTTCTAGTAAACTGAGATAAAGAGACAGTTAACTTGCATGTAAAGTTTTGACTAATTACATTGGTCCAATGTCCAATTACATTTACATTTCTCGCATTTGGCAGACGCCCTTATCCAGAGCAACTTACAATTTATCTCATTTTATACAACTGTGAAATTGAGGGTTAAGGGCCTTGCTCAAGGGCCCAGCTGTAGCAGCTTGGTGGACCTGGGGTTCAAACTCACAACCTTCTGACCAGTAGTTCAACACCTTAACCTAAAGTACCACATCCCCCAAATTAGATGTCCTAATTGACTTGTGAAAAGAAACATATAGAGTTGTGAAAAACTGAGATTAAATGTCATTAGCTTAGGTTTACGTAAACTTTTGTCCTTAACTGTATCTTATCTAATTGTATCCCCCTGTGTGTCCATTAAAATCAGTGTGCCACTGCAGTACTGACAAGCATAAAACATTCCTCCAGCTTTTCTGTCATTACCACAAAGCTGTCACTCTGCCCAACTGCAGATTTCTCAGAGTCTCCATGCCAGTTCTGATAAAGAGGGCTAATTGTTTCATACAGAGCGCAGATCATGCAGCAGAGGTCCACCCACCCTCTCCCGCAGACAGGCACCACAATACTCGCATTATTCTGCCTCTCAGGCTGGATTTTGTTGTGACTTGTGATAGCCATTGTTTCGCCGGCTGGCTCCTACAGCCACATTCGCAAACACGTTTTTCCTGAATTTACCATTTGTGCAGTTTCCATTGTAGATGGCATTGTCACTGAAGTGCAAGCTGTGACCTTTTGATACTTTGCTGACCAATCATGTGTAGCCTTTGAAATTGAGGACATGAACAATTACATTCACATACTTATGTAAGAAGTGTACCTTCAAGAATTTAGTAAAGAAAAGTCATTTTTATGACAATTTTGCCTGTATTTTATCAGACTGGAGGTACACGAACGCAGCTGATAGGTAATCTGTCAGTTTTGTTCTTGGCTGTTCTCTTTGTTTTGTGCCAGGATGAATAGGAAAGGATTGTATTAGAAAAGTAAAGTCTACACGTCTCCCATTTAAAGCCTTTTGAATCTGCACACTGGACACAATTATTTCACTCAGGACTTCCTATTGGTTCAGGCTAACCAGTTATTGAGAAAAAATAGTCTAATAAATGCAAGAAAAATGGGGCAATCTGCACTTCCCCATGCACTTTCACCTCATTGTTTTACTGCTTGACCCTTGAAAAATGAATCCTGGAAATTTTTTAACTTGCAATAACTAATTTTATGGCACATATTTTAAATATAACTTGCTGCTGTGTAAGTTTCTTCTGTTTTTGGTCTGGTTATTATCAACATACTGTTTTGCATACATGTTTAAGACAGAGTATGTTGTTACTAAAAAGGCAACTGTGTCACAACTGCAATTATTTTCTTTTGTCTTAGCTTCAGTCTTTAGCCATTTCTGCAGCACCATTAAACACATTATGGGTCAAACGTTCTGAATAGTCCAGAATCCCTCATGTCCTAAATGATCTCCCAGTCACACAAATTACTCATATTTCTCTAGTACACTGGGAGAGGCCTGGGCCCAGCTGAAGAAAAGCCTGGCAGACGAAGCTGAAGTGCATCTCAAGTTCTCCTCTAAGGTAATACAAAAGATATAAAACTGAATTTTTCTAGTGATTTACAAAAGTGCATCCAAGATGACATTTCTTCATTTTAAATCCTCAAATGTCAAATCAAATATAAGAAACAACCCAAGCCAAAATTCTGTTCACATCAATATAATTAAGTTTATACTATATATAAATCCATTCTGTTTATCTCTATCAATTACATGTTTATATAAACTGTATATAAAGCCATTTTGATTCTCTCACTATGACACAAAGTTTGAAAGTTTATATTAAATGAGGATAGGATTTGGTGTACAGCTGTTTGGAGGAGAGTCATGTTTTTTACACTGGGTGATAAGGGAGTGTATGTGTTCATCAATTGTCTACCGAGGTCCACCCTAGTGGTGTCTGTTAGACTATGTTAATAGTTTCACTCCCATGCCTTTCCCAGAGGAATTCTGACCAGTCCTGCCTGCTCCTGCTTCTGCAAAAAGTTTAACCAATCCCGCCCACTCCTACAGAAGGTTTAACCAATTCCACCCATTCCCATAGAAGGTTTAACCAATCCCACCAACTCCCACAGAAAATTTACCCAATCCCTCCCACCCCTACAGAATATTGGACACCCCTACAGAATCCCACCCACTCCTGACAAAACTTTAATCTTACTCACTCCTACAGAATGTTTAACCAGCCCCACCCACTTACACAGAAGATTTAACCAATCTTACCCATCTTACATAAAAGTTTAATCAATCCCACCACTCCTGCGGAAATTCTGCATCATCCCGCCACACTCCCGAGAAAGATTAACCAATCTTACCCAGAGGATTTAATTAATTCCACCCATTCCTGCAAAAATGTTAACCAATCCCAAAAGCTTTTAAACCATTGACCTAAATGTATCATGGCTCAATTTGAAATCAAATTTGCTTTTACTTTTTTTTGCACCAGACCACAACATTTTGTTTGACAAACGTACTCAGGTATATTTCCCCAAATATAAACAAATGAATAATTTATACCCTCTTGACACTGACCAGTTACTGAGAATGAATGAATATTTATGAATTTGGCCTTCTTTGTCCCGTGGGTCATATATCTGACTTCCATCCATGTGAATATAAAATGCATCCACTCCAGTAACCTTTCAGGTTGGACCCAGTCCCATGCCTCGGGAATTCTAGTCCCTGCTACATTCACACATTAATACAATGCACTAGTGTTGTACAATATTTCTTAGTTATATTCGTATAGCTGTAATCATATCTCATATCATATCTAAGTGTAAATCTAAGTCAAATCTGTATCTAAGTCAGATCTACAAGATATTTATTGAATATGGCCACACTTTTGTAAAATGTAGTTAAACTCTCTCACTATCATTTTCATGTATTTGTGACTAACATGAACTTTGTGTTGTTGTTTTTTCATATCTTCCAGCTACAGAGTGAAGTAGAAAAGCCCCTCATTACATATCGAGACAACTTTAAAAAGGACATGAAGAAGTTTGACCACCAAATTGCCGATCTCAGGAAACAGCTGGCCAGTCGATATGCTGCTGTTGAGAAGGTACAGAACATTGTGTTATTAAGTCAACACTGTGCATGCAGACAGGATTGGTTCATAAATCAAATATTTCCAAAACAGTGATGCAATAACTTGACGCATGACACAAATCAAATATGAATATATCCAACTCTACTACAGACAAGACCTTTTACTGTAACTTTTCTAGAATTTCAGGAATCCTTCTCATGCATTATTAAAGCTCCACTCTATTTCCCAGATCACTAGACCATTTCCTGGCCCTTGAGGCTTTCCGAGCTCTATAACAATCACATGGCCATGCCCTTCATGCATGACCTTGAGACAGAGCATACAATTGTCTGCGGTAGAGGAGTGAAAGCAGTAAACAAACCAGCCCTGACAAACTGATCTAATTTCAGTGTGGTCATTACACGAGCCAAAATGGAAGAAAACCAATAATATAAATTTAGGATTGCATAGTCAAGTGAGTTAATAGGGAGGCACATCTGTAATTCAATTGAGCGGTGACTGGAAATTGGATAAGAGTTATATAACACTCAGGAAAGAGAATAAACTAAACTCATCTTTTATCTGCCTGCTGTGCTTATAGGCACGTAAAGCGCTCTCTGAAAGGCAGAAGGATCTGGAGGTAAAGACTCAACAGCTGGAGATCAAACTGAACACGAAGATTGAAGAGGACATTAAAAAAGCCCGCAGGAAATCCACACAGGCAGGTCAGTTCCAAGGAAGTCAGGTCAAATTCATTTTTCATCCCATCCGTGTATATGCTGAACACTCTGAAGGTTTATGATCTAAAGGCTTATCCTTGAGATTACTTTCTACATTTAAAGTAAATAGTAATGTCAGTGCCTATGTGTGCATTTATTCCTTAAAGAAAAATGTACATTTGAAAAATATCTTTATTTTATCTATATTGTTATCCATTTATGACTGACATTTAGTAAAAGTAGTTGAAATTGAACACTTTTTTTTTTGTCAAATCATTTACCCATTCGTGTGGTGGTTTGGGAAAACACATCAGTTGCCGCTGTGGCTGGATTCTGGTGTGAAAAATATTGGAGAAGTACATTTTTGGACAGATTTTTTTTTTTATTCATGTTGAGTAAGGAGCCACTTTAACAGTTTGCCGTTTAACACAGTGGTTAAAACAGTCAGGTAAAAATAGCATAAAGATGTTTATCTGGTTGTCAATATGCCTAGCTATGTGTGACTTCCTACATCATAAAGCACTTTTTCCAGACCGCAGCATATATTTGATTTTTTTTTTTTTTTTTTTTATGTTGCTGCATATATTTTATAATGTGGAAAATGAACAAATGAAACTAGGAGTATTTGTGTTTGTTATAAGGACCAAGGTAAGTATAACACAAGCAACTTTCAAAACTATGATTACAGTGCAGTACAATAAATAAACAGGACAGTACAGTGTTTTTCCACTGGGCAGTGCAGTATGGTACAAGTGAACTATAATCCAAGTGGCAAATGAGGCATATCATACCCAAGTACCAGAGCCCAACCTACCCTTCTTGCCAAGGTACCATGTGGGAAACGTTAGAAGTGGTGTTAGAAAACACATTTACTGCGTATGATGAAGTGTCTAGCTAGAATTACTTTTCTATCAGAAAGTTCAGAATAGCAAGTGATGCGTCAATAGAGTATTTTCACTAAAGATTAAAGTATTGGCACGCTTGGCAGGGGCGTGAGTTCCCTTTGTCCATTAAAAATCTCAAATCTCTGTCTCATTCTTAGTAGTTCATCCTGAGAGAAAGACACACAGCAGATCTGTGCAAATTTTTACATAGAATTAGCTTCCAATAATTCCCAATTTCATGGGTAGCTTTTCAAAAGAGGCCATCACATAGTCCTGGATAGGTCAGGGTCTTATTGTGGCTAAAGCTAATTGAAAACTCAGGAAAAATAGTTGTCACCGAAGGACAGGAAGACAGGGAAAGAGACTTAAAGTAAAAAGAGAAGGATACATAGGAAGAGACATATGGTCCAGATGGAAGACATCGATGAACTCAAACATTATTATTACAGTTATAAAACAACAAGCATCATGTGCTGAGTAAATAAAGTTGAATGACTTACCCAAGCCTGGAACATCAGTCATCAGACAAAGGGGATTTGGAGCAATGGGAAAAGAGACAAAGCTTCATTTAGAACTATTTGTGAAAACTTGGAAAGACAAATAAACAATCCCAAGTCTAAGCACGTTTCTCAGCCAGTGGTATGGATTAAAATGCTGTGTTTTGACTCCCTCTAGCGGTGAATTATGTTCATTGCTCTAGCAATATCAACAAACGCTTAAATATGGAGTAGTTAGCTTTTGAATCCCATCATTTTATCCCAAATATTAATATAAATCCGCTTTCATTCCCCCGAGAAACTCAAATTAGACTGTGTGTAAGATTGAATGAAGAAATAATTGTAGCTCACGATTCATAAAAGGTGAACGATGAGACGTAAATTGTCCAAAATGGCAGAGAAAATACCACAAGAAAGAACACCGCACCAGGCTTCAGCATGTTATTATTATACAGTAATTCTAGGATGTGTTTAAACATTTTAACACGTTATCTTCTCTAGCATTAAAACTGAATAGCATCATCATACATAATGAAATGTCTGTCTCCACAAGTCAGTCTTTAATATAGTGCCATTGTTCTCGAATGTGATGAAACAGTAATGGATATGATTTCTTACCACAGGTGATGATCTGATGCGATGCGTTGACCTGTACAACCAGTGTCAGTCAAAATGGTTTGAGGAGATGGTCACTACAAGTCTGGTGAGATGATTTGCCTGCTCCATAAGAGTACAATATGAATCACTGAAATTTTGTAATGACATTATCCTTGAATTTCTTGTATTTGTAGGAACTGGAGAGACTTGAAGTGGAGCGAATAGAAGTAATCAGAAAACACCTCGGACAATACACGACGCTGCGGCACGAGACGGACATGTTTAACCAAAGCGTAAGTTTAACACTTGGACATGTTTGCAAGGCAGCATGGGAAACCCATAATATATTGCTGCAACTAGGTTCTGGGGTGGAGATGTGGATTTAAGCTAAATTCAGGGGTTTTTTTTACCCATAAGATACACTGATATCTTTAGAAAGAAAACATATAGCTATTTAATTATCTAACCTTGCCTTCTGCCTGCAAACATCATGTCGGGTAATGAACCCAGTGTGTAAAGGTGAGGAGGAAGATTTGTAAGGCTGACGGTATTGTGTTTAGAGTCCTGGCTTGTGTTTATTTTCACCAGATATTTCAGTGCATTTTCAAAAACTCAACTAAAACGGACAAACAGAAAAAAGGGCATCATTATCTTGCAGCTTTTACCTCATTCAGGTTCAAGCACTGTGTATGTGTGGGTGTGTAAGAGGGATTGACTTTTAACAATACTTTATTAGAAGCCATTTTCTTTCATACAAGTTCATTACATTCTTTCCAGATCTCTATACAAATTTATTTGCAAAAGTTATTTCTCCATTATTTAGTGGGAATAAAGCAGCATTAAAATCCCATATATTTGTAAATGTTTCCATTTTAACATAGTATTTATATTCCATCATTGTCCTTACTTTTACCAAACACTTGAATATTGATAGTCACAGCTTGAAATATCTTCCATTTTTTTTCTTTCTACTGAAATAAATAACCAGCTTTGCCTGTCCAAATATGCTCACTAAAATGTTCACTAAAAGACAATAACAGGGTATTCAGCATATCAAACAATCTTATCAGTCTCCCACAAAATGAACTCTGCAATGTAAATCACCAGCATTGTTTGTCAATGGTGGTTTATAGAACAGTCTCCATGTGGGTCCTACTGCTGTGTCAGAGAGAGAGAGAGAGAGAGAGAGAGAGAGAGAGAGAGAGAGAGGAGAGAGAGAGAGAGAGAGAGAGAGAGAGAGAGAGAGAGAGAGAGAGAGAGAGAGAGAGAGAGAGAGAGAGAGAGAGAGAGAGAGAGAGAGAACCGAAAGCACATTACATAAATAGACTGATGGAAATAGGGCACAGGTGAGAATCATCACACATCTCTGACCCCACCCCCACTGCTATAACCTCTCTAGCTAAGTATGATTAACTGAAATGCTGAATGTCAGGCTTTTTAATCACTGGATAGTTGTATTCCTTCAGGCTGCCACACATTTCTTTGAATCTATCATCAGCATACTTTCAGAAAAACATCCAGTACAATGTATAACAATGTTTTCTGTGTACAGACGATAGAGCCAGTGGACAAACTACTCCAGATTGTAGATCCAGCCAAAGACAGAGAGATATGGGTAAAGGAGCACAAGACAGGAGAGGTCAGACCAGTGGACATGGAGCTCTAACTCAGAGACGAGGTGTTGCTCAAAGAGGAGATGGATTCTCTATTCTTTCCTGCAAGAACATGGGGAGAAACAACATACTGGAGTAGAAAAAAAAAAAACCATGAGCTTGTGAATGAAACTGCTGTCTGAGGAGCCGGAGCTCAACTGCCCAAAGCAGTGTTTTATACAGAAGTGGAACTTTGACCCTATGATGGATTCAGTACAAACATGTAGAAATATTTCTCTCTCTCTCTCTCTCTCTCTCTCTCTCTCTCTCACACACACACACACACACACACACATTTTATCAAAGAAACAAAGCTGCACAAATGTCTGTAAAAAAAAAAAAAAAAATTAACAGGTAATCAAGAATTGCTGATGTCGCTTGGATGAGTTTCTAAAGATTATATCATAATCCAGTCACCTTGATTTTAGATGCATATATCTGTTTAATTCTCACTCGAGAGAAACAATGAACTGAGAGATATAATGAAGTGACAGTTGCAAACTGAACTGAATTCATTAAAATGAAGTAAACAAATTATACAGATTCGATCTTTTTTTTTTTTTTTAGATTTCTAATTTGTCACATGTTCTTTCTGCCAGATTCTGTGATGAAGATCCTCTAAACAATAGACCTGTGACTAAAGAAAATGATCATGTTCTGCTTACACAACACTGTGCGATCTGGGATTGCACAGAAAACAGCGTTTCATAGACACAAACATTCTTCAAAATGAGCTTGAACTGTGTTGTTTTTAGTTTTGTGTCAGTCAATCCCATCCTCTAGTTCATACATGTGTCACAGAGCACCATAGCAGCATTTAGCCGCTTAATACAAAAAACACAGTATTTTACAGTAAAGTGTTTCTGGTCATGTTATGTTACTAAATCAGCAACCAGTGTGGTGTCACATTATGCCTTCGGAGAGACATGATCACAGAATTCATTTTTTTGTCTGCAGCAGCACTTTCAAAAGCTTAAAAGCATATAGTGCAATGCTGGCTTTAATGTTCTCCTGCAAGAGTGTTGCGCTGCCTAATCAAATGCTGCTGCTTTATTACAAATTTACTGCTACAAGTTTGTAAACGCTTGAGACAAACTATATTATCATGATTGGTTTCTGTTGGTGAAGGGAAAAAACAAAATGCAGTGGCCTGAATCTGCCTTCATGAATGTGATGTAAATATTCTGTAATAAACGTTATATATTCCCATAACTTCCTCTCTCATAACCTCTTTCATTTCCTCCTTCATATACTCAATACAGATCTGGGGTTCTTTCGATTATAAGATACTTTCTGGATTCATTCTGTTGATCTTTTTCTTCCCTTTGTTTTTTTGTATTTTTTCTGGACATCTTTTTTTTTCACCCAGAGACCTTGCAGAATGTACAGTTGTGCACTGTAACTGCATATCTCCAGGTATATTTATATATGTAATACTACAAAATAGCTTGTGAATCTTTATAATAGATCTAATGTATTGATTTGTCAAATCATACGGTGACTTAACAAAGCCAAATAGTGTCTCTCTTGCAGTCCAGGGATATGACCTCATAACCTCTGAGCTAACACTGCCACCATCTTCTTGTACTAATGTATACTAAGGCACAGTTTCACTCACAGCTCCACAAACAGCTTCATTCATTTTTTTGCTTCCTTCTGATCTTTCGAGATATTTTTTTTCTTTTATAACATCCAGTATTGAGGACAGGCTCCAAACATCCAGATATGTACGAAATATGTAGAAATTAAAGAGGTACAGATAATATATTGAAATTATTTTGCACTATGCTAGTTTTTATACCAAATGTTGAAAATAATAACACAGTTTTTTTTATGTTTATTGTCTGAATGAGATCTCACTTTCTTTCTTTTTTTTTTGGTTCAGTTTCTAGCAGCTTGAGGATGGTTTTCTGTGATTGTTGATGTACTTTTTTCTGTTTTGGTGTTTAATACAAAATGTATGTAGATTGTAAATGAAGAATAAAATATCCTCAATTGATTTTTTTTTCCTTTGACGTGAAATAAAGTATATTAAAGTTAAGGTTTTAAAATGACAATCTTGTCTTCTGATAATAGAAAGAAAGCAGCAATATATTTTCAGTTCAAATTTTATTGTTAAAAAACGTTTTATATTTATAAGGGATTAAAATACAGTATTATTAATACAGTGAATCATTTCTAAAAATAAAAAAAAAATCACTTAGCAATCCATTTATTTCTTGACATTACCTAAAAAATTGGAATGTAAGTAAACCTACCAAAAGCAAAAAGCACTCTTTGCTGGTATATGTGATATGTCTTTAAATACACAGTGGGTTTAACTTTTTTTATAATAATAATAATAATAATAATAATAATAATAATAATAATAATAATAACAACAATAACAATAATAATAATAATAATAATAATAATAATAATAATAATAACAATAACAACAATAATAATAATAATAATAATAATAATAATAACAATAACAATAATAATAATAATAATAATAATAATAATAATAATAATTAGAAACTGATCAATTTTTTACTCTTGAATATTCTATCTATCAATTGTGGTATTTTTAAAAGGACATTATTGTCATTTCAGAATGACGTTTTGGGTAAAAAAAAAAAAAAAACAGTCATGCAGTATGGTTGCTTTGGCTTTGTCTCTGATAGATTTATTCTGATATTTCAGATTTGTGATGTCCTGTTTCTTTGGTCTTTGTGTTCAGAAAAAAATGGTGATACATGAGGCTTAAAGTAAAGACCTACTCCACATCTGGTTAGCTCTTCTGTGTATGAACTAATAGTGCAACAATACACAGCTGGCCAAATGATACAGGCAATTAAGATGGAGTTTGTTTTGATTTAAGGCTCACGTTGGTGATTTATTTCAGATCCAGTGTGCAGGAGTTCTCAGCCAAAACAACTAAATTGTCACTAACCAATTAATTACAGACCACACTGTATTTTAAGTAATAAAAAAAGATAATACTGAGAATATAAATGTGTGGCCAGTAAAAGGTTTTAGTCGATCATCAGTTTTTTCAGAGAATTGAGATAAGTGGGGATGAGAGAACTGACTGATTCATCATCATCAGTGAGGATCTTCTCGCCTCTGCCTTCTGAGCCCACGGAGCTTGGGGATCGTACCACCCCTGCATATGGAGTGCTGTAACCCTGCAATGAAATCAACAACAGGAAGTCAGAACAGGACAAACTATATATAACATATATGTAGGTTTTTTTTTTTTTCTGAGACAAACTGCTGTCTTGGTCAGACTCACTGATGAGTAGCCCTTGCCAAAGCTGCCTCTATTCTTGGTCCTGATCTTAGTGAGAGCAGATTCGGCTATGTCGGCTCGCTCCTCTGCGTCGTCCAGCTCGTGTACGGTCTTTCTGTACTTGGCCAGGTTTACATTGGCCTGCTCCTCCTGCGAGAAGACATTCATCAACTGCTAAATATTTTAGCTGGCATCATGACAGCACACGGATATGAAGATACACACTGAGCCTCATTTATCGAGGCTGAAATTGGACAAATCTGAGCAGAAAATGAGATCATGTTAAATAAGCAGAGAGTCTCTGTATATTTGAGTGCGATTTCATATGTTCAGAGGGGAATATATTAAAACGTGATTTGCTGGAGGTTAGTTTAGGTCACATGAAGAAGCTTTTTATTTATCGGATCTGTCTGCTCTTATTTATCATTTAGTAAAAGCTGAGCTGTGTTTTTTATTTATTTTGTAGTCTAGCCATTAACTTCAGTTCACAATGCACATATGATGTGTGAAGATTAATTCCTGGGCTTTGTCAGCATGTGTAAGTAAACCTAATGTGAAAATGCCTGAATTTAGTACAAGGAGATTTAGACATAACTTGTTTTAAAGCATTGCTCCATCACACACCTCTTTTCATTTAAAAACAGAGAGTCGGCTCACTGATTGATAGGATGATGGTACGGGAATGGTGTAGGGTTTTAAGTCACTAGCCAGAGCTCTGATAAAGGACTGGTGGGGTTTTTTGTACTCAAACCATTAAAGACAACTGAATTACAACAGTTTGGCTGTAATTCCCTTTCTAACACCTATGATAAAATGTTATGTTCAAATATGCTCACATTTAGGTGTGTAAACCCCAGCCTTCCAGATAACAAAACAGGAATTCATAAGGTAATAATTAAATATTTCACAACACCACTGAATCTAATTAAAGATATTTTATACAGTTAGATTCACTAGCCTGTGATTGACATGTGATCAACTATATGTGTTCAGAATCAGGGACAGATCTACTCTTAAATGATGATGATGATGATGAAAAGATTATTTTATGTATCAGCGTTATGGGAATATTACCTTACTAGCCAATTTATACATCCGGTAAAAATAATGAAGTCATCAGAAAGCAGTTTTGTCTGGTGTTTCTTGATAATAATCAATTTATGAATGTTGCCTTGATTTGTTTCTATTCTTGCCTTTTAAATTGACTCACTGATCCAAATACATCCCTACTAATATTTTATGATCCCTACTAATATCCTAAGATAAGATAAGATAAATAATTTATTACTTATACTTATATTACTCACACTGCTGCATTCATTTTTAGTTAAAGTCTTCCTCTGAGCTTAGAATGAAATACATTATATACCAATCCAAAAATGTCCTGATATAAAGTTATACTGCTGTTGTACTGTACATTTTTAAACATTTTGTTTGACCCAAAAGTTTGTGTTTTGGTTCAGAATGATTTTCTTCATACCGCCTCCTCCACTTGTCTCTTATAGGTTTTCATTTTGATCTGCAGGCGTTCCAGCAGCTCCTGCATTCTTTGCTGGTTCTTCTGGTCCTCCTCAGACTGGAAGAGGAGCTCCTTGAGGCGGCGTTCATTCTTCCGCAGCGTCTTCACCGTCTCCGCATACTTCTTCTGCTCTGTTTCCAAATCCAGCTCCAACTCCTTTACCTGCAGGATAAAGACAATGCAGAGAGTGCAGAAGAGTTTGATGTCTACAGAAGATATAATTGGATTGTCTAAAAACCAACAGCGCAGGAACAGACGTTGAGACATGAGGTCGTTGTGTGGTGATGTAAACAACTGTGCGTGTTTGCACTCTAGTGAAGTGCAGTATATATGGAGGCAGTGTGATTTTCTGTGGTTTACCCTGCCTTCCAGCTTCTGAATAATCTTTTTTCCTCCTTTCATGGCCAGCTGCTCTGCCTCATCAAGTCTGACAGTCATGTCTTTGAGCTGAGCCTCCAAGCCCTTCTTCACACGCTCCAAATGCATACTGTGCTCCTGCTCCACACGAAGCTCCTCAGACACTCGTGCAGTCTGCACAGAAAAAACACAAGATGGAAGAGTCTGCGAGTTAAAAATGATCATCTTGAAGCTTAACCCTTAACCGAGGCCCTATTGATAGGTCATCTCTCTTGATTTTACAATCATATACCTTTCTTCATAAAGAATTAAAATGTTATTAAATGTAAATCAAATATAATTATTAGCAATATAAAGATGATTTATGGAATTTGACACTAAAAAGTCTTGAGAAGTGCATACACATGCATACACAGGGGTGTTAGTAAGGGGAGGTGAATGCAGGTGCAGGATTTTATTGAGGACTAAAACTAAACTAAGACGGTGAGTGAACTTGAACACATGAACTTATATCAGGGTGAAACAGGATACATGTAAGGGTGATTGGAACGTTTGAGGCTGTTGGGAATGATAGTCAATTGCAGTCTATTTTTGATACCTAGTATTCCATCTTGTTACATTCAGGGTCAATATCCCCTGAAATCAATCAAAGGATCTTCAAATGAAGTTAAAGGCCTATCTGAACTATGCTAAATGTCCATAGCACAGCAGTATATTTTATATGAAACTACTGCACGTCTGATCATTGTATATCTTTTTTAATTTGTCAGTGTGATGTGTATTTTGTGTTTTAATTAAAAGCTGGACCAAAAAAGTGGAGTTCATAATCAATTATGTGTCAGTAATGTGAGTCTATGACTCTTTGCCAGCACTGTGAACACAACAGCCAACATCCGCAAGTTTGATGATGTCTTCAAGACACGCTTTTACACTCGAAAGCAGCAAAATATCACAACACATCCACAGTGGAGGAAGAGTGCAGTGTGCAGTGTAATACAAAAAAAAACTGATTGGTACATTTTATCCCCAGTGTTGCAAGTTCTATGCTATCATGTATTACCAGATACTGTATCATACCTCACATAAAGCTTTCTTGATCTTATCATTAGCTCCTCTCAGTTCATTCTGCAGCTCCTCATGCTCCTGGGTGACCTGCTGAAGATCCACCTCCAGTTTCCGCTTGCCACTGCAGGCTGACTGAAACTGCAGTGACAAGTCATGAGGGAACAGTTACACTAAGTTCTTAATAACACAGATGAATGCATGATGGAATCATTCACTATATATATAAATAGTTAAAGTGTTCAAATGTTTGAGGTTTTTATTTATTTTTGACAGTAGGTCAACACCAGGTTAGGTTTCTAACATGGCTGCACCTGGTTGGTAATGTCGTTGTATTTCTCCCTGGCCTCTTGGAGCTCAGTCTCCAGGGTTTTGCGAGCTCGCTCTGCTGCTTCGAGTCCGGTACGACTCTCCTCTCCCTCTGTGACCAGCAGAGTGCAGCGTCGCTCCAGCAGGGCCTGTTCCTCTCTCAGCTCTTCCTGCAGCCGTGTTTCGTCTTCCAGCTGAACCTGCAGGTCCTGAAGGAGATGGTACAGAGTGTCAGGTCATGTCACTGTGCATGGTTTAGTGTGTTCAGTGTGATAATTTTAACACTAGTTACACGTTTTTACTCAGCACATAGGCAGAAATCTTACTGTAATTTAGCAAAGCACCTGTGCCAGTTTATTACCTTCACTCGAGTGTATTTTATCAGGTACACTACATTGCCAAAAGTTTTGGGACACCCCTCCAAGTCATTGAATTCAGGTGTTGTTTTTCAGGGGTTGGGCTTGGCCCCCTAGTTCCAGTGAAAGGAATTCTTAATGCTTCAGCATACCAAGACATTTTGGACAATTTCATGCTCCCAACTTTGTGGGAACAGTTTGGGGATGGCCACTTCCTGTTCCAACATGACTGTACATCAGTGCACAAAACAAGGTCCATAAAGACATGGATGAGTGAGTTTGGTGTGGAGGAACTTGACTGGCCTGCACAGAGTCCTGACCTCAACCCAAAAGAACACCTTTGGGATGAATTAGAGTGGAGACTGCAAGCCAGACCTTCTCATCCAGCATCAGTGCCTGACCTCATAAATGCACTTCTAGAGGGTCAAAAATTCCCATGGAGAGAGCTTTTAAGGGGTGTGCACTATACAGCCCACTATACAGCTGCCCCCTTGGGAAAATCTAGCACCCTAACCTCTTAAGAAAAAAGCCTTATATATATATATATATATATATATATATAATATATATATATATATATATATATATATATATATATATATATATATATATATATATATATATATATATATATATAGCCTTTACGACACTTCTGAGAAAGCAGTAATCTGAGTAGCAGCATGTATCCTGTGTTTTGCTATACATTGTGGCGAGTTATTCAAAGGACCTTAGTCAAATGTAATTATGTAGGCCAATGCTATGCTTAACAGATAGTCTTACAAAAAAGGATTAATACATCAGCTTTAAGTTTTCCATAGGCATCATATCAAACCTTATTCTTATCTATACAGGGTTCTAAGACGGTTATATGAATTGTGGATAGTCTATAACAACCCATAATTTTGGGGGGCACGGTGGCTTAGTGGTTTGCCTCACACCTCCAGGGTTGGGGGTTCGATTCCCGCCTCCGCCGTGTGTGTGGAGTTTGCATGTTCTCCCCGTGCCTCGGGGTTTCCTCCCCCAGTCCAAAGACATGCATGGTAGGTTGATTGGCATCTCTAAATTGTCCGTAGTGTGTGAGTGAATGAGAGTGTGTGTGCCCTGCGATGGGTTGGCACTCCGTCCAGGGTGTATCCTGCCTTGATGCCCAATGACGCCTGAGATAGGCACAGGCTCCCCGTGACCCGAATGTAGTTTGGATAAGCGGCAGTGAATTCAATTCAATTCAATTCAATTCAATTTTATTTGTATAGCGCTTTTAACAAAGAATGAATGAATGAATGAATGAATGAATGAACCCATAATTTTGGTGCAATGAGTCCTTTGGAGACAAAATGGTTAGTGATTCACCATTAAACATCCCAAAAAAAACATCGAGGAACTTGAGAAACTGAACTTTTATGCTAAGAGCGTGGATTTGCACTGGGCCCAGAGATTTGAGCACCTCACCATTGGTCGAAGTGGAGACTGGCTGAAATAAGGTGGGCTAGATAAGACCAGTGAGTTTAAGAAATGATTAACTAAGCCACACATAAAACATCTCTACATGATCCACAACTATAATGTAAAAGCTGTACAAGTCATGATGAAGTGATGAGAAGAGAAGTGGTACATCGCACAGCTGCAGAGAAATGTGGAAGACGAAACAAAAAAAAACAAACACTAGCTGTATGGAACCTTGATCTGTTGCTGCGTCTTTTTGACAGTTTTCATCAGCTCTGCGTTGTTCTTGTTGAGCAGCTCCACCTGTAACTCCAGCTCATTTATATCGCTCTCCATCTTCTTCTTCAGACGTGCTGCCTCTGTCCGTCCCTTCACCTCCACATCCAAACTGGCCTGCAGAGACTCTAGCGCCCTCTGGTGGATTTTCCTACATGTAAAGTTCACACTTTAAGTTTGGATCAAGCAAAAACAAATGAAAATGAAAATGGCAAAGAAATGATTTCCTTCCGGAGATAGGAGTAATTTTTTGCAAAAAGCAAGAAGGATTAAATGAAAAATATTACAATTAGACACACATTTTTATCAACGGTTTGTATGTTCTTTATTTTATAATAATAAATTGGCCACCTGGCAGCCTCCATCTCCTCCTCCTTCTCCTGCAGCCTGCGCTCAGTGTCTGCTTTAGCTTGAGAAAGCTCCAGCTGCAACCGAAGTACTTTAGTCTCCTCAGCCTGCAAAATCAAATCCAGGAATAGAGATGTGTTTCCACTTTTAACACTACTGTTATGCTCATTCAGTTCAAATCTTTACTAAATTAAATTAAAGATTATACCCTTACAAATTATAGTAAAGATGAACGCAGATAGAGTGATTGAGTTAGACCACGCACACTAAAAGTGTACTACGAGTCTAATCGCAGGTAGCGTGGCCGAGCGGTCTAAGGCGCTGGATTAAGGCTCCAGTCTCTTCGGGGGCGTGGGTTCGAATCCCACCGCTGCCAATAAGCAATTTTTGAATGAAGTTCACTAAAAACATTCACTGTACACACGATAAACTAAAGGAAAATCCGAGGGCTAGCATAGAAAATGTCATGTACAATGACAAATAATCGAAGAATACGCCTAAAGCCATTCTAATTAAGATAATCTGTATACAAATGTAACTCAGATAGAGTGATAGAAGTTGAGCTCTGATAATCCTCTCTTACACCTACAGGCACAGATTTTCTCTGAATTCTCAGATTTAATTGATTATTAATAGATTATATTTATTAATTTATATGCAATAATTAATTAATTGTCGCTTCAATGTATGTCTCTGTTTGTCGTTTCTCTTGAATGATAATTATAACCTCATCTTCTACTAAGAATAATTTCATCTTCTACTAAGAAGGTTCGAAATAAAACATTGAGTTCCTTTTACTTTGGATAATTGAAGACTTTTACAGACAATGTGTGTGTGTGTGTGTGTGTGTGTGTGTGTGTGTACATTTCTACATGTTTGCACTGGATCCTTGTCCACCATGGGGTCAAAGTTTACAGGAACGTCTGGCATCCGTCTCTGTATAACTCCTCACACAGCAAATTCGTTAACTCATGTTCATACTCCAGTATGATGTTTCTCCTCAAGTTCTTGCAGAGAAGAATGGAGAATCCATCTCCACCATATACCTACACATACTCTTCAAAACTACTGTAAGTCAAATAAATGACTAGACCGGTACAAGTGTACTTCAGAGGCGTGGGTTCGAATCCCACCGCTGCCAATAAGTGACTTTTGAATGAGAGCCATTAAAAACAGACACTGTACACACTATAAGCCAAAGGAAAATCCACGGGCCATTGCAGTAAATGTGAATTTCGGGTAAAATTGACATTGTTAATAGTGGCGTTAATGGGGCCAGCCCCGTGTTACTCAACCTGCATACTCAGATTCGTAAATCTAAACTCATCACAGCGCATATGTAATGTGAAAGGCATTGAATCCTGACGAATTTTCAGCTCTCAGGTGTTGCCAAGTTCACGGTTTTCACAAGCGTGATAACGCTCTTATTACACAAATTAATTTTTGTCCATCACTTGGGCACATGGTAACTACTGCACCTCTAACACAATGCTCGCACGTTGGTAGCGTGGCCGAGCGGTCTAAGGCGCTGGATTTAGGCTCCAGTCTCTCTGGAGGCGTGGGTTCGAATCCCACCGCTGCCACGATGGATTTTGAGACTTATGGATCGAATTTGATCGTAATTCTGCTTATTTAGGAAAGATGTCGTATCACGTTTACTGTTGGTAATTACTGTACTGCAACCAGACAAATCAGACAAACACAGATCAGTCATTAACGATAAAACATTCAATGATTTATCCCAAGCATTGTGGTTCTTGAAGTTTTGCTCTGAATGGATTTTATTGTGATTACACAGGCATATTAAAATTTATTTTACAAACTTTTACCACTCCAGCAACAGACTCATTCGACTCATACCAAGGAATGGTACAGGAACTATTTTTTTTATTTAAGATAAGGTACAATTTTGACCTTTGTGCACTATTTACTTGATTTGGTTGCATCAAGCCTTATGCATCTATTGTTAGTTCTGGGGTGTAGTTTGGAAATGTCTATTGATCTATGCTAATTAGCCTTCTCAGGCATTCTCTCAAATAACCCACCTCCAGACATGTGCCTCATGGTAGAACTCTCTAGTAGAACAGCTTCATCTCACAGACCAAGAAGCACTTCTACAAGTAACCGTTTAAGTTGACCTTTCAAGTCAACCTTCTCGTCATTGTAATCTACTGCTTTCCTGGTCCCAAAGGACACTAGAAACACTCCTCTCACTCTGTTCAGAGACTTTAACCAAGCCCCAGTCCTCTTGCCTTCTCCCTCTTCTTAATTCCTTCTGGGCAAATCAAAAGCTGCCCTCCTACACATGAGGGAGGAAATGTCACCCCTCTCTAACTACAAACATCAGTGCTACCCCAGTCCACATTTTTGGTCAGCACTTATCCTTCACTCTCCCTATCCTGCCTAACATCAACTTTCAATACCTCTCCCCCACTCGCCAAAACATCCACACTATCTCCCATTGCTTCCTGCACCTTATCATCCCTTCAAAACCCTGATTCCTTTTCCTCTCTGCTGCTGGCTTTATCCACCAACACTTTCATCTCCTCACTTTCTTCATCCATGGACCTCTTATGCCTTAGATCTTCTAAACACTGGAAGATCTCTGGCTCTGTTCATTGCTGTATTAGATTTAAAACACTAATGCTTGACTAGAAAGCAAAAAATGTACCAGCACCTGCACTGCACTATGCTCCCTCCTTTAATTTAGTACTGCTTGGTTTGATCCTACCAAGGAAGGTAAGTATCAAGGCTCTTCTCTGTTTTTGAGCCTAGGTGGTGGAAGGAACTTTTTCTAGATGCCTGATGCCTGAGCTGTTTTTTTACCTAAGAATGTAGCACTAGCACTTTTCCAGTTGTCTTTGAATCTACATATGCATATGGAACCCTAATGAAGTTAACCCAGGACTGGATTTCAGGGGTATTAAACAGGATTAAAAGGATAATGTGGCTAAGACTAAGCTTTATTGAATTATAGAATTCAAAGATACCAAATGACCACAGTGTCTGTCACTCATTCATAAACAAAGATCATAAGGAAAGGAAAATACAGTGTAATTTATGTAGAGTACCATGGCAGAAGATAGGAATGTTATGACCTGACAATTTTGAGGTGAAATTAAAGGTGACATTAAAGGCTAGAGGCATGGGTTCGAATCTCACTGCTGCCAAGTAAGTTTTAAATCTAGGGCTACTGAAGAGCATCACTGTTTGCTTACATAAATGTTATACTGTAAAAGTGAAATGAGTTACCAGATAACCATGCTTGTTGAAGACACACCTAACATGTTCAAAACTTAACAGCCTTCATAACTGAGCTCTGTACACAAACAAAATGTGAATGGATGGATGACTGAATGAATGAATTGCATGCGTTATCTATCTCATAATGTTGCTGTATTGCATCTTGTAAAAAAGCACTGAGTGTAAAACCATCATGTGTCCTATTATTTTTTATAAAGGTCATCTCTGATTATTTTTCCGTTGCATACCTCTAATGCTGCCTCCGACTCCTCCAGTGAAGCCTGCAGTTCTTCTTTTTCCATCTCAATCTTTTTTTTCATTTTCTGGAGCTCATGAACGCTCTTCCCCCCATCCGAAAGCTGGTCAGTGAGATCAGCAATTTCCTCTGAAATAACATCATTATTGTGTAGAGTTATGCAACAGCCTTTAGATGTAGTGCCATAAAATATGCAGGGTAGGTGATAACGAAGTGCAGCAGTGTTTGTGTGAAAATATGGCAAGGTTTTTACACCATACACGCCTGAAGAAGCCTACTGAGTCAGCATGTTTCCCATACTGGATATATTCTGTACAAATAATTATAGCTTTCTCTTATAACCCCAATCATAAAAAAGAAAGATTATGTTTGGCATTGTGTGGTCTTTATCCCTCATAATACCAGTGTAGTTGCACAGTATTTAATGTATGTGTGGGTTAAGTGAGTCATGTTTGTATTGACTTTGACAGTCACAGTGCAGAATAGACAGTTTTCATAAGACAACTTTCAGCTGACTCACTGTAATTACATTAAAATAAAGAAATGAAGAAATGCACATGTGAAAGATGATATTTTGGCAAAAATCATGTGGCATTTGGTCATTTAAGGTAATTTAAATAGATGGTATTAAGTTGGCATTGGGGTCATTTTAAAAGACTGCAGCTGTTACCTTGGAAGGCCTTGTTTTCCCTGCGTAGAGCCTCGCTTTGCTCCACAGACTCCTCGTAGGCTGTTTTGAGCTTGAAGAGCTCGGCGGCATGCTGTCTGCTCTCTTTCTGACAGCTTTCTACCTCAGCCAGCAGCTCCTCACACTTCTGCCTCCAGTCTCCCAGCTGCTTATCCAGCATTCGCTGCTTTTTATCCAGCACTGTAGCGGCATTGTTGGCCTGTGGTATTATAATATGAAACATCTAGTCAAATATCAATGATATTAATATTTGAGTCGTTGAGTCGATACATGAAAAATTGATTCAATTTGTTTCGTGGAATATTTTTAACAAAATTTGAATGGAGAAATTGTGAGACTCAAAAGACTATTTTTTTTTATTTCTGAATTATAAACAAGGCAAAAATGTGCATTTTGTCTGCAGAAAATCAAATAAATCAAATATTGCTATGAACAGAGGCTTAATATTGTGTACAAAATATTCTGTACAAGTGTACAGATTCACCACATCTTTAAAACAGACAAACAAATAAATAAATACTCCCAAAAATTGATTGAATAATCAAAGTCTCTGTCCTGGGGAAAATAATTGATTGAAACACAATGAGCACTGAAGCAGTGCCTGAAGCAACTGTTTAGTTAAAACAGAGCTCCAAAGTCAGCTAAAAAAAGGTGTATTTCTGTGACCTCTTTCTAGTGCACTGTACATCTCAGTTGTGTGGGAATGGTGTCATTTAAAAGCCACTGAAGATCTATATTTAACTATTATAATATAGTCATTTAACTATATAAAGTATAAGGCATATTGGTCATTGTTTTCCAGAGCTATCTTCCCAGTGTGCACTGATTATATTCTAATTTTATGGCTTGTGCATGTCGGGATCTCTGGTGTTCAAACAAAAGAATTGTATTAGATTTACAATTTACAATTAATAGAATGCCAATTTCCACAATATGAATTGCACATTTCCACAATGCAGAAGTCTGGTTATGTTGCAGTGTATCAGCAGGCATAATTACACCCCTAATTAAAGACACTCGAGAATCAGTGTGGCCAAAAATGGAAAACTTGCTTGAGCAGAATATGGATGAAATAATATACAAAATAAGATTGTGTTAATAACATACATATTTCATACCAGCAGTGAAGACTGTGTTAATAACATATATATTTTCAGTGAAGACAGTGAAGGTATGGCCAGAGAGGGGCATTTCCTCACTACAGCAACAGCTACAATACACTGACTGGAGTATGTTTGCCTCGCAGACCACCTCAGGCGAAGAGACAGACATCAACTTCTATACATCATCTGTAGTGGACCATATCAACACGTGTATTGACAACGTCACCACTGTCAAACATGTGAAACACTTTCCTAATCAGAAGCCATGGATGAACTCTGAGGTCTGCCTTTTGCTGAAAGCAAGAGATGCTGCTTTTAAATCCGGCAATGCAGAGGACTACAGCAGAGCCAGGGCCAACCTGAAAAGGAGCATTAGGAAAGCCAAGCATGCACATAAACTACGCATCGAGGAGCACTTCCACGGCAACTCCGACCCCAGATGCATGTGGAAAGGCATCCAGTCCATCACTGACCACAAACCTTCAATACAGTCTCTACCAATAAACAATGCCTTCCTCCCAGATGTGCTCAACCACTTCTTTGCTCACTTCGACAAAGGCATCATACACCACACCAGAAATGCTGAGTCCTCCACGGTTGCTCATCTAATATCACTCTCCACAACAGAGGTACACTCAGCACTGAGCAGAGTAGATCCACGTAAGTCAGCTGGTTCTGATGGCATACCCGGATGTCTTCAATGACATTTTCAACTTGTCACAGGCCCAGGCCACTGTTCCCACATGTCTGAAGACTACAACCATTATACCAGTTCCCAAGCATTCTTCTGCAAAGTGCCTGAACAATTTCCACCCTGTCGCACTCAGCCCCATTGTTATGAAGTGCTTTGAAAAGCTGGTTCTAAGTCACCTCATAGCATGTCTCCCACCTACACTGGACCCACACCAGTTTGCCTACCGTCCGAATAGGTCAACAGAGGATGCCATTTCCACTGCTATTTATCTAGCTTTCACCCACCTGGACAATAACAATACATACATTCGGATGTCATTCATACAGTTGTCCCTAATAAACTGATCGCTAATCTCAGTGACCTGGGTTTCTGCACATCCTTATGCAGTTGGATTATGGACTTCCTAACAAACAGACCTCAGTCTGTAAGTTTGGGTAATCACATATCCTCAACCCTCATCCTGAACACCGGCATCCCACAAGACTGTGTGCTGAGCCCACTGCTCTACTCCCTGTTCACCCATGACTGTGTTCTGCAGTATAACTCCAACATCTTCATCAAATATGCAGATGATACCACAGTTGTTGGCCGAATCAGCAACAACGATGAATTGGCCTACAGGGAGGAGATCCAAAGCCTGTCAGCATTGTGTTCCATGAACAACCTCACCCTCAATGCCACAAAGACCAAAGAGCTCATTGTGGACTTCTGGAAATCCAACAGCGGTAGACACCCCTCTATCTATATCAACGGGTCTGAAGTAGAGCATGTCTCCAGCTTTAAGTTTCTGGGCATCCACATCTCTGAGGATCTGTCTTGGTATCTGAACATTTCAACTCTGGTTAGGAAGGCGCAACAGCGTCTTTACTTCCTGGGAAGACTAAAGAAAGCTCACCTATCCCCCAAGATCCTGTCCAACTTTTACCGCTGCATTATTGAGAGCATCTTGATGAGCCCCATCACAGTATGGTATGGCAGCTCTGGAGTATGTGAAAAGAAGTCACTGCAAAGGGTTGTGAAAACCATCCAATGCATCATCAGCAGCCAACTACCTGCCATTGATATTATATTATATTTAATAATATTTAAATGTGTTTGATTATCTGAAACAGTAAAGTGTGACAAACATGCAAAACAATAAGAAATCAGGAAGAGGGCCAACACTTTTTCACACCACTGTATATATATATATATATAACAGCATTTCGTTTGCTATTACCTGTTTCTTTGCAATACAATGTACTAATAACATTTCTACTATATAAATTTTCTAACACTATTATCTGCTCTAAAAACTATCTTCACATACTTCTATATATCATCATTTTACTAATTTTTATCACATGCACATATTTATTATTTAGCCTCACTTGATTCATTAAGCAAATTCTAAAGTTTCATTCTTTAGCTTGCAAAAACATTTTTACATGTACCCGTAAATAAATAAATCTAATTCCCATTTCAGATCTATCTTTTCGCTTATAAATCTAAAGCCGATGTTAGGTAAATATTATCTAACTAAAAGCTTTAATTTTACTTCTATTTGGTCCAACTGAGAATATTTGTTATAACAAAACATTCACAGGGTTTTCATTAAAGTGCTTGTACCCAAAGCTTTTTGTTCTTAGCCTTTGCAAAAACATTTACATAAAATAAAAAAATACAATCTTTGCTCCAATGGTAGATGTTTTATATTTAGAGATTTAAGCCATTTAGGAAAAATTTTTTTTTTTTTTTTTTTTTTTTTTTTTTTTTTTTTTTTTTTGGGAAAGGGGTCTCCAGTAACAGTGCTTTGTATTTTCTTTGCAAGTGACAGTCCTCATTGATTATTTCAAGCCCACAGCAGCAGTGCAAACATGTATAGGCTACTAAATAAAGCACATGGTGGAGTAGGGAACAAGTCTAGGATTAGGTTTATGAAAACAATGTGAAACAAATGTACCAGTTTTTCCACTGCTGACAATGGCTTACTGTGTAAAGCTGCCTAAAAACTGAAGTGCAACAGAAAATAAACATGTAGAAGAAAATGAAACATGAATGACCATCAGTGTGGATTTTAATTATTAGAAAGACTTGGAAGAGTTAAGATTGTATTTTCTTCACTGTTCTTCCAGCTTGCGTTGTCTGGAAGGATAGAATGGGAGTGAAGAAAAGTGGGGTGATTGCTTACAGCTTAAATCACTTACAGCTGCTTTAATAGTGTATTCTCAGCTCACCATCTAATAGAAGCATCTCAACATTTCCATCAAATTTCAGATTAACATTGAAGAAATGCTACTTTACCTTTTCCAGGTCCAAACAGAGCTCCTCCACCTCCGCCTGCAGCCTCTGTTTGGTTTTTTCCAAGCTGGAGCACTTGGACTGCGTGGCCTCTACGGCTTCCTCAGCCTCCTGCAGCCGAGCCTGCAGCTTTTTCCTGCAGACACACAACAGCGGTACACCAGTTTCAATAGTTAATAATGATGACCAATTTTTTAGAAAAAAAGTATTTCCATTTATTTCTTTAAATATTTGTAAAAGTGTCTAAACAAAAGTTTGGGCCTGCATCTGGTTTGACTAGTTCTGAAAGAGCATTTGCCTTTTTGTAAAACTGGATTAGGTTTATTATATTTGCCTCCTGTCATGACACGCTACTGATTATTGTCATGATCATCTGTGTTCTGTATATTCATTTCATCATTTATTTGAACCCTTATGTTCTGGTAATGGATAACACAATGGATAAAACAGGCTGTTTGATTTGACACAATATAATTATAAAAACTGTATTATTTAATAATATTCTCAAAATCCCTTCCTGTGCTTGGGAAGCCTACTGACAGGTGTGTGAGCACAGGTGGGAATGTAGCAGAAAAGTGGAGTAAATATGACAGGAAATACAGTTACAGGTTTGGTTTTATACCGAAAATGACTTTTCTATTTTATGCCTTTATTTCACTTTGATACAGATCAAATGGTTAATGATCTGAATATCATCCCAGCTTTATGCAAAGAATAAAAGACAACAGGGCGTGCTGATATAGAAAAATAAGGCAAAGTTAATGTTACCATACAGAAGGTTTTTTACTTTCCTAAACATCCGTATCACTATACATCCTGAAGTGTTTTATTTCTCTTACACAGCAGCACATGCTTATTTGAACACTTTTTATCATTAAAATAAATGCTACATTTTGAATGTCCACAAGCCAAGTTAGTTCATGTTATCACGTGTGTTAGAGCAGCTATAAACAGTCGTTCCCTCACCAGCTTCGTCTTGCTTTTTACCAAAAACTGCAGCTTGTCATATTACCGAAAAAACTGCTCTCATCCACCTTGAAGACTTTTTCCATGCTTCCAAAAATGCTAAATAAACATCTCATTACAGAAAACGTCATCATAATTAACTATTGCACATTGTTCACATCAGTTAATGTGGTACGACATCCTCCGTTTGTCCACAGCATCCCTGTGTAAGTTGTTACTATGGAAACAATCATTAGAATCAACAAATTAATTTTTGAGAAAAAATATCCAATTAGAATTGAGAATTCAACAGCACTATGTTTTTTTTTTTAAATAAATAATCATTTTGACCCAAAGTAAACAAAAATCTTAAACATGTCTATGGTCATACAGGATGCTTTGACTGGACACTTATTAATCAGTGTTTAACTGCCTGATTGCACAAAGTGCATTATGCACATCTGGATTGGTATGTGCACACTAGAGCTGCTCATTTGTGTATGTATGTGAAAGTGTGTGTATTTGCAAGACATGTACTTGGCCTCCTCTAGTTCATCGATGTGTTGGATAGAGTCGGCCTCGTGACGACTTCTCCAGTGTGTGACTTCACTGTTGAGCTTGGAGACGAGGCGCTGCGTCTCCAGTTTGCTCTCCTGTTCTTCCTCCAGCTGCTCCTTCAGTGACTCACACTCCTGTCGCACTGTTGCTAAACTGCTGCTCAAAAATGTCACTTTACTCTGATCACACACACACACACACATACACACACACACACAAAGAAATGCATTTCTGCATACAATATCCAATATACAAAAAGTGTGCAATAATAAATTTTATTATTCATACTTTCTCTTTCTTTGAAAACTTTTTCAGTCTAAAAAACAATCACAAAAGTGTCATAATTTCAACAGAAGACTCAGTCCCTCAGTTCCCTATGTGAATGTGCATAAAGGTACAGCTAGAAATCAGGGGACGGTGGGCATTAGGTTTAGGGTTTTTTCTTTCTTTTCTTTTTTTCAATGGACAAATACAGATACAGAACACAGAATACAAAAATAATAATAATTGCCACTAAAGACATGTGCACAGTATTAACCACAAACATTATTCACAAGCAGACGTGTCCCTAAACATGTGCATATTTAATATAAATAATGGGATCGTAATCAGATCATATCCTAGTTCCCGTGTCAGTAAAAGAACACACCTTGACCTCTTCATCGTACTGTTTCTTGAGCTCCTCATGCTGTGCCATCAGCAGGCTTCTAGAGCGGCTCGTCTGGCTGAGTTTTGTCTCTGTCTCCTCAGTCTGCCTGCACAGCTCATTATTATCAGCTACAGGACAGGAATGAGAAAAAACATCCTGTTATTGACTCATAGCTGAAGAAAAGTATTTAAATGCACATTTGATGTTAAATGCAGAATAATATCAATGTATGTGCATTTACCAGGATAAGATTTTATATTAAAAAAGCAACACTTTATTCTACTTATTTATTTTATTTTATTTTATTTTATTTTTATTTTTATTTTATTTTATTTTTATTTTATTTTTTTTTTTTTTACAGAATATGCATTTTCCCCACATTATCTATATTTCCCTTACCTATCAGTCTGTTCTTGGCCACAGTGACCTCAGTGAAAGCTTTCTGCAGGTCTTCGTTCCTCAAATTGGCTTCAGACAGCAAGTCCTCCAGTTTCTTCTGCTGCATGTCAGCGGATGCCTGGTATTACACATGATCATAAAGACAATGTTAGCTTTGATCAAAATGCATGGAATTCCCTCACGCTGCCTCACCAGGGCTACCCCATGGCACACTGAGTTAATGAGAGGCTGAAACTGAAATCACACAGAGAACACTGTTGACTGCCATCATCACTATGACCTCTACAGCACACCTGCCATAGACAACAACTCAGACCCTAGCAGTGTCACGTTACAAAATATGAGCAAATTTTGCTTTCACAAACCTTTTTTGGAAATGAAATTATAGATGGTGTGTTCTTATGAGCTTGTTTTGTGAATTTTTGTGATTAAATCATTATTTGAAAAGTAATGACTCACATAACAGAAACAGGCAAAAGGAAAGAGCATAATATAATTAGGCGTAAATAAATGAAATTATACATAATCATATTGGATTATTTAGGGCATCTGTTAATGAGATCAAGTTATCAACTTGGTTTAACTTTATAAATCATAACAGTAATAAATTTGCTAATAATTTATTATATCTAGAACAATGCTATTGTCGTTTGTCACAACTTTTATAATGATGGATTAGTCGAATTGTTAGCAGCAGTTAAACTGCTTGAAATGAAATGTTAATGAGAGTTAAAAGAACGGTTATTATTTAATAAACACGCACTGGTGCTCTTTAGGATTAAGAATTAATGTTACGAAGAATGCTAAAGTACACCGATCAGCCATAACATTATGAGCAGTGAGAGGTGAAGTGAATAACACTGATTATCTCCTCATCATGGCACCTGTTAGTGGGTGGGATATATTAGGCAGCAAGTGAACATTTTGTCCTGATGTGTTAGAAGCAGGAAAAACGGGAAAGCGTAAGGATTTGAGCGAGTTTGACAAGGGCCAAATTGTGATGGCTAGATGACTGGATCAGAGCATCTCCTGCAGCTCTTGTGGGGTGTTCCCGGTCTGCAGTGGTCAGTATCTATCAAAAGTGGTCCAAGGAAGGAACAGCGGTGAACCAGCGACAGGGTCATGGGCGGCCAAGACTCACTGATGCAGTCATCAAACAGGTGAATCATAATGTATGATTAATAAAAAATATCTCAAATCGATATGATCATCAGTTTTCCATCAGCTTTCACTTGGAAATTCCCTTGTTTTACAGACCTCCCACTCCTTTTTCTGTTCTGGTTAGAACAGGTTTGTGATGTTCTATGAAGGGAGTAGTTCACAGCATGGTAAGATAAGTTCTTTCCATGAAAAAAAAATGAAAGTTCTTTCTTTCTGTCCATTTTGAGCCTGTAAACAAGCCCACAACTCGTGATGCTCTGGATACTAAGCTAAACTAAAGAAGGCCACTTTTATTGCTCCTTTAATCAGTACAGCAGTTTTCAGCTGTGCTAAAACAATAGCAAAAATGTTTCTAAAAATCAATCAGCCTTATAAAATGATTAGCTTGGATGAGCAAACATGAGAAACAGAGGACTGATGGTTGTTGATGAAGGGCTTCTGTTTGACAATGCAGAGCTTTGTTCAAAAATCATCTGATTAATGTTATGTGTTTGAAATGGATAAAAATTAGGGTTAGTTTTTCTTTGGACAAGGACATTTCCAATGAATCCCACTTTTAAACGGTAATGTAGGTTCTTTGTCTACTTTGCTGATGTGACTCAAAGTTTTTTGGTTAATTTTTGTTTTTTTGTTTACAGAGTATGAGATCCTTGTTGTAGGTGTTCTAGTTTTCTGACCTTGGCCTTCTGCATGGTGTCCAATGAAGCTGCCAGGTCGTCTACCTCCAGCAGCAGATTCTGTTTCTCTTTCTCTAGTTTGGCACGAGTCCTCTGCAGGCCCTCACACTGCTCGCTCAGCTCAGCCAGCGAGTCTCCGTGCCTCTTCCTCAGAGCCGCCGCCATCGTTTCAGCCTGAACCGAGGATTCCTCCAGCTCCCGCCTCAGCCTCTGCAGCTCCACCTCACGCTTCTTATTCATCTCCATCTACAGCGGATAAAGTGAGTGATAAATTCAGCATGCAAGTTGATTAAAGAAACAACTTATTTAATCTTATCTTTATGTCTATTAACTATGGATGCACCTGAGAGGCTGTGACTCCTCCTGCCTCCTCCAGCCGGTCCGTCAGATCATCCAGTTCTCGGGTAAGGTCAGCACGCTGCTTCTCTACCTGAAAGTTCAGACATAGACTCAGTGAGCAAATACAGACCTCATTCTACAATGGGACACACATCACACATGCACACACACTTAAATTTAAACACATTAGTTTTGTTTTGTCGTCATCGTTGCTCTGCAGTGTGGGCTTATGTATGTATCTCAGGAAGTATATCTTAAACACTGTAGAGATTGTCACAGACTTTGTGTGTGTGTTTGTGTGTGTAAGAAAGAGATAAGGCAAGAGAAAGAAAGGATTACGCTTAAAGAGCCGGTCCACAGCATAAGTGCTACTGGTGACAGATATTCGTATGTCATTAAGGCCTTACTCTTACACAGTTTACTTAAAGCTGTAGAATTGCCACTTGAGTGCTCACTTGCAGATTAAGTGCCCATATTATCATGTGAAATGCTGTGCTATAGCATGTGAAGAGTGAGGAAGAAATCAGTCATCTATAAGCATACCAATATTAAACCTTCATAACACACTGATAAGCAATGATTTATTAAACAGTACTGATGGATTTGTCGACATAAAAGCATCGGGTTTTTCAGGAATTCCCATTTTATCTTTACTAACAGTACATTCTTGAAGTATTGAGAAAATCTTCTATGTAATGTTTACTGTTCATTGGTCATATTAACATTTTGCGTTCTGTAAACTTTAAAACACTTCCTGTTGCCTAAAACATGAGTAAAGTCAACCTCAATTGTTGCTTCAACTGACAAGTATTCAAGATAATGCATTACTTTAAGTTTCATTTTTGGAAACTGATCCAAAACTTGTCGCTTGTTAATAAGGGTTAATGAGAACAAATAAGTTCACATAAGTTAATAAAAATAAACTGTTACTAAGCAGACCAATAGTATATCAGTATTTACTTCAATTTAAACAATTTAGCATAAATGTCTAAAAATAAAGCTAATAAGGATACTCAGTATTTATGAGTCTATCATTAATTTACCATTTACAACTTTGATATTGAAAATCTGAATTTATTAGAGAATCAGGAATTCATGTTTAAGCAATCCATAACACTGTGTGTGTGTGTGTTGCTTTCGGCTGCTCCCTGTTCGGGGTCGCCCAAACTTGGCAAATGTTTTGTGCCGGATGCCCTTCCTGACACAACCCTCCCATTTTTCCAGGCTTGGGACTGGCACTGCATCCAGGGGCTGGGAATCGAACCCGGGTTTTCCGCATGATAGGTGAAAAGCCTACCACTGAGCCACCAATGCCCCTAAGCAATCCATAACACTAAAAACTAAAAACAACAGTTTTATGTTTTTTAGTAATGAGCAAAAAAACATGCCACGTTAAATAGTGAAGCCTTGACTGTGTTGTTTATACATTACTCATCAGCTGGGATGTAAAAATTTAATTCTGAATTACTGTACACTGCCATTTTTTTTTTTTTTATTTGAATCCATTGTTTTCCTTTGCATTTTCATCACCACTGTGCTGGATTCGTGCTCAATCACAACTCTCTTTCATTCCCTGAGGTGTGATTATCATGATTATCATCTGCTAAGCTCTGCCCCCATGGTTACTGTTGCTATGGTATGTAGTACTGTTCCACAGAATTGCTTTAATATTTGGCACAAAATCTTCTTAAATGAAGTCAAAGCACACATATCAAAGGCATATCCAGAATTTTCAGATTATAAGAAAATGTTTTAAAATGGATAAACCGGTCTTGTCCCTCTGAGACAGATGATAACAGAACAAAAAAAAAACAAAAAAAAAACAATCAAAACGTTTTTTATGCAATATATAAAAGTGTTTTTGCGCTGACATCACCTGCTCGTCCATTCGGTCAATGATACAGTCAATGTGAGATGAATTGAGAGAAATAAGAGAGAACATCAGTTAATAGTGTATTGTAGCAGTCACAGGAGATTGATGTTCCTGCTAGTGTGGAGATTTAGGAGGTAGTAAACTAGAAGAATGATTGCAGCCCTTTGACCCTCATGACCTTTTTATAAAGTGAAAACAGCCTGGGCGAGTTGCATTTGACACTCAGGAGGGGCTTCTTTTTGCAAGCCTGGACAAGCTCACTGACATGACCTCTGACCTCTAGAAGGATCATACGTTGGTCCTGTCACTGGCAGAAGACTTTTCCAGTGCTTCAGTATGTCAATATTAGGTTCAGTTTACTCACCTGTCAATCGACCTCTCATTCACACAGGACTATAATATACTTTAAAAAAAAATGTAAAGAATCAGTAAGCTTCAGGATCTTGCATATGTATAGTATGGATTGCTATTAGTTTATGTTTAGTCTGGAAAAGTCATTTCTCTGCAGATTATCTCTGGATTCTATCAGCATGAAGAAAGAGGAGAACAATGGCAGAACTGTGTGCGTCTGATATTTGCAAGAGAGTGAGAAGGGGTCTGCGGAGGCGCAGGTAGGCACACAGAGATAAAGGTGTACATGTCTAGGCATGACTTTTTACTCTTCACTCTGGCTTAGGCTCAGTGAATGGAAGAGCTGTGCTCCATTAAGAATGCCACCCAGTGTGGAGACGGGGCCCGGAGACATATCATCAAGTGCCTGTGGCAGACATCATGTCGCATCATTGAAAATATTTCTTTATCAGCTTTATCTATGATGTAATGTTTAAAAGTGCAGGTACATAAGAAATGCTCTGGAAATGTAAGAGAAAAGACAAATACATTACCACAAAGTGCAGCAAAAAAACGACAACGACGAAGAATTTAAGCTTAAATATGTTTGAAAAATTGTGAAACATTTTATTTATTCTTTTCTACATTCGGAAACATTTCTGGAAAATAATTGTTTAAACACTAATAATTAAATACTAATACACTAATGTCAGAAGTCATAAAATAAAAAATGCTAAAAAAAAAACACCTTTTCACACAGTAATGCAACTGAAAAAAAAAAACAATCTGCCATTGATCTCATCTTTATATATATATATATATATATATATATATATATATATATATATATATATATATATATATATATATATATATATATATATAAATAATGTGTGTGTGTGTGTTTTAACCAAAGGATTATGCAACAGATAAATCATGAAGTCATCCCTCATCAAGCTCTTGGGAAGATCTGGGTGGACGAGGTTGCGCTCTCACGATTTTAGCTTTATTATTCCAGGTGCAAATCATTTGGGCTAAGCCACAGGAGCACTCTGCGCCCTCTCGCTTTTCACTGGGATGGCAACACACACTCACTACCCCTAAGAGCAAGCGCAGGCCAAACACATGGTAAATTAGCACACCTGTCCTCTGTAAGCAGCCTCAGATCTGCTAAGGATTAGCAGCTTTAGACAGTAGAGGCCATCTTTTATCTGTAGGTCTGGAGTTAAATACTGAAGTTAAGTCCTGTTTCACTTTTTTTTTTGTACTTTAATAACATGCAGCTTTGTTGGTAAAGCTGGTGTGATGATAAAAATTCTTTATAAATGCAAGTATGCCCTATGGGTCTCTCGCAGACAATCTGAGCCTTTTATCATTAAGTTTATACAGTATTAAGGGAAAAATAAAGAATAAAAAATAAAAAAATAAAATTGCTATTATGAACAGGATATAAAGAGTTAAAGGAAAAGATCGGATGTGAGATATAAATCCACAATTATAAAGGTTTTATAGCACAATTAAAGCAGTTACCTTCACTCTCATGGCTCTCTCTGCCTCCAGCTCTTCTTCCAGTTCCTCAATGCGAACCTGCAGGTCAAAGAACGGAAGCAGAAGAAATCAATCTAATCGATGTTCGATTTCACACCAACAAAAAAGACAATCAATCAATCAGTGCCACCAGACAATGTAATCTGACACACACTGCTCTGATTTGTGCTCCATCTGCTACTATTTATTTAGCTTTAGAACAAAAAGTCTGGTAGGAAACTATTCTCTGCTCCAAGCATAAATGTTTAGTCTATCAGCTTTGCCAATGCAAAGTGTATTGTCCTTTAAAGTGTACTGAAGAGGTTGCCATATAAAGAGCAGTATTGCGGTAAAGAATTCTTTTAGTCCTGCTTTTAGTCCTGCATACCGGTGGCTTTTAACACAGGGTGCAATTTAGTCCAGGAATTTGTTTGCCCAATGTTTTTATCTGTACAATGCCTCAAAGTTAGTATCTGATCCTCACAGGTCATCATATTATATTAGCAGAAGATTTCTGTTCATTCTGAGGTGTGATGATGAAGAATAATAAACTTCCTGATTAAAAAAAATTCATGTGCAAAGCTACTTTTTATTCAAAGGATTGAAAGAAAAGCCTTAGGTTCATGTCCATGCTAATTGTGTCCAGTTGTAAGATAAGCTAATCAGTGCCATTACAAAGGAACCCTGCTGCAGTTTATGTGAAAATTCCACACAAGGTCAAATCTTTAAAGCACCCAGGATCATACTATCATTTAAACAGCACTGGATTTTCACCTCTATACTTTATTTTATCTGGTATTTCTTCTCTAAATAAATAAATAAATAAATAAATAAATAAATAAATAAATAAATAAATAAATAAATAAATAAATAAATAAGGGGGCACAGTGGCTTGGTGGTTAGCACGTTTGCCTCACACCTCCAGGGTTGAGGGTTTGATTCCCACCTCCGCCGTGTGTGTGTGTGTGTGTGTGTGTGGAGTTTGCATGTTCTCCCCGTGCCTCGGGGGGTTTCCTCCGGGTGCTCCGGTTTCTTCCCCCAATCCAAAGACATGCATGGTAGGTTGATTGGCATCTCTAAATTGTCCGTAATGTGTGATTGCATGAGTGAATGAGAGTGTGTGTGTGCCCTGCGATGGGTTGGCACTCCGTCCAGGGTGTATCCTGCCTTGATGCCCAATGACGCCTGAGATAGGCACAGGCTCCCCGTGACCCGAGAATAGTTTGGATAAGCGGTAGACAATGAATGAATGAATGATAAATAAATACATACATACATAAATAAACTTCTTATTTTGCACTGAGCTGAATGCTGAAACAATTAAATGTGGGAGGTATTCTCAGGTATAAAACCTGTCCATGATTAAATTGTAAGCGTATAATTTAATAGCATTCTTTCTTTGTCTTGTGGCACACAATATGATATTTAATCTATAGAGGAAGTGTCTCTGACAAGTTATATCCCTGGAGGACATCCAAATAATGTACATCCTGATAATCAGTCAGCAACCTGCATGCATCTGCATGCCAAGACACACACACACACACACACACACACACACACACACACATTCACATTCATATGTGTGTGAACAGATCAAACTAAAAATCCAAAATCAAAGCATCCAAACATTCAAGCACGATTCACTTATAACAGTACAACTCAGCAGGATAATACCAGAGTAGACTGAATTCCCAGTCCCAGGAAGATTAGTCAAAGACAAACTACAACAAATTCCCACAAAAATAACTAAGAATTACATAATGATGTATGGACAAAATGGACAGAAACTCACATGCCAGCGCAGAACCTCAGCAGAGAGCACAGCCATGGCCAAGCAGCAGTCAGCCCAAATCAGACTAGCACATACGAATGCAGAGACACTCACACACACACATGCACACATACACACAAGCTCGATCCACTGCACCGAAAAAAAACTCCACACCCCCTTTAGACTCCTTAGCAAAGCTGCTGCTTCTTGCTGTTTTCTAAAGAACTTCTACACCGATTTCATCCACGTCACTAGAAAATTCTGCTCTATTGGTAAAAACCCTGTTATTAATCAATTGTCTCAGTCGACATAATTACACTTCCTTATGGATTCTTATGGTTAACCATCATCATAGGCTAGAAATTGATAGCACATGTGTCCACAGGATATTCAATAGTGGAGGCAGTTGTATACTCCACACCGAGCTGAGAAAGAAATCCTGAAGCTTACAAAACAAACTCTGACCTGAAAATATTGACACTTATCCGTCTTCCTTTGCTTTATTGTATATCTTACCCCGGTTGCCTTCTTTGTACTCAGAAGTACATCTCTACATGTGCTGCACAAATCCAGGACTTTTGATCATCTAACTGGCTGGTGACAGGATTTCTGTTCAAGCCCACACTAGAGGACAGAGATGAATATTTTCCAGCACATTTTTGAACAAAGACGTCGGACATCTCGAGTGACAGAGATGCTGAAACTTAAACCGTAAACATTGTGTGTTGAAAAACAAGCCAAGATAAGAAACACACAGTTGTATGTTTAACACAGCCCATGAACGGGTGTGATCGGTTGATCTACTAAAATAACACGGCGGCAGTGGGGCTCTTGTCAAACCAGCTTAGCTTTTGTTCCTTCCAGGTCCACCTAAGCTGTGATTAATGGAGAGTTGTCCATAAAGCCTGCATTGTGTAATATAGATAATGCCCTGGCGTTACGTGAAAACACGTCTACCTTCACTGACACTCGGATCCCGTTTCAGCTGTACGTGCACAAAGAGCCTCTATGTTCTGGGCATGGAAAAAAAAGCTCCTTGATCAGAGAGGTATTGTACTGCACACTTTGTCACTTTCTGGATCTCTCTGGATGTCTTGTCTATCTTGTCCTTCAGTGCAGTGCAGACATAAGGACTATAAATATATTAAGAATTTTTTTGACCAGTCATGTAATGGTAACTCAAACATTACATTTAGTTGAACACAGGAAGAGAAATTATACTTAAGTGAACATACAGAAAACAGGTCAAATTCTTCTTGATTAAAAGAGGAAGAACTATTTACTTAAGCAAAAGTAAAAAAAAATAAATAAATAAAAGTTGCTACTTTTAAATGAATTGAGTATAAACAAGCAAAAAATTAATGTTTTTCAATCATGTAGTTAAGTTAATATCATATTTTAAGTGAAGAGTAACTTTTATTACTAACCTAAAAGTGATTTTTTTTGTATGATTGATTTTTTTGTATTATTTTTTGATGTGTGTTCTGTTGCTCATATGCATGATTACTCTAGTTTTGTTAATTCATTAATTAATATTAATCTGAAATCATAATGTCCTGTAAATAGCCGATATTGACCGTTTTTTAGTTACTAGCCATTTTACATTAGTCATGAAATCAATGCTAGTCACAAATAGCAAAGAAAACCTAACTATTATTATAACTTAAATATAGCCAATTAATGTTACTAAAAAACTTGACGTGACTTGAAGTTTTCTAATTTGATGGAGCTAATACCTCTACAGAGGGAAAAGAGACGCTTTGTTTTTTTAAATGAGTATTGGCTTACTCGAGCATATTGAAATATTTTACTAAGATGGTGATGGACGTTCATCGTTACGTTTCACAATGCAGTCCTGTGGCTCATCTACTACAGATACACACAGAACATTTATTACAATGTGTATTATGAAAAGGTCGCAGCAGATGACAGATGAAGTTTAGTTTGACAAAAATATTTTTTCTACATTACTGAAATCGATTTTTATGCTAAACTGAGCCTAATCGATCAATATGTGGTGTCGTTATTGCTTGGGTGAGAAGAAGAGATCTTTGTTATTTGTAAAAAAAATCACTCTGAAGGTCTTGAGTACCTATTGAGTCATGTCAATCTGTCTTCTTTCTACACTACCAATCAAAAGTTTGGGATCACTTGGAAATTTCCTTGTTCATAGAACCAGTCTGTGATGTTCTATGGAGGGAGTAGCTCACAGCATGGTAAGATAAGTTTTTCTCATGAAAAAAGAAAGTACTTTCTTTCTGTCCATTTTAAGCCTATAAACAAGCCAACTCCTGATGCTCCAGATACTGAACTAACCTAAAGAAAGCCACTTTTATTGCTCCTTTAATCAGTACAACAGTTTTCAGCTATGCTTGAACAATTACAAAAAAGTAAGGCTTTCTAGTAATCAATTAGCCTTATAAAAGGATTAGCTTGGATTAGCAAACATGAAAACAGAGGACTGATGGTTGTTGATGACAGGAATCTGTGTGACAATGTAGAGCTTTGTTCAAAATCCCAAACTTTTGAACAGTAGTGTAGTTAGATCGAAACGTTTCACTACTCATCCGAGCAGCTTCTTCAGGGAAGTTGGCAGGATTCCACAAATTTGTATCCTCTAGGGTCAAGGATCGTGCTCTCTCTGAATAGCCTCATTAAGGGAACAAGGAGAAGGTGAGAGTGGGGGAGGCGTTAGGAGTAAGGGAGAGTCGTTAGGATGTAACGACCCCGGAAAAGGGGAGTAGATAGAGAGTGTATTGAGTAATAAGTAGGAGAAATGTGAATAACAAAGTATAAATACAATCAAATAATATTAAGTATAGTAACAAAAAGAAACTATTCAAGTATTTCTAGTAGTAGTAATCTACTTCATTAGCTTGTAAGGTTTTATATGTACGTATTAGTATTTATGGCATTTAGCAGACGCCCTTATCCAGAGCGACTTACATTTTCATCTCATTTTTTATACAACTGAGCATTTTTGGGGTTAATGGCTTTGCTCAGGGGCCCAGTAGTTGCAGCTTGGTGGACCTGGGATTCGAACACACAACCTTCCGATCAGTAGTCCAATGCCTTAGCCACTAAGCTACCACATCCCCCGTCACCATTAGACTTACACTAATGGTGACATCATACCTCAGCAAATAACACCTATATCAGTGATCAGTGTTCATTTGTCCAACCACAATATCAAAATCAAAGAGAAAACATTGACTTGCTCGATTATATAACACTGCAAAGACTGAGAAGGTGTGAAATTCATGAAAAGCATGTCACACGTTCATAACACACTGAATGAGTGACAGAGGTTATCCGAACACAGCAACTAACTTAACTTTAAACAAGCAGCTGAAACATAGACAATGACAGCTTCAGCTGAAAATGGAGAGCACTTCGTATTTTATTTTAATTATTTTAATCATAGTAAGGACTGGAAATAGAAATGGACAGCCTTGTAGATTTAGAGATCACAGTTCCATCCATAGCTCATGCCCTGTTTTTCCTGTATTAGTGGGGATTTCCTTCTGCCTTCCAAATGTATGAGTAGGTGAATTGATTTGAATAAGTAGCCCCTAGGTATAAATGAGTTACTTTTGTGTGTGTGTGTGTGTGTGTGTGTGTGTGTGTGTGTGTGTGTGTGTGTGTGTGTGTTTGTTTTGCCCTGTAATAGACTGCAGTCCCATCCAGGTTGTGTTCCCACCTCACTCACAGTGTTCCCAGGATCCACTCTGAACCTGACCAGGATTCTGAAGATGTAATTAATTTAACTGATGAATATAAAGACCCTTGCCTGGTAACATATTCTGCAGCTTGTTCGAGCCTGGATATTTCAGCATATTTATCATTTATCACTGCAGACATATGACCGGAAGTCTCAAAGTTACATTTCAGGGCTGGCTCGCAGTCAAGGATTAACATTTGATCTCACTTCCTGTGAAAGTAATTCACTGAAATTTTCATTATTATGGTGTAGTTCTCAGCAAAGGTTTTTTCACAAACAGAAAAAAAGCCAAATAATGAGCATTAGTATAATTTATACAATTGTACATAAAGTGAAGAAACTTTTTTTCCAGCTTTTTTTTTTTCTTTGTTTTAATTGTGTGGGTTTTTTTTGACTAATATGTATTCAAATGAAATTTTCAGCTATGAATTTCTCTTCAGCTCTTCCCTACCTTTCACATTCTTGAACCATAATCTACATCTGAAAAATCTTTCTATTTCCCAAAGACCCTACCACAGTGTAGCTATTTTCCAAAATTTTTAAGGGGGATTTACATCAGAGAGATCATTATCAGGTATGTTCTTAGGGATGTTTTTGCCATCTCATAGTACAGGAGGGGAGCGTCGAGAGGCACAGGCTCACAAATCAGAGTTTGGGACCTCAGGAGCGCTGAAAGACAGGAATGCTCCCTCTCCCCCACACGCCTCACCTGCAACTCCTTATTCTTCTTCTGGAGCCCTGCGCTCAGTGCCTCCTCAGCCTCCAGTCGACTGCTGGTGTCACTAATCTCCACATCTCTCCTGACAGGATCCAGAGGAGGAAGAGGAGAATAAGAGAAGGGAGAAAGAGTGAGAGGTGTGTGACATGGCTAAATAAGCAAACAGATATAATATGGTTTGAGAAACATCACCACATGTTTCATGTCTGTGCTGAAGTCAGTCAAATGTGGTCTGTTAACATAAGGAAACAATTTTTTGCAAAGAATTAACCATTTCTAATGTCCATCTATATACTGAAATATCACATACAATAAAGAATAGCATTCTGTTTATTTCTTATCGCACTTAGTTGTCTGCTTTGAGGTCCTTTTTTTTTGTTCTGGGGATTATCTTTGGGTCTGCTATAGTAAGCACATACTAACAAGCCTGAACAGCTCTGAGGGCCTGAAGGCCTTTAACTCATCAAAGCTCAGATAACGGCACTCCAAGCAAATATCATGTTATAGCAGCCACACGGCATCCAAACATCTGTTTTTCCACAGAACTGAGACACTGACATCTACCATCTGTTTATGTGCAAAGATCTCCTTTGGACTTGACTTTAAAAAACTCCAGTGGATTTCAGAAGGTGTTCAGCTTCCCGAATTAGATCCTTTCGAAGTTAAACCTATGAGCCAAATGATTATTGAAGTGATTTGTCTTTAATGTGTATATGTTGTGCTGAAAAGTAAATCTGTCACTTAAAAAACTCACTTTTTGATGAGCTCCTCTAGGTTGGCCCTCATCTTGCTCAGCTCGCTGAGGTTCTCCATGGTGTTCTTACTGTCTCCCTCAAACTTCCTCCTGCTTCTTTCCAGCTCAGTGCGCTGCTTCCTCTCTTGTTCCAGATGGTACTCTAACTGTGTCACACCACAAAGCCATACATCACACTGAAAGCAGCTCTCCAAAAACTCCCAGAACTCAGTGATTAGTAAAGACTATGACTTTCTCTTTGGTTACTATATAGTGCATCAAAGTTAATCAGTGATATTAGTTGGGAAATCTGCATTAGTATAAGCAAATTATTTTAAATTATCTGTGAAAGATGATGCTCTGTGTATCAGCCATGACAACATCCTAACATCACACAAGACAAAGGAAACAAGTTGTCTGATTAGGGATAAGTGGATAGTGTCTCATAAATATTGCAGTACTCACCTCCTCGATGTGTACCTGCAACTTTGCTTTCTCTTTGGTCAAGAGATTCACCTTCTCCTCCTCAAACTGTAGATCTTCGATGGTTTTCTGGGAAAAGTAAAAGAATTGTTAGGGTCTGTGCAGCATATGAGGCACTAAAACATTAACTGTAACTCTCATCTGACTTGCTGCCATCTGCAGCTGGGATGTGTTCGTTTACCTCAACCGTGGAGTTTGTTGGAGGAAGTTTGCAGCTCGATAGCTTAATCAAATCCAATCCTTCAATGCAAATTCCAAGTAGATTCAAAACATCTGACCAAGAAATAAACACTAAATTGCATCCTGGATATCATTTTCATTTGACTCAATTATCCATCTCTCTGGCTGAACAGTACCAGCTCTTTACACGCACGCTCAATGGGGTGAGGAAAAAACAGCCCATTGCCACAGATCCTAAATTACAGACAGCGATAACCTGGCAAATGGAACTGCTACTGTTCACAATCTGGCATGTTTCACTGTACAATACACTCACAGTCCTTCAAAGAAGATAATCGTAGAACTGTAGGGGATTTTCTGAGATATATGTGATTACAGCACTGAAGACAAATTGTTCATGACTATATTCTTTTCATGACCATTTCTTTATTCTATAACATTCCCTTGTGTTTTTCAGAAACTAGATGTCATGACGTACTTATAACAATGCTAAGCACAGGCTTAGATGATTCCATGGACCTTAAGGTTCCTTGCCGCCAAATTTATTCTAAACCATGACAAAAAAGCTTTTTAAGAAGAAAAACTTTTGTACTCTTTTGCGTTAAAGGTACAGCGAGTTCTGGGTCCTGTAAAATTCCTTCCTAGCAAGCCGAAAGAAGCTGGTCTTCTGCCAATTTGATGTGATCTCAGATCTTAACAGCCTTCAACATGTGTTCTAGACGAGTGAGATTCAAGCAGTACAGCAGCCAGGAAACAACTTGCACAGTCTTCATCCCTCTGGACTGACCTTTTCTCTAAAACATCAAGCCTGAACTTTCTTACACGTGTCTCTGAGTCTTTTGAGAGAGTAAGGTGCTGAGAGTCTCTGAGAGAGTAAGGTGCTGGCTACTGTGCTAAATACACTGAAAACCGTAATGTTGTCTTTACTTAACCTTACACCATGTGGGTTATTTTTTCCCGGACAAACTTTGTCAGTGTCGCCATTAATTAATAAGATTTTCATGTTAATGTTCTCAAGGTATGATTGAGAATTCGACTGGCTTCATATTTTGACTTGTACAGCGCATTTGTAAAGTATTAATTATAGGTTAATCGTGTGTTATAAGAACATTGCTACTTTAGCTGAGACAAATTAAGCTAGTGATGTTTCGTAGATGGTGAAATTACAGTCCATCTTCACACTGGTCACCAGTTATTAGCTACAAAGTGATTTACTTATTTAATAGCCATATCTATCTGATGTACCTTCCAGGCTGATTTTGTTTTATAGTCAGAGACCTTTATTTGCTTGTTTAGGTGTATTTTGGATAACATTGTAAGATTACCATTTTAATTATAATGTAATTGTCTTGGTTTTTGTTAAACTTACTATTTTCAACTTTTTCTGTTACAGGTGAACATGAGACAAGGACATGTGGAAATGTAAGCATTGCATTTTTAACTCTGCAAAAAGAGGGGAACTTCTCAGACATTATTGTTTGAAACATGGTGTTCATACAAAAACTGTACCTTTTCCATGCCTACACAGTGACTGTCTTTGTACATTCAACTCCATTAGTAGTTTAAAAGCTCATCTGTCAAAAATTCATACAGAACCATGACTGGGTGATGATCAGGAAATAGCACCACTTAGATATACTTGCCAGAATTGTGAATGTTTTTGTGTGAACTATCACTTTAAACGTATTTAATTTTGTCAACATTTCATATATTTCTTATTTTCATATCAGTAATCTGTTATGTATGATAGATTAAGATAGATAATCTTAATTTAAACCATATATTCTCATAACAATGCTTCAAATATATTGATAGTGAGTTGTTCTGGCATTAATGGAATTTCATGTTTTCCTCTAAAGTCAGCCCAGCCAACTGAAGTCTGAACCCTCGTGCTTCGAGGACTGCTTATCATGCTCGGAGATAATGACTCTGCATTCTTCAAGTCATGTTTAGTAAGTGCATCTGTTCTTAAAAGGGATAGTTCACCCAAAAATGACAATTATCCCATGATTTAGTCACTCTCAAGCCATCCTAGGGGTATATGACTTTCTTCTTTCAGACGAACACAATCGGTGTTATAATTAAATTTATCCTGACTCTTCCATGCTTTATAATGGCAGTATTTACTGCCATTAGATTAGATTAGACTGCCATTAGGGGTGAGATTTTGAAGCTCAAAAAAGTGCATCCATCCATCATAAAACGGCTAGGATGGCTTGAGGGTGAGGAAAACATGGGATAATTGTCATTTTTGGGTCACTATCTCTTTAACCTGTTTACATTTAAAGAGCCACCTGTGCTCCGACTACTCCAAGCATTTGTCAGAGAATCATGTTGATTTTAAAGCAATAGTTCACCCAAATATGGAAATTTGTAGAAAATGTACTTACCTTCAGACTACCCAAGATGTAGATGAGTTTGTTTCTTCATCTGAAAAGATTTGAAGAAATTTAGCGTTACATCACGTGCTCACAAATTGATCCTCTGTAGCGAACAAATGCTGACCAAACAGCTGATAAAAACATCACAATAATCCACAAGTAATCAACATGTTTGCTGTTTGGACTCATACAGCATTCGTTCGCTATGAAGGATCCATTTGTGAGCACGTGATGTAATGTTAAATTTCTCCAAATCTTTTCAGATGAAGAAACAAACTCATCTATATATTGAAAGACCTGAGAGTAAGTACATTTTCATTTTTGGGTATTCCTTTTGTATAAGTCTTCAAAATAATAAACATCACTAGACATAATTTACCCAAAATCGCTCGCCAACACATTTGATTTCATCCAGCGTGTACTAATGTCAATGGGACAGAATGCTCTCAAGCCTAGAGTGCAGTCTCTGGCAAACCACCTTTTTGTTTAAGAAACGTCACTGTGAGACTTTAACACCACCCTTTGTTTTGGGTATTTTCCCCCTCGATTTATACCATTATCCATTTATGAAGAATAAAAAGTATGTTTAAATTGTTACATGCACAGAGTTCTACAGTTGATGTGCAGTAGTTAATTTGGATGTTGTTACACCTCTGTAGTGTGGTTGTGACCCAGTAATATTTCCAAATATTGGCCAAAGACACACTGAACATGTTCAGTATGTTTTATTTTTGTTTGCTATGTTTGCACAAACCTTAAATGGTGAAATGTAATAAGAATGTAGTTCTTATCATGTTTAGCCTACATATTAAGTACATTAACAACTGTGAGCGTAAAAAGTGTAATTATTGAGTACACAGGGTTGTACAGTTGATGTAGTGCACTAGTTAATGTTGGACATTTTTACTGTTGTTAAACCACCATTATAGTGTAGTTGTGACCCAGTACTATTTCCATTACAGTATAGTTTGTACTGTAATACTGTGAAATTTTGGTCAAAGACACTATATATGTTGAGCTGTTCATTGTTTTGCTTCAGTTCATTGTGCACAAAGCTTACAGTCAAAAATTAGAACTTCACTGAACACTTTCAGTTAAATTTCCATGTTGAGTTAACGTAAATATATAAGTAGACTTGAAATGAATGCCAAGTTAAGTGAATACAATCATTTAAGTACATTGAATAAGCACCAAGTTTGGTGAACTGAACAATTTAAGTATAGTCTACATAATCGCTAAGTTAAATAATCTTAAATATGCATATTTTTTTTGGGGGGGGGGGGGGCACGGTGGCTTAGTGGTTAGCACGTTTGCCTCACACCTCCAGGGTTGGGGGTTCGATTCCCACCTCCGCCATGTGTGTGTGGAGTTTGCATGTTCTCCCCGTGCCTCGGGGGTTTCCTCCGGGTACTCCGGTTTCCTCCCCCGGTCCAAAGACATGCATTGTAGGTTGAGTGGCATCTCTAAATTGTCTGTAGTGTGTGATTGTGTGAGTGAATGAGAGTGTGTGTGTACCCTGCGATGGGTTGGCACTCCGTCCAGGGTGTATCCTGCCTTGATGCCCAACGACGCCCGAGATAGGCACAGGCTCCCCGTGACCCGAGTATAGATCGGATAAGCGGTAGATAATGAATGAATGAATGAATGCATGCATGTTTTAGGAGATTCCATTACTCAACTGAATTGAGGGAAGGAGTTTACTCAATCAATTAAGTTCAATCAACTTATTAGGGTTTTCAGTGTATAAACAACTGGACGGTGATGTGGGGTACATTGATACAGGTCTGTAAATCTCTGTGGAAAATGCCAAAATATTGGAAAATGCAGTAGACACTAACACTTTTCATACACTAATATATGAAAGCAAACATATACAGTATTATAACATTAAATGACACTGAATAATGTGCGGATAGCTAGAGAGAACAAGAAAGAGAGAGAAATTGAGAAAGTGTTTCAGAGAGATGAGAAAGAGAATGAGAGGGTGAGAGAGAGACAGAGAGAAAGAGAGAGAGAGAGAATGAGAGGGTAAGAGAGAGAAAATGAAAGGGTGAGAGAGTGAGAGAGAAAGAGAGAGAGAATGAGAGGGTGAGAGAGAGACAGAGAGAAAGAGAGAGAGAGAGAATGAGAGGGTAAGAGAGAGAAAATGAAAGGGTGAGAGAGTGAGAGAGAAAGAGAGAGAGAATGAGAGGGTGTGAGAGAGAGAGAGAGAATTATTATCTGTAACATTTATTAATAAAAGACTGACATTACAGCTGATATACATTTCTTTCTTAAAAACATAAGTGGATGTTATTTGTTTCTCTGTTTATATGTGTGCATGCACATTTATATGCATGCGTACGTGTGCGTGTGCATGTGGTCTTGTCGAGTCTTTGAAAAGCAGATGTAAACCAGAAGTGCTTATGGAGGGGCGGAGGCGAGGCTTCACGAGCACTTTCATCTCAAAATCAGTCCCATCGCTTCACTGCACTCTGACCTGAAGGCTTTTACAGACTTTTATAGGCAGAAACTCATCAAACTGTAGTATGTAACCAGACAAAAATCTCAATAACCATCTGCTATTGAAGCCAACTGATGAGTAGAGAAATCAAAATAGGAATGGACTAATTGGACTAATGGACTAGTAAGGACTAATTAGTAGGTAGCACACCAACAGTGAAGTAAAAGGAAATTTTGAGATCTAAAATACTGCAGTGGAGTTCATTTGTAGTGGGAATCACCTTAAAGAAACCTGATTTCATGGTGAAGCTCAGGAGTAAGTAAAATCCTAGAAAACATGCAATACCTATCTGCACTTTAGAATGAAATAGAAATCATTCACATCCTTGCTATGTTGCTATGGCAACAGGTGCAGTGCAAACAGACTTTGTTCAAAGTGTGAAAGAGCCAACTGACAGTACAGGTCTGTTCTTGTGTTCAGCTCAATATCAGGTACGGCAAGGTTTAGCAAAGAAAATGCCTGTCAAAGAAACTGGATGTTTGAGTGCCTGTCATTACTCTTCCGTAGGCAGAGAATGACTTATTAGCCACTCATTATGCTAAAAGTAACCGGTTTTTAAACAAATGACAGTACAGCTTTGTAAAATTTATTACAAGGTGCATTCAAGGTAATGCAGCTGAAGTAATCCAATCATTCATCACAATACAATGAACTAAACAACTAAGAATGCAGATCAGGAAGAAATGCTATTATAAAACTAAGCTTTAACTGTAAATAGAAATAATAATAAAAAAAATGTAAATGCACTGTGTATTCAAATGTATTTCTTTACACCGGAATATGTTGACAGCTGAAACATCAAAAAATATACACATGAGGTATATGTAGTTAGCAGAAACCAGTGTGGAAGATGTGCATCACCTGTTTGTCTTTCTCCACTCCACTGAGCGCGCTCTCCAGCTCTTCTAGGTCTTGATGCAGGCTTCTGCACTCAGCCTGGAGTGTGTGACGCTGCGAGGCGAGCTGAGCGTTAGCGTCTTCCTCCTGCTCTACACGCAATTCAAGCTGAGCCACCTGATCCTCCAGCTCACGCCTGGCCTGGACCAACTGTGCACAGCGCTGCTCGGCCTGCTGCAATGCCTCCTGCTCCTGCACGGGGGGTGAGGAAGAGGAGCAAGAGAAGGCACGAACAAGAAGAAGGAGAGCAGTGAGGTGAAGTGAAGGTGAGGTGAAACGAGGTTAAGGAGAAGAAAGAGGAGGAGAATGAGGGGAAAGATGAAAGAGACGTGTCATTTCTTTGACCTGTTCGCTTCAGATCAAAATTGGAATTTTTCACTACAGTCAGAATGACATTCAAAAACATTTTTTCCAGATGCATACTGAATATGAAACATATGAATGTGACATAGATTATATTCGAGCTGTTTTGATGCGAGAGTCCCTGGTGAACACTTGCTGCTAAAAATTGAACAGAATAATGGCCCTTCATTTATAGAGCATAAAACAGAAACGTGTCATGACAGAAGTGAAGAAACAAACAACTTAATCCAGTCTTAAATCATTCTTTAAAAAAACAGATGTTCCATCATAACTAGTCAGACCAGATGCTTTATTCAGAGTTCAAACCTCAAATGACGTCCTAACATTATTATTAGCATTTCTCTAAACTACTGTTATTATCACTAAAACATGGGAACTGTTTGCCACTTGGGAATTTATTAGGCATTTCTCCTGTGCTTATTGTGTCTTGGAATTCTGTCAAAGCTACCAAACATTAAGAGAATTCTGAAACATAAAATTATTTTCATACCTTAGTGAATTTGAATGTAAAATAAAAAGTGAATCAATAAAATAAAGAAATAATAAAATAAATGATAAAGCATGGTATGCTAGTTAAACAGTCAGTCAGCACTATTAAGATTTAGCCTGACGTGACCTCTGCAACTGTGCTTCACCTAAACTTCCTATTTACCAACAAAGGAAACATTTTGGCTCTTTTACTTGTTATATGACCACACACACACACACACACACACACACACACACACACACACACACACACACACACGTGCACACACACACACACACACACACACACACACACTTGATATAAGTATCAATGCAACTGTGCTTCACTTAAACTTCCTATTTACCAAAAGGAAATATTTTGGCTCTTTTGCTTGTTATATGACCACACACACACACACACACACACACACACACACACACACCTGGCGATGTTGTATGGATGTACTAAAATTATCCCAATCCAGTTCCTCTTGTTCTGGCTCTACCTGTACCTCACAGGCTCCTTCCGAATCCTCGGACAGCGAACAGCACCTCCGGCAATTTACAGAAAAAACTTCAGTCTGGTTCTGACAAACAGCCTCCATGTCCCAGATACAGTAGTTCCAACTGCCAAATGCTCCTCAAACTGGATCACTACACACCTTTATGTACAGGCTTCTTCTCTCAGTGCTCACTGCTCCCTGTTTTATTTTCTTGATGTTGAAGTAAGCTCACCGCTACTCCACCTCACACCACATAACGTCTCCTTCTGAGTGCGAAACAGGTGATGTCTTCTCCCGCTTTATCCGGAGGACTCTACAAAAGCCGAGGTATAGGATGCTTTAGCTTTCAGAACGCTAACAGTAGCTACCAAACAAAACCAGGACAGCGTCAGTGAAAATGAATTAACCGACGCTGGCTCTCCCTCTCAGAGACGGCTAAGTAAGAAAAGATAAGAAAAGACAGTGTGTGTGTGTCAGCTATGAATAAATGCCATGCTATTCATCACTCAGTGGGGAACAAAAAGGATATTGAACATGTTTTTTCAATGTGACTTCTTGTCTGAATGAATTACCAAACAAAACATGTTACGCCTTCTTATTTGTTTTGGCTAGTTAACATCAGTCCGTTAAAAACATCAAAAAGTAAAATGTGATAAACATCGAAGCAGGTGATGAACCATCAAGATATGGGCCTCTTCGAACGTAAACTTACTCTGGTCTTGTGAACCATAACAGAAACTGAGTAGTATCATATGGGGGAAATAATATGTGTCTTTAAACCCACGCTAAGAAGCAGCATAAATCCATCTACTGAGTGTTTCAGGCTTAACAATGACATCTATTTTATTCTCCTCTTCAGTATTATAGCCAGCTGTTCGTGAAACAGAATATTACACCCACATCCACACAGACAACAAAAGCCAGCTCAGACAGTCAATGCTCGATGGTGACCACAATAATGCCCTTTAACCTCAGGGATTTTTATAATGGCTGATGACAATGAATAATAACACAACTTCCCACAAGTTCTCCACATTTGTTAAGGTTTCACAGAGATTTTTCGTTTGTTTTTTGTTTTTTTTGTTCAAACATGAACCAGATGTGAATATCATTTGATTGCTATTTTTCCACCAATGGAAGTGCTCAGGATGTTTACAGAGCAGAAATAGGAAGATAAAAGAATCACAGTAACTCCCTTTTGATTAATGTATTTCAAAACAAAAGAAAGAATGCCTTCATTCAGAGCTTTTGAAAGTGAGGCGGATGTTACCCCGAAAATTAGATGTTAAAGTTGTTTCCCGAGGCTTCCAGGAAGTACGTTTAAGCCTATTAACAATGTGATCACATGCCCGAAAGTTGATCCTGTCAAAACAATGCATCGTTCTTTGCAGCACTGTCAGGCTCGTGAAACAGATTGCATGTTGTAGCTTTCCATCCATGTAGCATTCCTCTGAGCCGAACATCACAAATGTTACCTACACGTTCTGTTTGGAAGAAACGGTTTAATAGTCTGCTGTTATCAAACCCATATAGTGAAGTGTTAAATAAGGATAAACATAGTGTCGATTGTGTTACTGAGCACCAACAAGAAATAATAATAGATCATTTGAGAAATAGAGTCAATTGGTGAGGGCTAATGGATGAAATTGGACAATACAATACTTCGTATAATCTATTCATACACTTAATAAAGCCTTGAAATGGATGTGGTAGTTTATGTGGTAGTGGTTAATGTGTTGACGTACTGGTCATAAGATAAGTTCAAATCCCAGGTCCACTAAGCTTCCATTGCTGGCCCCTTGAGCAAGGCCCTTAACCCTCAAATGCTCAGTTGCAAAAAAAAAAAAGGCAAGATGTGATTAAAATGTAAGTTGCTCTGGATAAGGGAGTCTGCCAAATGCCAGAAATGTAAAATGGGTGAGTGATAAGAGAAATGAACTTTTCTTGCAGAAGTTCTACAACATTAAACGTAACTAACTAAAGTACAGTGCTGGTTTTTAATCATTTCTTTCAATCATTAATAATCTATGGCAAATTTCTGTATTATAAGAAGAATAACATACATCAGGATGTGAAATGAAACAGCTTCAGGGTGGTAAAGTATCATGCCATCCCACCCTTTTACAGCACAGTGAAATATTTATTTCACTGGGGTTTATAAAAATGTGAAAGCAACCATGATGTGAATTTTTTTTTATAATATTAACAGACATTGATCTTAATACATACTGTTTTTGTTTTGTTTTTTCAGTTCAATTTATTTGTATAGCACTTTTAACAATGGACATTGTCTCAAAGCAGCTTTACAGAAGTATAGAAGCATAGAAAAAATTAGTTTAGTTTAAAGGTAAGTTACTATTTATCCCTAACATTTATTCCTAATGAGCAACCCAGAGGCAATGGTGGAAAGGAAAAACTCCCTGAGATGATATGAGGAAGAAACCTTGAGAGGATCCAAACTCAGAAGGGAACCCATCCTCATTTGGGTGACACTGGCCATTAAATAATGTAAATGCTGATAATGTCCTTTCCTCAACAGTTTATAGTCACAAAGAATTGTGCAACCAAGAGAACTAATAGGTCAATGTAGTTTCTGAGTTCATTATTGACATGGCACTAATTCCTTCCTGCCGAAAGCTGACTGAGGCAACGGCGGTTCACAGAGAGTCTCCAAGTGGTTCTATCTATAGCAGTCCTTGTATACTGGATTTACATTTACATTTTTTTTTTACATTTCTGGCATTTAGCAGACGCTCTTATCCAGAGCGACTTACATTTTCATCTCATTTTTTTATACAAGTGAGCATTTTTGGGGTTAAGGGCCTTGCTCAGGGGCCCAGTAGTTGCAGCTTGGTGGACCTGGGATTCGAACACACAACCTTCCAATTAGTAGTCCAATGCCTTAACCACTAAGCTACCACATCTAGGATTGAATACTAGAGTTTAATACTCACAACCCTTATTTCACCGATTAAGCAAACCTTGTACATTTATAATATGGACAGAAGTTACGAAAGTTAATTGTAAAGTTATAGTGGCAGTCAATTAACATATTATAGGAGATTAGGATAAATAGAGTTTTCATGTTCTCTCTGTGCCTCAGGGTTTCCTCTGGTTACTACGGTTTCCTCCTCCAGTCCAAAGACATGTGTTGTAGGCTTACTGGCATTTCTAAATTGTCCATAGTGTGTGAATGGGTGTGTAAGTGAGTGGGATTGTGCCCTGTGATGGACTGGCATCCTATCCAGGGTGTCCCCTGCCTTGTGCTGGACAGACAGAGTACTCAGACAGTACCTGACAGTACTCAGACAGATGGATGTTTTACAGTTTTAGCTGGATTTTATTGGGTTTAATCAAATATGAGTAATTGCTCAATAATGTTTTACAGTCTAAGGAAAACATCACTTTGAAAGAACACAGGAGATGCGCTGTGTAAATCTCACTTCTCTCGCTCTGACTTAACCAGGAGGTGGGATTTATTCAGAGATCTTGCCCTAGGCCACAGAAACTTTAAAGCTAGACCAGACCTTAAAGTTTTTCCACAGGCTTAAATAGGGCATCTGGATGATCCTGGAAAACACATTTTCACATTTTATTTCACAATTATTGAGGGATATAAAAGAGCTTTTGCTGCACTTTTTCAGTCCATTAAGGAAGCTGGCCTTATTTCAGTGCCTTTAACTATTCAGCTGAAATTAACAATAGTTTAAGTTTTGCCAGTGTTTTGCCTTTGTATTTTGAAATACAAAGATTTCATTGTAGATTGATGCTCCTTAATAGATTCAGTGAAACTATTTAAAACAGGTACAGGTAACAGGTACAGTGCTAGGGTTAATCAGCTAAGTACATAGTTGAACTAATATTTATTCTCCATCAGTAGCTAGTCATGTTCAAAAAAGCATCAATTTATAATCCAATCAAGCTTGTTAATTTTATGCATTTATTAATACACGATTTAAACCGAGCACTAGCACAGAAGCTAATACTAGTTTTAACTGTGTTATAGTGGGAGACCTAGCTACTGGGTGCAAACAGTATATTGTTATTTTCCTTTAAATCATTTATGCAAGGAATAAAATATGCAAAAGATTTTAGTTCCTGTTATCACTTACGTTCTAACAGCTATTTATTAATAGTTGGTTCCTAGATTTTTTCACTCTCTTGAAGCTACAGAGACAAAACAATAAACAATAAAGCTTGCTATATAACCAGGAAACCACAAAGCCCTCTGTCCCATGTCTGAGATCTTAAAGTACACTGGAGACTCCTTCCCAGAATGCTAAATAAACATAATACACATCAACAATTATGCTTGTTTTTAACAAGTTTATCAGGAGTGTTGATTATACAAGTCCCTGTGTAAGTTGTTACTATGGCAAAAATATTCTGCATAAAAGCATAGTTAGTTATTGCTTTCGGCTGCTCCCTGTTCGGGGTCGCCACAGCGGACCAACTGGTCCGCACAACAACTTGGCAAATGTTTTACGCCAGATGCCCTTCCTGACGCAACCCTCCCATTTTTCCGGGCTTGGAACCGGCACTGCATCCAGTGGCTGGGAATCGAACCCGGGCGTTCCGCATGATAGGCGAGAAACCTACCACTGAGCCACCAATGCCTCCATTCTGCATAAAAGCATAAACGTATTAATATAAACCTGTGATTTGCTTTGCTGAAGGAAATACTGTCAGAGATGCTGTTATAGAAAATTAATCACCTTCTGATCAATTGGGTTAACGAGTTTGTGGGATAAATGTCATATTATTGATACAATAATTAAGTGCATTAGCCATTAAAGTATGCAAATTTATGTGCAGACCACAATCTAAACATCTTTCTTCTCCAGCATGCTGCATCGGCCTGGCAAGGAGTTAATGAAGCATGGCTGCCTACACACTAGGCACTGATCCCATTATTTATGGAATGATGATCTTTCTCCAGGAAACAACTGAGAAATCCCACAGAAACAGCTGAAAGCACAATAAAGGACAAAAGCAAAAGAAAACTGGGAAGCACAGGTCTTTTTCCGAGTACACTGGAAAATATTAAAAACAGCCAACAGTATTAAATATTGGGTCAGATACTTTGCGGGAAAATCCTTGAAAAAAATTATCTGGATGTGATTTGTTAACCACTGACTGACCACAACGTTCTGATGGACAAACTTCAAACACCTGCTGATCATCATCTGGTAAAGACGGACACATTTCACACATTTATATTAAACGTGTCCATCAATCTGCATTACCAGGCAGTTACATCTATGTGCATCTAGTACGTAAATGTCATTATATTCTCTCAGCATTAATACATTTACATTGCAGAAGGAAAGTCAGTAAACACCTGGAGTTTTATATCAAATCAAACGACTGTCAATAAAAGGTGCAATTACCCAGTGTGGCATTTCAGGAACTTTTCGCCACATGGCCTTATAGGTTGGAGGATCTACTATAGATCCGTAGATGATAAGTATATATGCATGGATGGAATTTGTATTTCAGTTACATGTAAAGAAGTGAAATGTTCTAATGCCACATGCTAATCAATTTTATCTTGGAAAAGCTAACTCTAACAAAAGTAACATAAGGGTGCAAAAGACTACTGAACGTAGAAATCCAGCTGGAGTTGCAGTAATACAAGCCCTGCCAAAATGAGCATAAAGTGGTGAATGGAAAGGAGACTATGAGTGAATCTAGAGGATCTGTTAATGCAATCAGCAGCAAAAATAATCAGACATATTAGGAGAACTCAGTGCTGAGCTATTCCATTCCATTCCATCCCAAATAATACCTGTGAATTTCACTGCTCAGTATGTCTCCTTTCCACATGCAGATGTCTCTGGCCATCTGTGTCTGCCATATTTTAGCCCAATGAGGCAAAGCAAGAGTAATAATTCAACAGTGAGCTCTGCTGCCCACTTATCATCACTCCACAGCTCAGCACGCAGTACTGTGGCTTTCAGTGAGAGCTGCCACATACAGAATACACAATTTCCTGTGCTTAAAGATACAAAGATAAGTTTTGTCATGACTAAGACACTTTTTCCAAATTAAATATTTTTTCTATCAAATACAAGAGTAATTTGATTAGACAAAAAAAAAATACCTTAACGTGTGTGTAAGTGACTGAATCATAAATACCAACAATCCTACAGGTAAAATCCCAGTGGACTTACAGCACGGATCTTAATGAAAGAGTCATTCTTTTCCTTGCTGAGTCCGGCGTTCTCTTCCTCCAGTTGGCGGACACGAGTCAGCAGCTTGTCGCTCTGCTCGATGGCTTTCTTCAGCTCCTCTCTCTCCCTCATCTCTGCCTGTAGACAGTGCTGTACTGGATTAACCTGATCCACTTCTGCTCACTGCGCACGCTGTCTCGCTTCTCTACGATCGCTCTGGACTAAACCCTCCACTCCCACCTCCTCTCCACCCTCCCGCTCCTGGGGCCTCTTGGCCCAATTCAAAACAATTCCAAATTTCTTCCACTGATACTCTTACGCTACAATAACTCCCCAGGATCAAATACCACCACGACCCACTCTATAGTGTTCATTCTTCACTGAGCTTTAGTGGGGGGGAAAGATATAATAAACATCCATTAGTTGTGCACAGGTATAAGAACAGCTGTTAAAGTAATCTGCTATTACTCATAATGACACATAATATGTATAGTATGGAAAGAAAAACATATCTCTGGAATCCTTAAAGGACTCTGGATTCCTACAGAAAAATAGTCCTTCCACTTACTTGAAGTATATCACATCAGGCACTTCAGAGCAAGTTTTCCCAATCAGTTGTTATTTCATCCTAGATTGGTTGGGATACATTCTGACATCTAGTACTGTACAGTAGCTCATGTGACAAATGATAGGATAATCTATTTAACCACAGTAGAATTAAATTGTCATTTTCATTTTCATTGTCTCTAACTGGTTTATATATATAACCATGGCTTAAATTTTGTGTGTGTGTGTGTGGTATAAAATAAATAACTGCATAAAAATTGCTTTTTGTGCAGTTATTTATTTTATACTAAAATAAATAACTGCATAAAAAGCAAAAACTTTAGAAAAACATACATAAGGCTTTCATTACACGTGAAAGAAACTAGAATAGACACAGAGTATAAAGGTTTATTCCAGCAGCAGCTCATGACCAAAGATTTTGGTGTGGCAGAATGACATGAATAACAACAATGCTTTAAAACAAAAATGCTTGTGAATTTAAGAGGCGATCAGGGTTGTAAAATAGCATCATTGTGTAATATGTTTTTTTAAATTCCAACTGGCTTCAGTTGTCACGCTTGGGGCAGATATGATTTGAAGCTGACATTAAATCAGAAGCGAGTAACAGATTCTTTGCTGCCATAATGTCTGTCTTCTAACACTTAGAACCAGGATATCTTCTTAAGCACTTCATGACAAATGTGAACTTCTGGTAGGTGAGGTACATAACGGTGATGATGTGATATGTCAAACATCACAATTAAACTCTATCTAAGGTTAGAGACAATGCAGTGTTATGGAAAAAATAGGAATTAAATTAAGAGCAAAAGATATCACTGTGTTCTTACAGAGCAATGACCTTTCACTCTCAGGAAAAATGGTACCAAAGAGCACTTTTTCTTCACTGGGATTGTACAATCAAGGGTACATCTTTGTTACTTTTAGTATGTGTCTGTTTAATGGTATAATATAATAATAATGATAATGGTATAATATAATTTTCTTAAGTTTAATAGTTCTTTTGGCTGCTCCCTGTTTGAGGTCACCACAGCGGACTAGCTGGTCCGCTCAACAACTTGGCACAGGTTTTACACCGGATGCCCTTCCTGATGCAACCCTCCCATTTTTCCAGGCTTGGGACTGGCACTGCATGCAGTGGCTTGGGTTTGGGCATTGGCTGGAAATTGAACCCGGGCCTTCTGCATGATAGGCAAGAAACCTACCACTGAGCCACCAATGCCCTTAATTTTCTTAAGTTTAAGATATTTATAAATAATACCCGAATGATTTGGTTTTGCATTGTGTCTGAGCTTAAGAGTTTGATTTGGATGTTTGACATATAACATCATCGCCATAACTTGCCTCTGACATACCAAACACACAGCTACAAGCCCAGTTGTCACAATGCTCAAGCGTAAATCACCGGCCAAAATGTCATAACACAATCTAATGTCAAAGAAGATGTCACTTCAATCATGTCAGCCCAAAGCAGCCTTCATCAGCCAACACCTGTAACCTTTTCTTCTCTTTCTTTTTTAGTCAGTTGTCAGGACGGGCTCAAAGGAGCGTCATGTAACTTTTAGAAACATTGCTCTTTAATGAAAAAGTTAAAAGTTCCTTTCTGTATAATTCTACATCTGTATATCTGTATTGTAAACAATGTAAGATATCAGTAAGGCTGATTCTAGTTTACTTTCTCTGGCCTTGACAATAATTTGAATGAATGTTATACTAGATTTTAAAAGCATGCAGTATCCACTCTTTCCTTATTACCATGTCCAAAAATAACAAATAGAAAAATTGTAGTGTAAATCAGTCCAAATGTTCTTGCTTAGATTTCAAGTGGAGAGTCGATTGACTAAATTTCCATGAGCTCCTTCCAAAGAATAACCATACGGCGACAACAGTGAAACCACAATAACATTAGCACATCATGCATCAACTTTGTGGAACGTTTTTTTGTTGACCAGTCACCTCTGAGATCTTCCCTGGCCTTGATATCATGCATGCATGCTCAAGTGACATGCTTTATTTTTTCTTGCAGTGTCAAACTGTCTTTTGTCTCTGTTTGTCTATGTTCTTCTATCTATACAGGATTTGACAAGCAATTTTGGCTAACCAACAAAGAAACCAAAAGTGTAGTTTAGTTGCACTGAAAAAGTGTGTACTAATTTTCCGAAGCTCATTCAAAGTCATTTATTACTGCTTTGCAAATGACAGGAGGATGAACCTGTTGCAACTTGAGCCAGGTTATCTTCGTGACTGGAAAATGTCTGATAGTGGCATTACTCTTGATATAAACACTTCAAATTCTACTACATAAAAGCATCAAATAATTTCTACATGATGAAGTACAAAAGAAAAGAGGATCCGTTTGCTCACATGTACCGGGCTTTTAATCGCCTGTTCTCTTTCATTCATTCATTTTCATTAAGCTTTCTCCAGATCAGGGCTGCTGTGGATTCGCAGCCAGTCCCTGGAACGTGGGCGTAAAGCTTTGCATTAACAAACTGTAGACTTCAGCATGTGTGTCTGTCTTCTATAAAGATGGCATGTCTGTACTTTTAAGCAAAAATTACACACTATGTTGCAATTAAAATGTCACCACTAGATTGACTGCTGTGCATTGGCTGACACTAATGCTTGCACGTTAAATTCTACAAAAACCCAACATTTTTACAGTGTGTTATTTAATCTCCTCTGAAACTCCAAACCTCTCTTCACAGTCAGCACAAGGGTTTTTTTTTTTTTTTCTGTAAGAATTTTCATTCCAAACCTCAACACTGGTTACAATGTCTCAGCCTTGGGCCTTTGTGAATGAGGCTTTCTATGTTGCAGAAATGTTCATGCCGTGACTTGATTTGGGAGGATGAAATCAGGATTTCACACAAAACATACTAATTGCGCTATTTAGAGTTACGCTACACAGAGTTCTGTGAGCTCTGGCAATTTTGAGAAATATAACAACCTTTTTTAGGTATGAATTGAAGACGGTCCCTTTGGCAAACAGACATCAAACATTCCTGCTTTCGTACTCAGCTGTGCCAGGTGCAGATCACGAGCAGCCGCTTTCCAAATACATTTATTCCCCTACGTTGCATTCCCAGTCAGTGGAGGTGACATGGAGACATGGAGGCCAGGCTGCAGTCCCGAGCTAATGAGAACAGCTTCGCAAGCCCTTCTCCACAAATGTTTATGAGTAGTAATTTATAAGACATTTCTCTTGGCCTGCTAATAAATTGAATTTGGGCAGTTCATGATTTCAATGCCACAGATATCTCTAACATATCTTCAGCTAATAGATGTAATAACAGTAAGCTTTTGGCAAATCTTTAATACTGTGAACCTTTCTAAAATGCACTTACGCTCATGCTGTGTGAGTTACAATGTGGGAGGGAAAACATCACGATGGCTGATGCCAATTCAGCCAAAAATGATAAAAACAATAGATGCTTAATTGGGTTTTCTGCCTATAACAAACTTCGACACTAGAAACCGTAAATATATTTCACCCTGAGTTTCAACTGAGTAAAAACTTATCAGATGGTGTAAAGAACTACTTAGTCACTAAAACAAAAAAAAAATATTCGTAATACTCCTGTGGTCCACATTTGGAATCTTTAAATGCAACTTTCTCACTTTTTCCCCTTCACAGAATAATTAAGTCTAAATATCACCATGTGAACGGCTTACTGTTAATAAATTGAAGTCACGCTTGCAGAATTACTGCGTCTCATTTCGACATTTTCCCCTTGACTTGATTACTTGGCACAACAACTGACAGTACATATGAAAATCCTAATAGCGGTGTCTAGGCTTGATGACAAGCTCCAGAATGTGTTGGCTCTGTGAGGGGGTCTAAAGAATGGACCTAGGTCGGAAGACATGGATTCATCCACCCTGCAATTTTACTGTTTAACCACAAAGATCCAAAACAAATGTGACAATGAAAACATGATAAAAGTATGATGTCAGTATATCCAAAAGGTATCCAATAAAACAAACTGTAATTTGATTATGACAAAAATATCAGTAAATTACTACACAACCATGTTCAATATGTAAGTGTACACTACATGTTGCATACTTATGCACTATTCTGTGCCATTTTGTTTGTATAAATAGTGAGAGTAGTGTGTTCAAATCCAACAAGAAGAAGTGCACTTCAAGTATCTAGTAGATGCATTTATTCATCAAAAAAAAAAAAAAAAAAAGAATGTGTGGAATGTTGGAGGCTTCATGCACTCAATGCTCGCAGCTTTGCTTACATAGTGGGAAAAAGGGCGGGGCTACTAGGTGCTGATGATGGATGAGAAAAAAATTTTTAAGATGGCAGATGACACTCTGGTGCACATTACATCTTAATTTTAATGTCTTTTAAATTAGCCCATGCTGTGGAAATTATTTTTCAACATTTTTAAATTCTCTGTATTATGCTAAAGCTTGCGGCTTTGGTGAAGAAAAAACACTTTACAGTAAGCTTGTAGCATGCTATTTTAGTTAGCTACCTAGCTAGCCTTATGTTAATTCATGCATGTTTCTAACTAAATAGTTAGTCATTTAGCACCTTTTAATGCAACAGGTAATTACTACTGAACATCGAAGTGACCTTAACTTTAATACAGCATTTTATTATTTAAAATATCAAAAGAATTAGCTAGCTAGTCTAGCTCACTTAGCTAGCTGATGGCTTACTTGGACATGTTCCTATTGGTTGGTTGGTTGGCTAAGATGTGAAAGCCTGAGTTTTTTAAAACATAATTCACAGATTATCACGCTGTTTCCTTTGTGGTATTTCAAACAGAAGATACCTGATAAACGGTGCGAGAGATGCTCATCTATCTAATAGTGCTAATAGTATCAGTAACACAGTTCACAACTGCATGTTTGCTGAAGGCTGACCAAGTCTCATGTGCAAGTTTTAAAAATATTAGTAATTAGTAATTATCCACTTCTTAAGCCTGTGTTGAGTCAAGAGAATATCCTCCCACCCCTTTTTGTGATCACTGACCTGCACTGAAATGTTTGCATTCCTGAGAAGTGTGTGTGTGTGTGTGTGTGTGTGTGTGTGTGTGTGTGTGTGTGTGTGTGTGTGTGTGTGTGTGTGTGTGTGTGTGTGTGTGTGTGTGAGTGTGTGTGAGTGTGTGTGAGAGAGAGAGAGAGAGAGAGAGAGAGAGAGAGAGAGAGAGAGAGAGCGAGAGAGAGAGCGAGAGAGAGAGCGCGAGCCGGGCTCTAAGCTTGTGTTAGTCCAGATATCACTCTTTCCATGTAAGCATTCAGGGAACTTGTACACATGCAAATTTGTTCTGCTGAAATCTTGAACTGAGGGAAAATGCTGAATGGGAATGTAAGAGTAAGAGAGTGTGTGTATGCGTGTGTGTGTGTAAGCCCTTCACAGGTGCACTACTTCTGATCACACAAACAGCTCTGGATTGCCACATAACCTGAACCTTGTATTGTGAAAAGTCTACTCAGCAGACAATCACGTGTAACCCAATCTTAGCTTAATATGCATCCCATACACCAACTCATCTAACTCAAAACCTGAAGCATGTTAGCAATTAAGAGAAGCAGCTCAATTCTGCATCTTACCTGTGCCAAATGTTTGCTGTGGATTCCAGTCAAGGGTCTGTACTGGTGAAAGTCAGTCTGGATTACACATACTCTCTTCTCCATCCTCAGCACAGGCACACATTGCCCATCCTGCTGTCTCCTCTAGGCTCCCAGAGGAAGTGAGCTTTCTGTTACCTGACCCTGAGTCACACTACACACACACTCTCTCAGGGGGAGGGAACTCCAACAGCAAAAGAAAACATCTAAACTGGCTCTGACACTCTACTCCACCTCCCCACCCTGCCATCACCATCCACTGGCAGATGAGTAAGAGCACGAGGGCCACCCTGAGCCCTAAGAGTTAACCCTCTCCATGCTGGATCACACTCACATCTGGATGTAGCTCATTTGGAACTGGTGTAATGGTGCAATTAGACTAGAAATATTTATAATGCGCATAAATTTAACTCCATTATGTAATAACTATGAAGGAATAATCAAGAATGAGTGGGTGACCAGGCACTAATCTGCTCCAACAATCCAAACAGACTCTGGAATTAGGAATGAAAATATTATTTATTCTAGATCCCTGTTAATTTTTTTTTATATCTGATTGGTCAGAAGGCCCGGATTAATTTTCTACTGAACAGCAGCCCTAATAATGTCAGCTATAAGTCATCGTTTCTATAGTAACAACTTACTCAAGGATCTACAGGTATAGACTATATAAATAATAAAATTCATTCATAATATCAATCCAAATTGAAAAGTTGTTTATTTAGCAACAAAAAAATGCATAAATGGTGATTTGGTGATGTTTTCTATGGGATATTTATATAACATTTATGCAAGGAGTCTCCAGTGTCAGCACTTTGTAATAGTCACTAAATTTCTAGCATGTTTTCTGGTTACTGTGTAATATGAAAAAACAAGAAAAGAGATGGAAAAAAGCAAAGCTGGAGCAGGAAAGACTTTTTATAGCTGCTATAAGATAAGTGATAACAGGAACTAACTACTTAACAATCGTTCTACATTAAACTTTAACACTAAAAGTAACTGAAAACTGATAGACATCACAATGTGATATTCTTTAATTAATATAAATTGCGGCAAGTCGCTGTTTTCTAAGAGAAACAAACCATGCTTTTCGAAGAATATAATGAACTAATAACGGGTGGAAAGAGTTACTCCACTTTGTATAAGGTGTTCATCATTTTCCTACAACACCATGTGCTTTTCCCTACATAACACACAAAATGTATAATGCTGACAGGTGCTGACAGTTCTTTTCCACTCTCCAAACCCTTCTTCCGTTCATGAAACCTGACAAAATAGCTGCAGGGGAAGTGTTAATCAAGCGTGCCGTTATATTAACCTTACACATGGAAAAAACTGTCAGTGAGGATATTGAGCTCCTTCACCAAGGTGGTAGACATACTACAGTGCTTAATTATCCTTAAGAATGTAAAATATTGACTCTTGTCATCTGTCAAAGAATCACAAGATGCTCTGATTTGTTAAAAAAAAAAACTGACAGGAAATGAAGGGTATATGTCCAGTGATCAATCAGTAAGCTCACAAAGCATCTGTTTTGGTCTCTTATCGCTTCTATCCTGCTTCTGCATCTTTTGCATATCTGCAGGCACTTTTAAATGATGTTTGTGAGGTAACTATCAAATGAGACACTGTGAATAAATCAGTATCATCTTTCATGATGAGGAAAAAAAACATTTCTTTTCAAGAGTATGAAAACAGGATTTTTAGCATTTCCACCTCAGGTTAGTGTGATTCATTACAAAGCTTTTCCACTCACTGGTTAAGCGTGATAAATGGGTTTTTTTTTCCCCTCAACACAATACAGCAGTTTATCAAACTTGGGGTTACTTTCAGTTCACTTTTATATGTATATATTTTTTAATTATGTACCACTGAATAGTTTTCACAACTGACAGGATTTTATTACCTGTTCAACCTGTGATCATTGATCCACACGAATCCAACACCCAAAACAATAAATAAAGCCGGGGCATCTGCCAAAACAGCAGTTAGGACCTGATAGGAGCTTTATTGTGCATGGCCTTCAAGGTAGTGCAGCTCATCAGGCAAAAATTGGCCCTTAGTGAATAGAGCGTTTGTCTGGAAAGCCACATTTAATAATAAAACACACATGCCCTGCTGATATACAGGCTTTCTGTTTAACAAATACTGCATGCAGGTGAATGAAATATCCATGCAAACAATAAGCTGTGTTAGAAATTTGGCTCCTTTTTTTTTTTTTTAATGTGCATTTTAAAGAATTGACCCAAAATGTTACTCTCATTTGGCTCTTGACCCTTTCGTAGGTCAGTGCCTGGACATGTCGTCTCTGCATTAAGCAAGTTGACTTATAACAGAAATGTTTTAACACTTGCCATTGAGAGGATAGGTGGACAGATTTAAATCAGCCAGTCTGGCTAAGCTCTTTCTCGATTACTTTTGCTGGAAGATATTAATCACCTGAAGCATAACAGTTAATAATAGGCTTTTACACTTTAATTCCTAACATTTCACTCAATTCAAGTTGAGTGTAATTATAGGCTCTGACTGCACTTTCGTATAGAGCTCCCTCTGCTACGGGTTGTATGTCAGTGCCTGAATGGAATCTGATTAATTAAAGGCCTGTGAAGAAAAAAAAAACATTTTGCTTCTAACCATTGACATTAATGATAACTTTGGCGTGGTATGATGGTATGGTAAGAGGCATCTCTCAGCACATGCGATGCATACCAACACACACAGAATAAAGGCAAACGTTCAGACTTTCCTCAGAGAAACAAGTAAAAGCAATATCAAGAAATTCAACTTAAAACCATACCTACTTGCACTGATGTATAGAATTTGAGGTTTTCAACCTGTAGGGCAGAAACACATAGGGGACATGACAGTGCAAAAGATTACAAGATAAAGTTGAGAAATGCATGTATACAGGTCAAGCATGTAAGTTACAAAGATTAACTGCAGTAAACCTGTTCTTCTGACAGTCATTAACAATTCCTTATTCATCCACTAGTAGGAGTGAAACGATCTAACAGGTAGCATACATAAACAAGCAGTAATCCCAGGAATTTGCATGAGACACAAAAAGGCACATGCAAGTCACAAACATAGGACTTAATTTATCAGTCTTTTAGCAAATCTGCGTGTAAATGTTTCAGTAAGTCAAATAGAACCAAAAGTGAGTTCCCATCACAGCTGACTCACATTCGGTGAGTCAAGAACAACATGCATTTAATCTTCCTGTAAATCAGCTCACTGGCCACTACAGTCACACACTGTCACTTCCTGTTGTGATGGGGTGCCATTTCTTTTGTCCTGATTGACTGGCTAGTCTTAATTGTCATGATGTATTGATTTGTTTTGGATTGCTTTCTTTCAAGCCATTAATACAAAACAACAGAGTCTCTCTACATTTCCATTAAATCCATGTACGGAATGGAAATAATTAAGCTCTTCAAACATGGTGCGCCGGATATAAATCTGCAGTTCCTCCATGCCATTTATACGATTTAAAACCAAGGTTTACATTATAAGTATATTTGCACTTAAAACTTCAGAACTTTTGTACGATACAACTGTTTTTCATGACCTAATTGGATTTTCATTCATTCCACATTTGCGTAAATGCTCCTGCAATCAATTTCTTGATTTTGTTCATATGCAGTTTGGTAAATGAGGCCCATGTTCTTGGGTCAGTGTTCATGGACCTCCCAAAGACCAGTTGTCATGATATTGGAGGCAAAGGTGGATGCAAATGTAGATGATTTATTTAAATGTGCCAAAATGAGCTAAACAAACTGTAACAAATATACAAGACTAGCAAAGAATGAGTATTATATGGATCACAAATACTAGGTACAAGACGACAGCTGGCATAGTACCAAACACACAGTGAGCTAAATGGCTGTAAGACAAAGAAACAGAAACCCAGGAACTTCAATAAGGTGACTAATGAACTAATACACAACAGGAGAGCGTGCTCATTAGGTTAAATGGAAAACACAAGGGAAAAAAAGGTCAAATAGGTGTACAGGGTTGCCCTCTGGTGGACTGGTGAGGAAATGTTTGGGACAGCCTTGACGCCACCACTTTTCTGTTGGCCTGATTACTGTGGATGGAAATGCAATTTAGAATAATTTTGCAGTAAAAACCAGTGTGGTTGAGTTCTTTAATGCATGTATAAAATGTTTCTGACATGATTTGAGCTTGGTGGGTTTTGCTAGAGGTGATGCCAAGCCTATCAACATACCAGTTGTGTTTTTTTTTACCCATTAGCTTACATCAACTCCCGTTTTACCCCAACCACAAAAACTAAAGTGACTTCTTTCCTGTTCACTCATGCAGTATCACTGAGCATCAGAATAACTGCTTTTTGTTTCAATGTTTGTATTAGTTTGTATAAAGTTTTAGTGTATTAGCTTGTGTTTAGTGTTTGTGAGCAGTTCTCGCACTTTATTAGGTATGTATCTAGTAAATGTATCATTCATTAGGCTTGCATTAACTTGCATGATTTTGCTGGTATCTTCGCGCACTGAAATAAATATACACGAATCCATGAATTGTGCAGTGTTTTGTGTTCAGGTGTTGGACTACTGATCGGAAGGTTGGGAATCCCAGGTCTACAAACCTGCCACTGCTACAGGATAAGGGTGTCTGCCAAATGTAAAAAAGTGTAGTGCCGTTTTGTCATCCTTACACAATTCTCTAGCACTTGCACTTCAAGATCTCGAACAGTATGCAATCTGAATCACACACACACACATTTACTTGTAGTTTATAGTATGTGATATTATGGGATCAAACAAACACAAATAGTTTATAGTTATAATTCAATTCTACTTAATTGTAGCAATATACTATATATTTCTTGTAACATAAAGATCAAATTGTGTTGCCAGGTCCTGCAAATCTCTTGCATGTTGTTTTTGTTCTTGTTTTTTTTTTTTATTTACTACAACAATCAAGTCACATAAGAATAATACAAAAACGAAAACCTTTTGGTATTCCAGACTTTTTTTGTCATGTTATATACAGTATGCAACTTGAATTATTATGAAATTTAATTATTATAGGTATGTTGCAATACATTTAAACAGATGCTTATGTAACATGTCATGATTAAAGATCATCATGAAATAATCTGAGCAAAATGTGTGAAGTAACACTAAAAAGTATTGAAGTAATCTGCAATATTAGTACTGCACAGGACATTAATGAATAACGACCCTTATTCACAGACTTATTCTATGCTGGATGAATGAAGCTTTAGTGCAGACACATTTTATGAGCAGAAAATAACCCAAATACGATAAAATCGAAAGAAAAAAAAAATCAACGACATAATACTGGAATGTGTAAAGGCAAAGCTTTAATTCTTTACCGGCTTTATAAATTGCTAGGTAGTCGTTTTTGATTTGTGGATTGATTTCTTCTGAAGTGCTTCATAGACACTTAGATTTACTTCCTCTGTCACTGATTATCTACATCTTCATATATCACTGAACATTGTGAACATGCATGTATCAGAACTCCAGGGCAAACCACAGACAGCGGCATAAATCAGCAGAAACATACTGGAAGTGGGTTCTGTCTTCTGCGAGGAATGTGAGTTTAAGTGTACTAGCAACAGAAAAAGGTTCTAGCAATGAAACATTTTACAAAAATGGATTAAGGAATCAACCAACAGAGATAAATACACATTGCTTTCGATATACAGTAGGTTTAAAGCTTTGTTGAGATTGTTAGAGATATGTTCGAGAAAAATGGTTGTGTTGGATTCCTTGTGCCACCTCGTGGTAATGACAGCATTACTGCAAAAAAAAAAAAGAAGAAGAAAAAAAAGCAATTTTTAACACAAAAACGAGTTACTTCAAACAAATTATGTAAATAAAAGTTAAACATTTAAGTAGCATGTTTGGCCGAGATGAAAAAAATTAACATAAGGTAACAAAGTTAAGATTGTAAATTAATTTGATGGGGAAAAAAAACAAAAAAACAAACATTTACGCCTGCCATAAGCTCCATGTTTAATAGGATCAGTCCCACATGGTAGAGAGCTGAGCCAAATTTTCTGTTGTGCCTTACGCTAATCCTAAAGCACAGGCCACAGCAGGTGTTCCTCTCGCTCTAATCTAATAAAATCTACAACACTAAGGTGTACAGCCTCCCCCTACTGACCTGTAGTGTGCAGTCTGAAATGAACAGGCATCAGATAAACGAACTGCTTTATTCCCCTCGATACACAACAATGTTCTTGTCCGTCTCATACAACTTAATCTCGTAGAGCGTGGTAGGTGGAAGGAGCTTGATCATGTTTTCCCAGATATACACTGCCAGGTTTTCAGTTGTGCTGTAAAACAAGAGAGAGGTGAGGTGTTAGGAAAGGTGTACGTATACTTACTGGCCACTTTAATAGGAACATCTGCACTCCTGCTTATCCATGCAATTAACTGGTCAACCAATCATGGGGCAGAGGTGCAGATACAGATCAAGAGCTTCAGCTACTGTTCACATCATATATCAGAATGTGAATCTGAGGATAGAGTAGGCACAATCTGACCAAAACTGGAAACGTTTTCCAATCCACTCAAATTCTTGTTCTTGGCTGACAGGAGTGGATCTCGATGTGGTCTTTTGCTTTTGTTGCTCATCCACCTCAAGGTTTGACATGTTGTGTGTTCTGAGATGCTTTTCTGCTCACCACGGTTGAAAAGTGTGATTACTTGAGTTACCCTAGCCTAGTCTGGTTACTGACCCATTAACTGACCTTTAACCACTGCTGAATGGATACTGTTTTTTTTTTTTCTTCACATAATTCTGTGTATATGTTAGACAGTTGTGTGTAAAAAAAAAATCCCAAGAGATTAAGAGTTTTTGAAATAATCAAATCAGATCCTCTTGCAATAACAATCATTCAAAGTCACTGGAATCACATTTCTATCTCATTCTGGTCTTTGATGTGGACATTACCTGAAGCTCTGGACCTAGATCTGAGTAATTTTGTGGTTGTATTGCAGCCACATGATTGGATAATCATGTGATGAATGAAAAGATGTACAATTTTTTCTAATAAAGTGGACTGTGGGAGTATAGACAGCAGCACGAAGCAGGGCAGTGTATTATTCATACCTTACGGTATTAGCAAAGTACGGCACATCCAGATCCAGGTTTTTGTGGTCAAGTGGTTTCATGATTCCTTCCTGAAAACAATTCAGATTTCATTTGTCATCAAATATCACAGCCTCATTCATGCTTTACTTTCTCATGCACAGTCACTCTTCCAAACCCTAGTTCATTATTTATGATAACGGTTGAATTCTTGATTCTGACTGATCAGAAGATTTCTAGATCATTTCTATAACCTTAGCTTTGACAGTTAGTTGGATAGAAGGAATCACAGGAATATACCGATATGCTGGTTTCTATAGTAACACCTTTCACAGAGACTAAAAAGTCTAAAAATATTAGTATTTTATATTAGTAAATACTACAGCATATACAGTTATGGGAAATAATCAGCTTCAGGTTGGCATCACATTATTCAGTCACTCATTAATCATCTCAGCATACCCCATGGTGTTTTAATATTTCCAAACCTCTATGCTCTGATCTATTACTTATAACTTAGTAACTACCCAATAAATGATTATGTCAGTATTGTGTAAGAGTGAAACTTCCATTATTTGGAAGGTTAAAATTGGGCTAATGATAAAAATATTAAGACTACTGACGATAACATTGCTTGATTCAAGTTATATTCTCTTAACCCTCATTTTTGGTTTTAGACAAATCTATAGGCCTCAAATCATACAGTAATTATCAATGTTGTAATGGCTTGACAGTTCAGTTTGGGATCTATATTTGTTTTGTTTTTTTATCAGTTCAGTTATTGCCGTAAACATGTTTCAACAATGTTTTATTATTTGGTGCAGAAATAAAGATTTCAGTACATTTTTTACAACCTGTATTGTTAAATCAAGAGATGACGTTTCTAGTAGGTTAATCAGTTCCTTTAATTCATTCTCCATTTATTTTTTGTGTTGCTTGTCTGAAACAATGACTCCAGGACATAGGGTGCAAGGCAGGGGACACCATGGACAGGATGCCAACCCATTACAGGGCACAATCACACACTATTGACAGTGCAGAGATGTCAGTCAGCCCACAAAGCCCATCTTTGGGGAGGAAACCAGATTACCTGGAAATACCCGAATCATTGGGAGATCATACGGAAATGCAATTAGGTCTCTAAGCTCCAAACAACAATCAAGAACAGACCAAGCAGAACATGAAGGGTTAATAGGAATAGCCCATTGGAAGCTCCTACCTCTATATACTGTTTAAGATCAGTGATGTTCATCACCATTCCTGTGTTTTGGTCAATCTGTTTAAAGAGAAATCAGAGATATTTTTAGATCTTACTTCCACTGTGTATCCTACACATGTGCCACGTGCAATAAATATAATTAATGTATATTAAGATAATTCGTCAAACATGTCGAATGTTTTTCTGGGTGAATTCTGCATTACTACATCTCCATTCAAGTACAATATTGCCTACCTTTCCTTGTACTGTAACTTCAACTGAAAAAAGCAAAATACATTTAAGCAGATCTGTAAAACTTTGGATTCAAATGCACGCTCTTGTATAAATTAGAATAAAGTCAGTGATTAACCTTTGTAGTTGTGCCCATGGCCATTGGGATTGTTGCATTTTCCAAATATTCTCTTGTTCTCTTCATCACTCAGTGATTTGCTAAATGCAAAGTGAAACAAAATGTCAGTGTGTGTGTATATATATATGTATATATATATATATATATGTATATAATGTTTTAAAAGGGCCTTGCAACAAGTCTAGTGGCTTTTGAGTGTACATCACTGACTGTCCTGCACTCAATAAGACTCTCCAATGAACATCATAACTGGTGTTTATAGACATTCAAACTCACCACCAGTGTCTAAATCCTGATCATTCTGACACAATTCTGTGCTCCTAACAACCAATGTTTGTTCAACAAAGATCTCCATTGTTTCTCCTACCCACAAACTCTCCGGTTCTTAATTTAAAACTCACTTTATGCCTATATCTACAAGTTATAAAAATGAGTTATTCCGTCTGTAACCTTTCCCTCATGTTCCCTGATTTCCTAACAACTCACTGCGTCTTTCATTCAGCTTATCGTTTTTTATTTTCTAAAAAAAAGTGTTTGACTGTTTTTTTTAATATGTAACTAGTTAGTCTGTGATGACCAAAGATGACTGCTACAATATCTATTAGCATTTATTTGTTCAAACCTCTATTTGATTCTGTTCTCTTCAAAAAACTTTGTTATATGTAATATGTTTTTATGTATGAAATAACACATAACAGAGAGAGAGTATATGAAAATAATGCATGCCTCAGGAGAGTACTGCAACAAGATATTTCATATTTTCCAAAAATTACTGCAGCATGCAATGTGTCATTCAACATTTTCACACAAAAACAGAACAATTACACTATATTGCCAAATGTTTTGGGACACCCGTCCAACTCATTAAATTCAGGGGTTGTTTTTCAGGGGTTGGGCTTGGCCCCTTAGTTCCAGTGAAAGGAAGTCTTAATGCTTCAGTATACCAAGACATTTTGGACAATTTCATGCTCCCAACTTTGTGGGAACAGTTTGGGGATGATCCCTTCCTGTTCTAACGTGACTGCACACCAGTGCACAAAGCAAAGTCCATAAAGACATGGATGAGCGAGTTTGGTGTGGAGGAACTTGACTGGCCTGCACAGAGTCCTGACCTCAACCCGACAGAACACCTTTGAGATGAATTAGAGCGGAGACTGCAAGCCAGCCCTTCTCGTCCAGCATCAGTGCCTGACCTCATAAATGCGCTTCTAGAGGAATGGTCAAAAACTCCCATAAACACACTCCTAAACCTTGTGTAAAGCCTTCTCAGAAGAGTTGAAGCTGCTATAGCTGTTATAGCCAACTCCATATTAAATTCATTTGCATGTAAAGGCAGACATCCCAAAACTCCCAATATAGTGTATATAATACATAATTCATGGTCATGTATCCTCCTTTTTTTGGTGTTATTTCTTGCTTTTATGATATGGTGATATATGGTACGTATCATTCCTTAATATTAAATCATTAATTAAAATGATGCTATAGCAACAACTTCATATCAGAACAAGTGCATTAACTTATGCTGCCTCCCAAGTGGCTTATTTATACTAGGAACTAAAAGTATGTGCTTTTCTGCGAATAAAAATTCACATACTTTAGAGTGTGGCGCAAAAGAGTAACACGTCAAGTACCACCGCCTTGTTACACACACTGTGATCGTAAACACACTCCATAATGCATTTTCAGCTTTTCTTCATTCATTATTCCTTATAAAAATGTATACTATATCATTTAATTAATTATATCCCCCTGCTTTGTTTTTCCTCATTTCATTTACCTGTTCGTGAAGTTGGCGTCACATGTTCACGTTACAGCCAGAACGATCAGGCCTGAAAATAATGCACACTTTCTGACCAATGAGATTCGAGCATTATACGCTGCGGTATAAATGCAAATTATAATATTAATAAAATAATATTAATTAAATCGAATATGGAATATTAATCGAATGATTATTAATTATTGAATAATTAATTGAATAATTAATTAAATGCAAATTGGTACATGACGTCATTTGGTGACTTGCAGCCACCTCTGGAGCATTAATCACTTGAGGAATAGTGTAGTTCCTGGATAAGTCCAGGAACTACAGCTCCCATGATGCATATGGCTAAAGCAACAGGTTTTTAGGGTTGGTTTGTTTTTTCTTTCCGTATAGAACAGCTAATAGCAGTTTTGGTTGCGGTTTTAAACAGTAATGCTAATATAGGATAAATCTTGGCCAGACATGTTTAATCTACCATGATGGTGTATATGGAGCATATCACAGCAAGTTTGTGTAACAACAATTTAAACAAGTGTGCATGCTCTAAAGTCTTTTAACTTATCGATTTTATGCGTATTTTAATGACCTAATTTATTGCGATTAATCTCTTTCCTAAAGACATGCCGGTCGAGTGTATTGATGTGAGGTATAATCGTTTACCTGTGCAGTCGATGGCTTGCGCTGAAACTCTGCGCTCGTGTAATGTAACAGAAACGCTCCTTTCCATCGCTCACACGCTTCACACCTTTCTCCATTATTCCACACAACTCAGAGAGCGGTACTGTTCTACACAGCTGGAGCAACTCTAATAATAAACAGCAGTTTATTGAATGTGGGGCGGGGCTCCGAATTTCCGTCTTGCCTTCGAAAGCGGTGTTTTCATTGGACAGCGCATGTGCAGCGTCATCATCCGGGAAGTGCGAGCGCTGATTTTCAGCCTTTTCATTGGCTGCTGCACAAACCGCCTTAAAAAACTGGATTTTTCACACAAGTAATACCAAAACTAGTTTCCCAGTACCTTTTTGTGTGCATAAAAAGTGGTGAAATTGGTCATTTCTACAGGGTGGATAGCAAGCATTATATGTGAATCAAATGACAAAAATATCACTTACATTCAGGAAAACAATGAGTCATTTCATTAGTGCATCAGTTACAGTGCTTAATGAGTACTACATCAAACTCTAATATCTTTTGACTCATAAACTGCTCTGACTCCATTTAGAACAATTAACTCTGTTATTATTATTCCACTGTATGTACCACTTATACTATCTATTCTCGGGGAGCCTGTGCAAGGCTCCCAGGCGTCATGACAAGATACACCCTGGACAGAGTGCCAACCCATCGCAGGGCACACACACTCATTCCAGGCAATTTAGAGACTCCAATCAGCCTAGAAGCATGTCTTTGGACTGTGGGAGGAAACCAGTGCACCCGGAGGAAACCCACCAAGCATGGAGAGAACACACACACACACACACATATTGGGAGCGAGACTCAAACCCAGGACGCTGGAGGTGTGAGGCAAACGTGATAACCACTAAGCCACCGTGCCACCTGCTGTTGTTGTTGTTATTTTTTATTATTATTATTATTATTATTATTATTATTATTTTTAAATTTTTAATTTTTAATTTTTAATTTTTAATTTTTAAATAATAATAAAAAAAACATTTTGGTTTACAAATTAGTTGATAGGCCTGAGTTACTTGTTGATTTCATCCTCCAAAAATGAGATATTGTTCAATATTTGTGCTTTTTTTTTTTTTAATAAATCTTGCTTTTATTTTTGTCTTAAATGACAATGACAATGTTTTACTTCACATAAAAAGAGCATTATAGTGTAAGATGTCCTTTGTAAGAATATACCATTTATTTTCCCTACTTACTAAAACATGGTCAAGGTCACAGCAAGGTCAAAAAGCTTCTTTCTTGTTGCAGGTGAAGGCAACCCCACTGACACCACCGACATATCATTCTAATTGTACTATTTGTCCTTGCATAGTTTTCAAAATGTCTTACAGGAAACATATTTCATGTTAAAGAATAGCATAATGGGGATATGAACATTAATAATCATACCAAAGGCAGAAGAAGCAGCAGCTTTCGATTCCATTCATCTGTTTGTTATACAACAAAAACTCTAAACCTGTATTTGGAGGAGGCATGTTTTATATATTATGGAGATTGAGTGTCCCCATATATCTGACAGTTTTGACCTTTTGGGAATATTTGGTATCACATTAATTAGCTGCATTAAGAAATATGTTAAGTAGTGATCCACAAGGATAGTGAGATAAACCGTAGTAATGATAAAACACTAAAACGGGTTAAATTTTTAGGAATGCAAATGCAACTTTCCCGTCCTACATGTATTAATTGTTTTGGACAATGTTTTAGTTCACTAACTAGTTACACTTTTCAAATGTCAAAGGCCAAGTCTTGAATTTCCTACATGAGCAAATTCTGTCTGATTTCCCTAAATTCTAGATGTAAACTTTCCCCCTTTTTAAATACTGTTACATTTTTGTAGATTAATATAAAGGTTCAGAATGTATAAAAGTGTGCATGTGCGATCTGAAAGGATTTTTAAGTAATTTATAATTCACTTTAACTATAATTCACTTCAATATACACAGCAGTACAGTTGAAACAAATGTTTTTATAGATCTGATGTGAGCTGAAAGAATGGGTCAAAACAAATGAATATTTGTGTAAGAACCCTTGAATGAAACTTTCATTCAGTCAATCATCTCCAATATCCAGTTTCTCCTAGTCGATTGAGAATTGACCCTGTGACAAGACACAAGTCTGTTGCATATGTTACAGAACTTTGTGCAATGTCCCCATCATTTATTTCATGAATAGATTTTTGTCTCAGAATTCTAATTATATAAGAATAATACAGTTATAAGCTCTAAATAAACATCTATCATTTACAAATCATACACCGGCTAAGATCTAAGATCTAACACACAGTAATTTGATCAGGTTGCATTAATAAAGCCAAGAGGTTCCCTGCTGTGAGCTGAGCCATGTGTTACACTAAGTCTAACGCCATAGGAAATATCCAAAGTTGTCCCTCTAATGGATCAAATCAAGATCCAAACCATGATCCCTTGTAATCCAGAGCAAAACAGTCTGGCTTTAAATAGCGGGTGTGATTATGTCAGGCAGTTTACTGAAGCTGAGCAACTGAGCAAAGAATCCTTTCTCAAGATGGGCAACAGTAAAAGTGGTGCTCTTTCTAAAGAACTACTAGAGGACCTGAAGTCCAACACTACATACACTGAAGAGCAGCTTTACGCCTGGTATCAAGCATTTCTGAAAGAATGCCCGTGCGGCTGCATCAGCAGGGAGCAGTTTGAGAGCATTTACGCCAGGTTCTTTCCCGATGCGAACCCCAAGGCCTACGCTCAGCACGTGTTCCGAAGTTTCGACTCGGATAGTAACGGCACACTCGATTTTAAAGAGTATATTGTGGCACTGCATCTCACCTCCTCTGGAAAGACCATTGAGAAGCTCGAGTGGGCCTTCGCTTTATACGATGTTGATAAGAACGGCAGCATAACAAAAAATGAGATCAATGAAATTGTCAAGGTAATTTTTTTGACTGGCTTGCAAAAGTGTTGTAGAAATGCATTATGTGTTGGTATAATGTTGTAGGAACTGAATGGTATAATGCCTTCATTTTACCTTCATTTTTCTTTTCAGTCAATATTTAACATGATCTCTAAAGAGGACCAGAAAAACCTCCCAGAAGATGAAAACACACCAGAAAAAAGAACAGAAAAGATCTGGGACTTTTTTGGAAAAAAAGAAAAGGGTACGATAATGAATTTAGTATAATTAAGACTTTAATTCGGTCACCAAGGCAAACAAAATGGTTGTCAATTTTTTTAGCAATGTAGTAACAAAAAACAGAGTATCTCTAGTATCTATTTTTATTCTTTCCTCCCTACAGATAGAATTACAGAAGGAGAATTCATCAAGGGAGTGATGGACAATAAGAACATCCTCAGACTGATCCAGTTTGATGAGCCTCAGAAGATTCAGAACCGACTGAAACAAAAGAAGCAATAATGTTTGCACTGTTGTCTGCTCAAGTTTTCACCTTTTAATTGTTGGATATTTTTTTCTGTCCATTATTTATGACAAGACACTACTTTTCTTTGGCTAATAATTAGATCGCCACACTGAAATGTACAAAATATCATGTTTATTATTTCAATCCAAATCATTTCATAACAACATTTATAAGAACAGACACAAAACTGTAGATAAATACAGATGATTGGAACAATTATACACTATACCAATAAAAAAAAAAAAAACATTTTAAGTGGCTCATTCATGAAAATAATGTAGGTTACTGTTTGTCCACAATATACAAGTATGCCCAATATACAAGCAGCCATTCATTAAAACCATGCTACATTCACAGTTTCAACCATTACATTTTTTGTCCATCAATTCTCTGGTTCAACTGGGTTGATATTAGATGTGTATTATTTAATTCACTTAGAAGTGTAGATAAGTTATCTCTAAGTTTTATTAAAAGAAAGAAATGAAAGAAATGTTCATGTTATAGAGTAGGATGTATTATGTAGCAATGACCAATGTGTATTTTTGTAATTACTGGAATAATCTCTTTTTGTGACAGAGATGAAATAAATTTAGGCAATAATTTCTACTGACACTGACTTGTCCTTTCCTTAGCCTGTGAATGTGATACATATTACAAACATTAAAAGTCATATATACATATATGTCTATCTGCCTTTTTTGTAAGGAAAAGTGACAATTAATTGAATGCTCTTTTTTGTCTACAAAAGGAACTAAGATAAAGTGCTTCTGTACATGCAATACAAAGGAACAGCAGAATTTAGCTTAGTAGCATTTTGATAGGCAGGCAATTCACATTGTATTTACATTAGATGACATCCTTAAGACTTAAGGTTACTTGACTTATCTACATCTAAAATAATTATGTAAATATCTACATATCCCTTAAGAAATGTTACGCAACATTGCATTGTAAGTTAAGTGCTTTTATCCGAAGGCTTACTCTGAAGCATTTGATAAAATAGAAGTGTATCTGTTCTAGGAAATGGCAATGATAAGGACACAAAGGACTTTTTTTCATCTGCTGCTGCTGATGAAATCCTAATGCAATTAGTGTATGGCTATATTCAGTAAAAAAAAATGAACGAGTATGAGTATTTGTTTATACGAAAATTTACCAGCACTTCTGGTCTATGAAAGAGTCAGAAGCAGCAGGAAGTTAAAACTGACTCTCCTCCAGGATCTCCTCCATGGTCTCACCCAAAGTCATGTCCCCATCACTGCTGGACAGACGCTTACTTGTGTAGAACTCCAGACTCTGACACTGTCCACAGGACAACTCTACCCCTGATTGGATGGTCACCTGAGTGAGCTGGGTCTGTGTGGGAGCGTGGCTTCGCTCCTCATATGAGTCACTCTGATCCGAAGGGTGTCCAGTCCCCTTCAATGACTTTTTCCATAAGTATTTGGGGTGCATGTGTGCAAAGCAGTTGTGATCCTCCAAGCGGTTGGAGACGAACACCTGCCACCTGTTCTTCAGCTCAGCGCGGACCTGGAGATATAACAAACGTGTTTCACCATGCGATAATAGTGCCAATGCATTTAAAAGAAGCTAGAAAGTAAGAACCAGACTCACAGAAACATGTAACCTAACTTATTACAATGCTTTAACATTGTGTAATGGCCAGTGTCACTTTTAAGGCTGTAATTTTACTTAATGTTTCCAGGCTCTCATTGATTTGGTCATTTTCTCTTTAAGGCAATATCCACTGCCTTCTTAAGCTGTGCTTTAATACCTAATTATCTCAAGTGAATTATTTGGAGTTCATTGAGTCTATATGCCTGTAGATTTCAAGAGCAAAACTTTTCCTAAAGGCACTGTTAGCTTATTTGTTGCATTATTACATTAGATAATTTCAAACTGGGATTTCATACCCTTCCATCCAAAACATATGACAAAAACATACTTTATTCTGCTAGTTAGTTAGCAAACCAACACTTGTTCAAAGGAAATATATACATACATACATAAAATATATATATATATATATATATATATATATATATATATATATATATATATATATATATATATATATATATATATCCAACATTCTCCTACCAATATACTCACTCTCCCTCCTCTGAACATGTCCAAACTATCTTAATCTGTCCTCCCTAACTTTGTCCCCAAACGTCCAACTTGAGCTGTCCCTCTGATGTGCTCGTTCCTAATCCTGTCCAACCTTGTCACTCCCAAAGAGAACCTCAACATCTTCAGTTCTGCTACCTCTAGCTCTGACTCCTGTCTCTTCCTCAGTGACACTGTCTCTAAACCATACAGCATGGCCGGTCTCACCACTGTCCTGTACACCTTCCCCTTGATTCTCGCTGATATTTTCCTATCACACAGAACTCCCGACACCTTTCTCCACCCATTCCAACCTGCCTGCACTCGCTTCTTTACCTCCTTCCCACTCTCAATTACTCTGGACTGTTGACCCCAAGTACTTAAACTCCTGTACCTTCTTCACCTCTTCACCCTGTAACCTTACTGTTACACTTCCCTCCCTTTCATTCACACACATGTACTCAGTCTTACTACGACTGACTTTCATTCCTCTTCTCTCCAGCGCAAACCTCCACCTTTCCAGTCTTTCCTCCACCTGCTCCCAGCTCTCACTACAGATCACAATGTCATCTGCAAACATCATTGTCCAAGGAGACTCCTGTGTGACCTCCTCTGACAACTGGTCCATCACCATAGCAAACAGGAAGGGGCTCAGAGCCGGTCCCTGATGCAGTCCCACCTCCACTTTGAACTCCTCTGTCTGACTTACAGCACACGTCACCACTGTCCTGCTCCTCTCATACATGTCCTGCACCACTCTGACATACTTCTCTGCTACTCCTGACTTCCTCATACAGTACCACAGCTCTTCTCTTGGCACCCTGTCATACGCTTTCTCCAAGTCTACAAACACACAGTGCAACTCCCTCTGACCATCCCTATACTTCTCCATCAAAATTCTCAGAGCAAAAATTGCATCTGTTGTGCTCTTTCTGGGCATGAAGCCATACTGCTGTTCTAATTTAAAAACCTTTTTAAAAATTCCCCCATCATCATTACTTTTGCTGATCATTCGTCCTCGGTGTGTTTTTGTTCTGACATGTCTTTCCATGCTGTTTTTACCTGTTTGCCTTCAATTAGTTTGTCTATTATTACCCCACTGATTCTGGATTTCATTATGAAGTCTTCTGCATTCGTATCATTAAGTCCAAAGCCCTATTTTTCATCTTCTGTGTGTCCTGAAATTAACCATTGTCCATTTTTAATCATTTCTCAATTATGGATATTCTGTGTTTGATGCTGGGTGTCTGTTCTTTAACCTTTAATATGGGCTATGACTAGTATTGTATTCACCATAATACAACATTTGATGAGTATACACATTTGCCACCCTACCTCTCACTCCAATACACTACAGATCTCTTCCTTTATACACACCCCTACAGGGTTGCCAGGTCTGTATAAATTTTAGTATACATGTGATTTGCTCTACTTGTAAAAACAGTGTATAATTTTGAGAAAACACAGATTATGAGGTTTGTTATGGGGACATTGTGCTGCTTTTGTCATTCTGACTTGGCAAACATGTACTTTTCCCTTGTGCAGCTAGAGTTCGCTCATTTGTCATAGATATTCCCTTCTGAACTGCAATTAACAAGCACATATCTCCAGGAAGTATCGAAATACAGAACAAATCAATTACATAACAACATATTAAAAAGTTCTAGTGATGTATGCTGGTGAAAATTGCACATGAGCTCCACTGACGTACCTCTCCATTGGCAAAACAATACAGAACAGCAACCAAGAATCCCTAGTGAAAGAAATTCAGTGATTATTCCAATTACTGATAAGGAAGACTTTCTTAGATATTTTTGCCAAGCTGACATAAACAACCATTAGGTTATTACCTGGAAAGAGCTCAGGGTTAAATTGATGAAATTGCGAACATAGCGATGACTTCCCTCAATAGTTTCATCTATTAGGATTATGAACAGGATTTCATGAATCCCAAGCAATGGAATCAACACCAGTATTGCTCTTGCTAAACTGTAAAAGGGGAAAAGAAGCAATAATTGGAAGCACTGCTTAATATATGTTTAGATCATGGAATTGTGCCAAACTACAATATGCAACCACATACTGACCTGTATCTGTAGTCTGTAAACCTTAATTGATCAGCTTGTAATTTAGACAGCAGGAGTTTTATGATCCTGAGAAATATACAGAAAATAACCTGAAAAACAAGAGTGTGTTTTTAGGGAACAGAATTATGGCCGTAACTCTACATGTACCTTATACTCTACATGTACTCCTCCCACGTGAGATATCCCATCAGAGTCATTAATCAGTACTTCAAAACAGTCATAAAGGTATGAGGCATGTCGTTATGGGAAAATAATCAGTGCTGGAATGATGTGTGTGATTCGGTGTGATGTGGACCAGCATGAAGCATAGTTAACATAAAGAAGTGGTTTATTGTCCTACAACCACACAACAAGTGTTTAATTCTTATTATTATATTCTTATGTCAAGTTCTTAAAGCTAAGTTATTTTTATTTATTAAATAATGACATTTGTTTTTATTTGTATATAGTCACATTTAATGTTGCAGAACATCTGTGAAACAAATTAGTTTGACTAAGATTATAACAGCTATAAACAGTTGCTCCCTCTCTCGTTTTTTTTTCTTGAAGTTAATTAGACCAAAAAATGTGATTTTACCAAAATACCCTCAATCCTGCAGACTTTCCTTTGTTGGAAAACTTAAAGGAACAGCTATAGCTTTAACTTTTAGCCTAGTTACAACACACTGACACTGGAGACTTAATTAATATAAATTTATAAAACTTTGATTTGCCTATCAAAGCTGCTGTTATTAAAAAAATTAATCAAAACCTTCTGACCAATCAGACATGATAATTCAACATCAATGTGGTGCAGTGCTTTAGTTGTATTCATAAAACCCCAACCTCTGTCTATATTTTCTACTTTATACAACTTCATATCAAACTCAAATCAAGTTCAAATGTTATTTGCCACATAAATAACCACACACCGCATGATATGTAGTGATATGTAGCTTTTGTTTTGTTTTAATGGTGTTTTAACAGAATTATAAGTATAGATTTATGATGTAATTCTGTTGATTTCAGCCCAGTTTTACTAATGCAATAAGACCACAGTGACACAATGAATGACATACCTTATATATCTTATATATAATTTCTCATTGCTTTATCAAAGTGAAATATGAATATATCTTCGCTCTGGACTACCATGTTTTTACAGATGCACTGAAATGTGTTTCAATATTTTTGACTTGAAATTCTGGACTGCATCATTATTTCTGAAAATGTGGGCTAAAACATTTAAATGATCATTGTTTTGCACTAAATAACCACATGAGGGTCTGTGGCAAAGCTACACAGTAGCTAAAACAGTCATGATGTTAATGAGTAAATGGTACTGATAAGACATCTATACCCAGGAGACATTATGTTCTGTCCTAGAGGGCCAGAGTCCAGCAGGGTTTGGTCATTTTCCTTCCCAATACCTAATTCAGGTCACCATGTTCAAGGATAGATTTAGCAGGCATGTTAGAGTAAAAAAATCAAACAGTGAAATAATGAAATAATGCTTCTTTATCTATGATGGATCCTGGGAAAAGCATGGAGTATTATACTTACAAAAACTGACAGTGTAATCGGAGCTCTAATAATCCACCATATCCATCTGTTAGTGATGACCCAGCAGCTTTGGGAAAAATAAAACACAAGCAGCCATTACACATTTAGATATAAAACACATCCTAAAACATATACTGTATGGCTAATTAATTAATTAAAATAGTTAATTTCAGTGATGCTAGTTTATGATGTCTTACCCTTTATTTTCAAACAGAGCTTTAGCCACTGTCCAAGGTATCACAAACAGAAATGGAGTCCCTAAATGAAAACAAGAGCATCTGAAATTCATATAAAATTCAAGATTGTTTTTAGCATCAGACAGCATCAAGCAGTTGATCTAAATTTGTCACAAAATTTAATCTTTAACTGATATGCCAAACCTAAAACCCATCCCTGTAATCTGTCTACTGCTAAGTACACTTTGTATTTATCCAAGCAGTTTGTATTGTGACAGCTAGCTGTTGACATTTATCTAGTTTGCATCGTCAGAGAATATCATACTAGCTAACATTTTACCTGTTGTTAGTTAGCTTGGTATTCTGCGTGTTCCTTGTTTTCTTTATTTACATTCAGGACCTAAAATCCTTTTTTAGTGAATGTTTTACATTCATAATGTAAGCTAATTTAGGAGTTTATACTTTTTAACTTTAACATGAGTTTAGAATTTGTAGCTGTACTTAAAATTTTGCCAAAGTATTTACATAGATGAGTAGTTTAACGTTGACAATGTTGCTACCGCTGCAAATTTAATAGCTAATCTTTTCCACTCTAGCTTTGTTCCCCCATTCAGATGATGCAGCACCTATGCTAACGTTATTTCTTTTCTAAGACAGCTGTGTGATTGACTGTTTATGTATTAGAGGATGGCCTACCCCATCCTACCAGCATGTATCTCTTCAGCAACCTCCGCTTGGTCAACACAGCAGTAAAGAGTAGAGTATGAAGGAAGATCGCCTCCAACAGGAGCCAGAAGTAATTACAGGCCACAAAATACTGCATTGCTACCTCAGAGGCTTTGCACAGCAGGGCATTCTGCAAGGTTTTAATTATATAGTTAATATCATGAAATTCATTTATGTCAAGAATTTATGAACAATTATTCTATGTGCACTACATTCCCTGAACATGTAAGCTAATTCACAGAACAACTTCACAGTAATACAGTTATGGTACTAGATAGTTATACAGGTGATTACTTTTTTTTTAAATATATTTTTTATCTTCACAGACAAAAAGTTTAATTAGAAATGTGCAATGATGCAGTACTTTAGAATCCAGATAGTTGTTCCATCCAGCTTCATCGTTGGGCTTGTTGGAGTGTGTGACGTAAATTACGATTTCTTTGGTAATGACTGCCATAGCTCTAAGCATGAACGACACAAAGAGGTTCATGTGGATGTAGTTCCTAGTACAGTGAAGCTTCCTGAAAATTAGAAATAGAGATTTGTCCATTGCATTGTTTGTTTAGGATCGATATAATTAGCAAGCTTTGACGGTAATCATTATAATAAGACAATCAGATTACTGGAGCCAGCAGCAGACTCCATATGTATCAATGATAGGACAAAACAAAAACAACAAAGCTTGATCAATTGGTGAGGGGAACAAAGTCTTGCCAGAGAAAGGCGCTTAGAAATAACAATAGAAACTAAGGTCACAATTCTATAACATACAACGGTGGATCAGATGGCAGTGATACACTATATGGCAAAAATATGTGGACACCTATGACATCATGTGATATGTGGGAAATCCTCACACTGTAGCCAAGAAGACAGAAGCACACAATTGTGTAGAATAGCATTAAGTCTTTCTTAAACTGGAACTAAAAGGACCAAAAATGTTCCAGCATGACAATGCACCTGGCACAAAGCACCATTGATCAACACATGTTTTGCTAAGGTTGGAGTGAAAGAATATGGGTGGCTGTTCACAAAGCTCAACCCCACTGAACACCTTTGGGAAAACTGGAATGCTGACTTCTCGCCCTACATCAGTATCATACCTGATCTCACTAATGTGACTGAACAGGCAAACCCCCACAGCTACACTCCACAACTTAGTAGAAAGCCTTCACAGAAGATTGGAGGCTGTTAGGGTGGAGTAACTCTATATTAATGTCCATGGATTTAGATTGGGATGTTCAGCAAGCATATAAGGGTGTGAGGGACAGGTGTATGTACATATATTTACTTTTGCACCAGAAAGGTCAGCCTATACAAAAAAATTAACAAAGAATGACGAAGATATGCATATTATAAAACTCGACTTACCTCAAAAACGACATAATAATCATAGCTAGAATCAAGCTGGACAAGGTCAACATGTAGCCAACTATGGAGAAGATCCTCAGGACAGAATTTTGAAATGCTTCATCTTCCTGTGTTAAAAGTAAACCACGTTGTTAACTGTTGTATAGAAGAATGCTTAGTCTTAGTATTAGATCTAAAGCAAAATTTTACCTTATTTTTGAAAAAGCCTGGGTCTTCACATTCTGACTTGTCCTGCCAGACAGTGCTGGAATTCTCTTCTGTTTTCCAGGTTCCATCAGCAGTACATACTTTATAAACTTTTCCTGAAAATCCTGAATAAAACATGAAACAGAACAAATCCCAGTTTGAGAAAGTAACTTACAGTTCTTGTCTTTGTTTGTATAAGTTTTTTGCTCTGTCACATCACTAGCTTTCAATTATGATTAGCTTTCACTTATGACTTTTTTTTTAAATGAAAATTGTCATGATTCCATTCACAGAAAAAAAGCAGCATCCCACAGTATCCACAAGTACAGGGTAAGAAGACAAAGCATACAAACCACTGTAGCAATGACCCAAATTCTCTGTTTTTTCGTGCAGGTATGGCAGATATTTGCAAGAGAGGAGACAAAATAGTGTACCTTCCTTAATCCATGGTAAATATGGGGGACAGGGCACTGATATATTCCCGGGAGATGAATGTGGCCAACAGGCAAAAAGGTCTAATGTCCCATTGCAGTATATTCCTTTAAAAATAAAGGAGGATCAGTGAAAATATAGATGCTGCACTGTATCACTAAATTTACAATACATAATTAAATCTATTTTACATGAAAGTACTGTATATATTTACAGTAAATATATATTATTTAAAAAAGCATATAATATAAAAGTATAAATAAGTATAAAAGTATAGGTATTTAAAAGTATAAATACTGTATATATAAATAAGTATAAAGGTACAAATATGTAAAAGTATAAATACATAAAAATAAGTATAAAAGTATAAATATATATTATTTAAAAAAAAAAATTTAAGATGTTATCATTCACAGTTATCATTCTTATTAGGTATTCCACAATGCGTTGCATTTTCTGACAGTTTACTGAAAACTAATGCACTGCTTTAACTGCCACATCCAGGGTGTATAAATATAAAATAAATATATATACATACAATTTTTTACACTGTACTGACTACATATGTACAGCAATATCACATGATAAGAGTGCTGTTATACTGAATATCTGCATGGCTGAATGCTCGAGGCCATAGGACATGCTGATATTACCACAGCATAATTGAGAGTGTAAGTTAGCTTTTAAACAACAGTTCCATGTATAAGAAATTAATATAGATTAACTGAAATTTCAGACGGAATATGGAAGAATATATTGTTTATTTTTGCTCCATGAAAAAAAGGAGTTCCTGATGAAGCCGCAGATATACAGGAACTGGTTCTTTGTTAAGGGTTTAATTTAACTAATTACAATTAGGCTTTCAGACTTGCTTGTTAATCAGTTCTGGATATTAAAATATCTATTTGATTGTTATTTTTTTCAATCGCCAAAAAACAGAAAAATAAAGCCTACTTAAACACTTTTTGATTTGATGATATACATAATATATACACAACAGTTAACATTTTCATTGACTGAAGGGAAACTTTTGACATTTCTGAAATTATTATTATTATTTTTTTTTTTACAACACAGAGGAAAATACAATTAAATCATTAATGTTATCCTTATTATGCCATGCTAGGGTTTACTCCTTTTTTTTTTTATTATAATAGCGGCGCTCTGCTCTGCTTGACATTTACATAAACCAAAAGTGGGGAAACAGTCAGTGAATAGAGAACACCACAGAACAACAAACCAAATATTAATCATTCTTAGCACATCTGTGACATTGATATACTGCACTAGTGTCATGGAAGTGTGTGTGTGGCATGGGTATGAGTGTATCAACAGAAATACCTCTGGGGTATTTAAACCCCAGTTGCTGTGGGGTCAAGAATGACTCATCAACAAAATCTATCCAAACTTTTATTATTGTATATTCATTATTTTATATTATCTGGTTGTTATTCTACGCACCAGTTACAGTATGTTGGGTGGCTGCCAGGGTTCTGGTACAGTTTTCTTTATATTCAGCATGTTTTTGCAGCAAATCCTCGAAAATGGTGCCAGTGACCTTTATAAATGGAGTTAAACAACAATAAAATTTGATTACTTCACACACCACATCAGGTTAACACATCATACTGTTTATGCTATCATCCTAATACAATAAAACAAATTTATATTTAATATATTTAAAAATTGTGTTATACTTATCAACCCATGTACGCACACAAGATGGCAGTGTTTAAATTCATTGAAGAGACTCAAATTAGTATAAATATCTTAATATCAATAGCTAAAATTAAAATAAAGCATTTCGGATTACATTAGACACAGGTGGCTGACATTCATCCACTCTGGGTCATGAGGAACCTGGAGTCTATCCCAGGATACTCAGGGCACAGGGCAGAGTACAACCTGGATAAGATGACAGTCTATCACAGAGCACAATCGCACACACTAACACACTACGGACAATTTAGAGATGCCATTTAGCCTATAATACATGTCTTTAAACTGGGGAAGAAACCAAAATACCCAGAGAGAACTGCCGAGGCATGGAGCGAACAGGCAAACCCCTACACACAGCAGAGATGGGAATCACACACCTAAACCTGGAGGTGTGGGGAAAACATGGTAACCACCAAGCCACCATGAACTAGGCAACATATTAAAGAAAAATATGGCACTGTTATGCTGAGACATTTATTTAGCTTCCACAGCCTCATGGAAGCAGTCTCTTCTCTCATTCACAGGGTGAATGCTTGGCTAAGAATGATTTTTTTTAAATAAATCATATGCTATGGCCTACAAAGTCACCTAATCTAAGCTGAATGAACGCCTAAGGGAGAATTTAGACTGCTCTTCACCATCATCATCAAAACACCACCAGGGAATATACTTTTAAAAAACTGGTGTCTATCTCTTGAGTCCCCTAACAAAATCTGTGCATATGTGCATCATATATGTTCTTGTGGTTTTTTTTTATTAGAAAAATGGTTCAACAAACAAAATCATTCTTATTCAATCAAACTTTCTAAATATGTAATTATCTTTAATAGGTGGCAGTTCATGTGATGTCACAGAGCTAACATATTAATAATACAATTTTTACAGTTTCGTAGACACATCTCTGCTGTTTGTGGTGAAATATGTGTGTCTAAGGGTTGGGGAGTTGGACCTGATATTTGCTGCCTGATCACAACCTAGCAACCATTCGCTCACTCTGTAGCCCTTTACCAAATATTTACCCCAAATTTCCACACTGCATCACTGGAAAGTTTTAAATAAGACAACTGAACTGGGAAGAGCCGGGATTTATCTCCGAAACATCATGTCTAGGGTTGCGCCTGAATAGAATCAGTTTACTATCAAAGATTTAGTTTTTCTCCACTTTGCTATCTACTAAATTATTGTAAGAGGATTATTTTATTCATTTTAAATGAACCTTTTTTTTAAATTTGGACATTCTAATGAATGAAGCATAAATCAAACATGCAATTAAAACATTGCATTGGATTTTAATATTTGTAGCAAATAAGAGCGAAAACTAAATCTTTCCTTTATACAGTAAATATTCGTCAAACGACAAAGGGATTTAGAGAAACATGCTGCAACCTTTAGCAACAGTTCTACAACAGTAACGAGTGTGCCAGGGCGTTCACACTTACCCGTGTGTATGGAAGCAGCAGAAGGAGAGTGAGGAGTTGTACGGCACCCGTGTTTGTCAGCCTCGTGGCTTGCTGGAGGAAGATCCGTGTATCCATGTCTCACTGCTCACCTTCTTACAAGGCGTACAGTGCACCTTGACTTCTTACTACATCCCTGAGCCCCTCAATCACTGTTGCTCCAGAGAAAACCACCTGTTAGATGTGTGCACTTGATGAGATCAGAGTAGTCTTGATGAGGAAAAGTATCCTTGATGAATAGAAGTAATGTCTCTTCCTCTAATCCACACTCTTCCAGCACCCCGACTTCAACTGGGAATGTGTCTTGCTTACTCGCTGGCTTCTCTCCTCCTGGCCCTCCCCAACCACTCAAGATAAGCAAAGAGGTCAACCTACAATGACAGCTGGTTCTGTAGAATGTATTAGAAAAAAAAAAACTAAAAAGAACAAACCTCTTATCAAATGTTGCATCTAAATCACTTTTCCAAAAGGCGTTTCAGATTTTCTATGGCTCTCAGATGTTATGAGTGCCATACCTCTGAATCATTGATAGCGGCACAGAGAAGACAGCCTGCACTTCATCCTGAGGGTTCGAGTCATCTAAAGAGTAGCGTCTGTGTGGATAGTGCATAATGTAATCGTAACAAGTTCTTATCCAGCTGCTTAACATTCTTAGACTGTTGTTCATCAAGATTTTGCTCCTTCAAGCACAGCACAGAACTCTGGGCTGACACAGAAAGTCATATCTGATGCAGATATCTGTTTCTGTACAGTGTTTTGCCTTTATTATATACATTAAGATAATTTAAAACAGTGTAATAAATATAATCAGCATGGTGTATATGAGATACGTATACAGAAAGACTGCTCAATTCCATTATTTTTGGTCACATCGTCTATCTTCATGTATAGAAGCAGGTAAGAGGACTTGGTAAATGGATGTGAACTCTCTGTAAATGTGTGCGCTTCATTCATGGTCACATCAGTATGATTGCATTAGTGTCAACACGATGCCATTTCACTGATAAGGCAAATATCCACACCTCCCTCATTTCATCATCAGAATCACCAGAGCAAAATGCATTCTTAAACAAAAGATTAAGACATAACCATTTTGGCTAATTTGCTTGCTAGTGCATTAGCACCTTCGCATGTTTTTGCTAATTATGTAAATGAAAATGAAAAACTCAGTTTGCATAGACATGAGGCACTGCAGTAATGGGCAAAATGGAAAAGCGATTAGCTAATGTGACTGCATGTATTTGTCAACCTTTTAACTTGGTTACAGGTGTTTTTCTGTTCATGGAGAGTTAATCTGATCGTAATACTGAGAAAGCAGCGCAAGCATCATCATGTCAACATTTAACCATGCTGACATTCAGCATGCAGGACGTGCCCACTCTTTATGATTTGATTTTGCATTAAAGCCTAATCTAATGTGGTACATGAAGGAAATATAATGAGCCATTAACAAAGTTTACAGTCACAGAATTATTAGAGAAACACTCACACACACACACACACATTTATTTGTTTAGCTTTTGAATATATGAATCATACTGGTATTTTTGTAGCCTGATACTGAATAAAGGCATCAAAAAAAACAAATTCATGTAAATCTTTTATGCCAGTATTTGCTTAAACACATTTATTATATCATTTGGGACAAACAGGCTGTTCCTGCTGTAGCCTCAAATTTCCCCTGGTCTAGAAGGAGTAGAACCTGATGTGGGTCTTTTCCTGTTGTAGCCTGTCTACCTGAGGATTTTATGAGATGTTTTTCTGCTCAACACAGTTGAAAAGAGTGGTTATTTGAGGTGCCATAGCCTTTCTATCAGCACAAACCAGTCTGGCCATTGTCCTCTGACCTCTTACACCAAGAAGGCATTTCCACCTGCTGTACTGCCTTTCACGGGTATATTTCTCATTTATTTTTTCCACATAATTCTGTGGAAACTCTCACTGCCACGGCCAGGGTTCGACTCCTGGGCAGGGAACCAACCTAGCCAATGAGGGGTTAAATCTCAGCGCCAGTCCCAAGCCCAGATAAAAATGGAAGGGTTGCATAAGGAAGGGCATCCTGTGCCAAAATCGAATATGTAGATGGATTGATCCGCTGTTGCGACCCCAAACATGGATCACCCGGAGGACAAAAACAACTGTGTAAATTTTAAAGACAGTTATGCGTTAAAATCTTTCTATGAACTCACTTTTGATCACAATTGCTTCTGGTGTTTAATGATAATGCATTATATCACAAAGCATGAAGTTATCTCAGATGTTTCCCTGAACATTTGTTCCGTGTACTTCAATGGCCTCCCAGTGACCAGATCTGAATCCAATAGAGGAATCAGAATTATTTTATGTTTAGTGAAATAATTAATATTCTTTCATTTCTGATATTCTTAATATTAATATTCTTTCATTTCTTATCACCTGTAATCAGGTCTTTCCAGTGATCGATAGTAAATTCTTGACTATTTCTTATTACATTGTGATGCAGCATGTAGATAAGAAAGAAACCATGACTGCGTACCTATATCTGTGACTGTAAAATAAATTCACAGTCATCATATACTTGTACATAAAATAGTCGTTAGGCAGTGTACGTTTATGATAATAAAGTCTGGAAGTTATTAGAAAATATAAAGAATTTTTACCGCGATTTAAAGCATGTTTGTACAGTTCATCATTGTCTTTGGGAATGATAATGTCTGCTTTCCTAAACTTTGTTAAATTACACATCGGATCAACATCCTCTCCATTTGATTTAAACACATACTAGAAATATAAACTAAAATAACCATACACTTGCAATGTCTTTGCCTGTCTTCGAGAGAAATTTCCCATGCTCTCTGTCTCTGGGGTCAAGATGTGTAACGGATACACAAAGCAGAACAGAGAGAACGCAATTGCAGAAATTTTCACAGAAGCCAAAGTCACATGATCAGTGACTGCAAAGAATTTTGTGCGAAGTGTCATGCTTCAACTTGTAAAAAATGTCAGAATGCAACTGATTGAACTGACAAGTGCTGCTTTAGTGAAAGTGATGTCGCAATGATGTGTCAAGCAACCTACATCTGATGAAAAGCTTATTTTCCATACATTTATCACATTTCCCGCAGTTGAGTCTTCAGAACATTATTTTATTGGAACACAACCGGAGTGACGACTACATAAACATATAGATTTCATCTTTTTCTCCCTCATATTTTCCTCAAAACGATGTCCATGTAAATTTATGGTTGTTATCAGTATCAAAATGCATTTATTCACAGGTAAATAACTGAAGTGTCGCTGTGTAAACTCATCAAAGTGCTGTTTGTGTGCTACTCTCAGTGCTTACTCATACCACTGAAGATTGCATTATATCCCATTTTGGGAAAGTGACTGTCTGTTTGGGGAAGACTTCATCAGCGCAGGTGCTTGGTCTGACTGGGACACTTGTGTCAGTGTTTTCTTTCAGCTGGCAAGGTGCTTAAAATAACATTGTTCGGTCAAATTATTTTTATACAACAGCAAACAAAAAAATTTCAGATATGTTTTTAGATCGTGATCTGCTCTTGGTTGCTGTCAAGAGATTGCTTAGAAAGAAAGAAAGAAAGAAAGAAAGAAATATATACAAATGAAATCATATTTACATAATTCAGTGATTTTTTTATCCATTAATTTCTGGATTAATAACTGATTTATTTATTATATTCTTTTTTTTCTAGTCTTCTATAGCCGGCAAAAGCAATCTATATTATTAGCAGCGCAGCACAACATAATCTACATTTGTAGTTTTTTTATGTTAAATCAAACAAATAACATGTAGAGTTCGATGAACTGAACCCAGATTTTTGTATTAATATAGCATTTACGTTTAGTGCATGTTTTAATACAATGCTGTGGAAATTAAACTTCTTATAAATACTATAAATCATTAGTTCACAAAAGCATGATATTTGGGCTGCACCTCATTTTCTACATTACCCCACAGTGCCTCGCTACCTCATGATGTTTTACACTTTTGATAAACACATGGCTGTGCATGGGGAGGAGTCTTTACAGCATGTTTATGGCCAGCTGTAAATGGGTCTGAGTTTGTTTGGTAAATCAGACAGGTGGTATCTAGGAAATTTAAACAGGCTGCTAGTTGGACACAAACTGTTTGGTTTCATCAAACATTAAGATGCATGTTTCTCTTGCAAATTTGAGCTTTTTTTAAAAATATAAACAATTTATAACAAATGATTATCCTTATCAACGACACCCAGTGTATGTCGAAAAAATGTTTGCACTTGGAAAAAAGTAAAGAACCTATTAAGCATTAGCATTTATTAACAATTTGCATTTTACTTTTGGTCAATTTACTACTGTTAGACGTAGCGAGTTAGCGAGTGGAAAACCTTTACACTATGCTACAACACTACCAGTTTGGCAGCAGCACTAAAGATAGCACAGGATGACACCATGTTCCAAAAGTCCATCAAATCTATATTAAGAAAAATAAGAAGATGTAAACTCTTCATGTTCCACAGGTCTATGGAGAATATCACTGCTGAAAATGTGGTAATAAAATCATCAGTATAGTAGTGGAAGTGGAGAACTTTGCAGGTTCTCTCGTTATGGTGTCCATCCAGGATTTCCAGTTTCCTCCCACCTCCTAAAACTCAGCTAAAAGGTGGACTGCCGACTCTAAATCATCACTAGGTGCGGATGATGAACTGGCTTGCATTCCCATCTGGCACTCAGTGTTTCCAGGACATAATAAAGTGGTTAATGGATGTTCAAATTAGACATTAACTGTAAACACAATACATAATGCCAGGGCCAGTGATGCAAATGTTAAGCCTTTGCAAAGTTCTATGGAATGTTCTGGATTATATAAAGCATTTTCTGTGAGAAACATAAAAAGGTTTTTGTTTTCTCAGAAGGCAGAACAGGATGGAGCGAAGCACTTCATCGAATATTTTTGTCAGTGATTCAAAATGTTTGTTTCACTTGCAAAGTGTTATATAAACTGACATTTTTATTAAAAGCATTGTTGTATCAGCTTGTGGCATTCTCTTTTTCTCTTAAATACAGCTCATTAATACAACACAACATTTGCGTTACACAGTACTGGTCAAGTCATGCGCAAAATCTACCTAGTGTAGCTAATGTACCTTTGGGACTGAAAATCTGTTTGAAATCACAACAGCACTAAGCTTTTGAGTGATCTGTATATTGCTTCTGCTTGGAACAGATTTGCTTTAGAGAACTGATTGTGCTCATTCCTTCTTATAAACAGGCAAAGCAGCACACGGATGCTCGGGACACTTGCATGACTCCAGGGTCTGTTTACATTCTGGAGAGTGCTGGAGAGCCACTCAGCAAGCCCCCCGGCGCAGAGACCGTGGCCGTGCACATCCACTAAGACCAGGAAAAACAAACAGGCCTCTGAACATCCTGTCCAACCTCGGTCAACAACGCACACCAGAAGCCGTGGACGTAGGTGAATCTTCCTCTCTTCACCTTATTGCTTTACTGAAGACACCACCACAGGCATTTCCTAGAAGTGACGGGAAGGTTGCAGATTTTCATTTTATTTCGCTCCTCAGCTGAACTCCATAATAAAAGAGTTGACAGGAAGACTGTGGCATTCTGTATGGAAGCCAGTTTTAGAGGTTGACAAACTGAGTCATTCAGGTGGAATTACCCAGCGATGACACAGCTTTCACCTCTGCACAATCTCATTAGCAGGAAGTCTTTCTGTCCCTGCGGGCGACAATATGCTCTCCGAGTGCAATCAGCTCTCTATGTCTTTCACATCGCAATGACAGCTGCCCTCACCGTTAGCACATAAACAGGGCCAAGATTGATTTCTCTCTAGACGTATTGCCAATTTATTATTCACTTACTCCATATTTATTTGTGCTGTTCAGTGATGTACATCATAAGAGAAAGTTATTTATTACGTTTTGCCGCTGCATCAAAAAAGAAATATTGTTTTGATTTTTTTTTTTTTCACTTTTCTTTCTAAATCTAGAACCCTACATTTAGAAGGTTTCCTACCAGGATCTGTGATGTTTTACTCCAGAGATCTGATAACCATCAGGACAGTATTACCTCAAATCTCTTCTCAGCTTGCAAAAACTGCAAAAAACAGAAAGGGGTTTGAGTGTATTGCTGTTAGTGGACATGATGAACAAAGTACACATGGCTGAAGAAATTGAGAATTTGTTAGACAAGTTGGTAGATTCTATATTTGGACCATCTCACATACATACTAAAGCCAGATGTCTAAACACTGCATGTGAAAGGCCAGGCTTGTTCACATCCATGTACTTTTTATCCCTCTATGGTAATGCTATGGGTTAATAGTAAAGCACAGCAATTCAGTCTTGGGGTTGATTAATAAAGTTGCCTGAGTGGAAGCTTTATCACGGGATGATATATTTATTCAGTGGTGGACAGTAAACCATCAATAAATGTGCCGATGGCTCCAAAGGAAAGCTTTTGACCATGTAATTGGATTATTTATCAACAGAAGACTAAATGACCAATGGTTGTTTATATCCCAGGGCTTGCTACGGAGGTCAATAGGGAAGCTAGGGTTAGCGGCTATGAGGATGCAGCCTGCAGCAGTAGAAGAGACATTCATTACAGGATAATGTTTTCTTTTTTTCACGCCTAAGCATTTAATATCTTTGATGTTCCCTCAGTTTGAACTCTTAAATCTTTTCTCACCTGACAGAAAGGTATGAAAGAAGTAACTGGTGCAAATTCCATAGAAGAAGGAAATATGGTATAAAGTTCTTCATAAAGCATAAAGTTGTTCATTGAAGCAATGCCAAATTAATCTCAAATGGTCTTTCCGTGATAAACATGTAATGCCTAGCAATGAGAAGAAATATACGTCCTATGAGGATTTGCAAAGCACTTTATGAAGTAATGGCTTATAAGGCTGAATGCCATAGGATTAATTCCTGGAAGCTGCTGCAGGTCTCCATGAGAGAAAGCAGAAGACATTCTGCTCCACATCTCCGACCGGCCTCGCTAAAATGTATACAGCATTCTTAAACCGGCACAGCCCAACGAAGGAAGTGAAAACACTGTGACATAATGTACATCAAACATTTCAGGACTTGGACTGCTAGTAAACACAATCATGACAATTAGCGTCAGTAGTTCTTCACATCTGACTGCTTTTACATTATTCACTTTTAAATATTTTTCTGTGCATTTCATTTTTTGTCTTTCAGAAAAGTTACGAATGAACTTACGAATATCTAGTGCACTTTCTGCAATTATTAAGTGTGGTATATTCCTGCAGAAGAACGTCCACCTCCTTCATCCTGTGTTTCCTCATGGACTGTGGATGATCGATGAAACACTCGAAAGAGTGCAAGTTGTACAAAATCAACACAGAACCTGCATCTCTTCAAAAATGCAGGCAATGTTTGCCTGTGCGCAAACAACATAAATTAAGTCTCTGTCTATTGGGCTGAATCCAAGCGCACTAGATTCGCAGAGTTCACTGAGTCACTCCCATCATGACCACATTTGGCCACATGTGTCACGTTCTCTTTCACTTGGCAAACAGGAAGGGGAACCTGGATAAAACTCACTGCCGGAGGCACTAATGAGTCCTGCAGTACCTGCCTGTGTAATGTAAACAACAAATCTTCAAGTCAGTGAATAATAACAGGCTTCAAAACTGAGGTTTTGTACTGTATATCCAGAGTCTAGTGCATTTTGCAAGATTTCCTGTTCACACAACACCCACTAAAGCTTGTCATTAACATATGATGATTGAGTCACCAAATGAGATTTTGGCTTCCTTGGGATTATGTCATGGCAAAGGAAGCTGTAAAGATCAGTGAACAAATGTGATATGAACTGCATGAGGGAAAGTTAAAGGCCATTGAGGCAAATTCATTCTTGTTTCTAATGTGATGGAGTGCAGATGTGAGCCACAGTGAACTCCTGACCACACACACACACACACACACACACACACACACATACACACACACACACACACACACACACACACAACTTTTTCCCTGAATCGTTTTTCTGATCCAAGATACATTTTAGCTGATGCTACAGCAGCTGTCTTTCTTTTTTTAACCTTTAAAAGCAAAAGAGAAATAACATAATTAGGGATAAAAACTGTGCAACAAGATTGCTTCTGGATTAAAAGAAATCAGTGGAATTTCCTGAAGTAACCGATCATCTTTAGATAACATTCTTGAACAGTGCTTTAATCAATGTGTTTTATTTTTCCTTTCAATTGGACTACCTGTACAACTGCACAACTGCTCTATAGTTACTCAGATACTAACGTTCATAGTATTAAATATTAATAGTAAATATTGTACATAACTAATGTATATACTTTATATACATAGTGTAGATACTTTCTAGATTTCGAAATAAAACTTCTTTATCAGCTATGTAAGTGCATTTGAGGCTGTCCACTCCTACCTGCAAAGGTTTTCATACCAATCAAGCAGAAGCTAAACCTGATTTCATCTGTTTAATCAGCTGATCTTGTCTTTCAGTAGACTCAGTTGTGGCTTTGGCTCGGGTGGAATGAAAACCTGCCCTCACAGTGGACCTTTGTGGATAAGCTTGGACACCCCTACTGTGGGAGGTGAAAGCAATTAATATATACACACACAGAGTTTCCCTACATTTCTTTTTAGGGAAAAGGAACTGGATGGAAACTAATAGTGAGATTATGCTGCATTAGAAGATTTCTTTTGAAGTAAAAAATTGATATCGGTGGAATTTCCAGAAGACTCTTGTAATGCTGTGAATTTTATTTCAGGCTTGAATTGCCAGTGCCCTATTTTAACAATTTATTTCAACATTTGTATTCAAAGTTTATTGGACTTTGACTCATACCCATGCCTACGGTAGGTAGGTAGGTAGGTAGGTAGGTAGGTAGATAGATAGATAGATAGATAGATAGATAGATAGATAGATAGATAGATAGATAGATAGATAGAGTCAAGAGGCTTTTATTGACTTTTCGACCGTTTGCAGTGAAACGAATCAACATTCCTTCAGGGCCCTGGTGTGGTGCTACATAAAGACACAGATAGATAGATAGATAGATAGATAGATAGAGAGAGAGAGAGAGAGAGAGAGAGAGAGAGAGAGAGAGAGAGAGAGAGAGAGATATTACTAAATGACACATCTGTCCTCACCAGTTAGTGACCAATGTAAAATTAGCTTTCTTTCTATAACATCTAATACTTTCGTATGCCTTTCACATACATATAGAAGTTGTATTTAATGACAAAGATCTGTATTGTACCATAATGTTCACCAGAGGGCAGTAAAGAGCCTTAAACAAACGTCAAATCTGGGGTAAAATGCTGGGATTGTATCTGAAACAAAAATGCAGGTCATGCAATAATAATCTTACATGATCCAGAGAACACGATGATATAAAGCACGAAAGTGCTGAAAACCTCAAAACTGTCACAGATGATAACCATGGCCATCTATAATCAGTCTGACAAGCTTTTTGAGAAGCATACTGTCATAAATCAGATAAATAGTAGGCCCGGGAATGATTAAGCAAAACTGTAATCAGTTGATCCCGTGTCTGGGGACAGGTGGTGAAATTAAACTATAATTTATGGATCATGGCTCATTAAGAGAGTAGCATCATTGATACAGGTACTCAGGTTGAATGATTAAGACTCAAATAATCAACCATGTATATCCTCTTTTTTTTTAGGGTTCCTACAAGTGAAAAGAAGTAAATATTTTAGAATGACACATTTTTTATGACTGGAAAAATCTGATTTTGATCTTTTGATCCATCAGCCAGCGTATTTTAGGCTCAGTTAGATCCCGGACGCTCAATATGTCTCAGACTGCAGTCAGGATGAATTGCTTTTGCTAGAACATCCTGTAAGGGCATCATCACACACTGTCTGTAATTTAGATCTGAGCAGTAGCACATAATGATCACACTGAATCAAAGAGAAGTGAGTTTTTCTGAAGCGCTTTAAATCAGGCATGTCTGCATGGTGGGTATTTTTTAAATGCAACTAGACTGATTTGTGTTCGCGCTGGCTTATCTTCTTACTGAGGATATTCTCTAGAGAAGCTGAAGCTGGTCTCATGCTCATGCTGTGACAGGTTTTAGGCATGAGAGCAGCATAAATCCTGTCAGAGAGAGAGAAAAGAGAGAGAGAGAGAGAGAGAGAGAGAGAGAGAGAGAGAGAGAGAGAGAGAGAGAGAGAGAGAGAGAGAGAGAGAGAGAGAGAGCTGTATCACTGAAATGTCCTTGTTTATTATCCTAGCTAAATGACTGATTTCTTTAGATAGGATAAAAACTAATGGTGTGTGATGGTACAAGAGAGAATCGTGTTCAAGGTGGCCAAGCTAAGATGGACATGAAGGGAAGGTGAAACAGCCTTGACAGCAGAGCTTGAATTAAAAGTTCAGGAAGCCAAAAAAGGATTGAAGTGAATTACATTTTTCTTCGTAGGCATCCTGGACAAATGAAAATGATGTATTCGGGTGCAATACCACCAGTTTGACTGGAGGAAGCTAAGGGCATTAAAGGGTATCATGACCTAAGATGTATAAGACCATGGGTGGACAATATTCATTACTTAGATAAACTAGAAAGTATTATTGAAAGTGAATACTTTTTATTTTTTATCTAATTACATTTCCAGGGATAAAAATCATACTTTTTAATCCCTACATTTTAATTTTGACATTCAAAAAACCCTTCAAATGTCTCTTCTTCTCTCACCCAGCCAATGACCAAACATGTATGCTAAACATCAATCCAATGGACTCAAATATAGCATTCAAACATTTCAGTTTAGCATCCAATTAAATTGAATTCATCAGTGTAGAAAGAAAATCCTTCTAAAGCAGGATGCTATACAGTGGTTAGTAGTTACTGCTATAGCTATGAGTGCTGTAGGTCTGAAAATGGGTACTCTACCACACTTAGTGGAACTTGATGATGAACACCCATAGCCTGTTCTTCCCCAAAGCCTGCTGAAACTAACATCGACTCCAGAGGCACTCATTAAGCAGTCAGACAAATTCTAGCTAAAGGTAAACAATGCAAACTTACAGAGATATGAAGATAAAAATCTTTGTCAAAAAACATGACATTAGCCTAATTTCTTCAGTTACAAACATTTACATTTTAATAGTACATCTAATGGTAGCATCTTTGTTTACCTTCACATTTATTGTACTGATTTTTATAGTTGCTCTATAGTTCCTAATACCAAAGAGGAAAATATGTGAATATCGTAATGATGACTTGAATCAACATGATTTATATAGGTTTATGTATCTGAATCAACATTTATAAAGTGTGGACTGGGTTTAGAGTTGAGTGTTGAGAGTTGAGTGTTTAGTGTTGCATGTTTAGGGTTGAGTGTTGAGGTTTGAGTGTTTAGGGTTAATTGTTGAGTGTTGAGGGCTGGGTGTTGAGGGTTGAGTGTTGAAGATTGAGTGTTGAGGGTTGAGGGTTGTGTGTTTAGGGTTGGGTGTTGAGGGTTGAGTGTTGAGGGTTGAGTGTTGAAGATTGAGTGTTGAAGATTGAGTGTTGAGGGTTGAGTGTTGAGGGTTGAGGGTTGTGTGTTTAGGGTTGTGTGTTTAGGGTTGTGTGTTTAGGGTTGAGTGTTGAGGGTTGAGTGTTGAGGGTTGAGTGTTGAGGGTTGAGTGTTGAGGGTTGAGTGTTAAAAATTGAAGATTGAGGGTTGAGTGTTGATGGTTGGGTGTTTAGGGTCAAGTGTTGAGGATTGAGTGTTTAGGGTTGAGTGTTATGTGTTCAGGGTTGAGGATTGAGTGTTGAGGGTTGAGGGTTGTGTGTTTAGGGTTGTGTGTTTAGGGTTGAGTGTTTAGGGTTGAGGATTGAGTGTTGAGGGTTGTGTGTTTAGGCTTGTGTGTTGAGGGTTGAGTGTTGAAGGTTGAGTGTTGAGGGTTGAGTGTTAAAAATTGAAGATTGAGTGTTTAGGGTTGGGTGTTGAGGATTGAGTGTTTAGGGTTGAATGTTAAGGGTTGAGTGTTGATGGTTGGGTGTTTAGGGTCAAGTGTTGAGGATTGAGTGTTTAGGGTTGAGTGTTATGTGTTCAGGGTTGAGTGTTTTGGATTGCGTGTTAAGGGTTGGGTGTTTAGGGTTAAGTGTTGAGGGTTGAGTATTTAGGGTTGAGTGTTGAGGATTGAGTGTTGACGGTTGAGTGTTCAGTGTGTCGATTGTTGGATGTTTAGGGTTAAGTGTTGAGTGTTTAGGGTTGAGCGTTGACGGTTGTGTGTTTAAGGTTAAGTGTTGTGTGTTTAGGGTTAAATGTTGAGGGTTGATGGTTGAGGATCGAGTGTTAAGGGTTGAGGGTTTTCAGTTGAGTGTTGAGGGTTGGGTGTTTAGGGTTGAGTGTTTTTGGGTTGAGTGTTGAGGGTTGGGTGTTTAGGGTTAATTGTTGACGGTTGAGTGTTTATGGTTGAGTGTTGTGTATTTAGGGTTGAGGGTTGATGATTGAGTATTGAGGATTGAGTGTTTAGGGTTGAGTGATGAGGGTTTAGTATTGAGGGTAGAATGTTTAGGATTGAATGTTTAGGGTTGAGTGATGAGGGTTGAGTGATGAGGGTTGAGTGTGGAGGGTTGAGTAGGGTTGAGGGTTGAGTGTTTAGGGTTGAGTGTTGAGGGTTGAGTGTTTAAAGTTGAGTGTGTGCATTTCACATTTTTTAATACTATGGTTAAATCGCAATGCCATTATCTGCATCTCTTCCATGTGGCAAAAATCCAAATTTGTATTTAAACTAATGTTGTTGGGTTTTTCTTTTTTTTTTCATACAAACCTTTCCACTATGCCCCCATAAACACTGGAGAAAAAAAACTGAAGTAAAAATGCCAGCTGTGTAAGTATAGTGTGTGAATTCTGGCTCTGATATCTCTTCAGCTACAGCTACATCACACTAGTCACACTCATTGGGTGACTAGAGTGATTTTTTGTTGTTGTTTTTGTGTCCCAAATGGCAGGCAAATGCAGATTCAAGTGCAATTTATTAAGTAAAGTGAAAGCAAAACAAAGGCATGAAAAAAAGAACCACAAGCATGAACTGTGGATATGAAGCAAAGAACATTCACTCATTGTCTACTGCTTATCCGATCTAATCTCAGGTGTCATTGGGCATCAAGGCAGGATACACCCTAGACAGAGTGCCAACCCATCGCAGGGCACACTCTCCGGACAATTTAGAGATGCCAATCAACCTACAATGCATGTCTTTGGACCAGGGGAGGAAACTGAAGTACCCAGAGGAAATCCCCTGAGGCACGGGGAGAACATGCAAACTCCACACGCACACGGCAGAGGCGGGAATCAAACCCCCAACCCTGGAGGTGTGAGGCAAATGTGCTAACCACCAAGCCACCGCGCCCCCTAGCAAAGAACATACAGGCTATAAATGGTACTGTGGCACACAACAACAAATGACAGCTATAACGACAACAACAAAAGCTTGACAAGGACACGCAGAAAATCCAGAACTTATATAGTGGGGCTAATAAGACACAGGTAAGAGTGATAAGCAACATTTTTGGTGCTTCTAAGACATTTTGTTGTTGTTGTTGTTGTTGTTATATGCTCACTTAGTTCACTCACTTAGTTCTTGTATTTTTGTTTGCAACAACCTATGATAATTTCTAACAAACTTCCCAAATTTTGCCTAATTTAAACCTCCATGACACTGACCAGGCATTTACTAAAGATGAGTGAACATGGAAAGTTAGAAAGCCTCTAACTTTCATATGCTAACTCTAGCTTAAACTTAGACTCTTTCTGGCAAGCTTTCTCAAAAAAATTATCAGCTGTAATTAAAAAAATGTAATAGTGCACATCGTATTCATCTATCAATATTTATATCTGTGTAGAGCACAATATCTGTTCATTCTCAATGCAAAGCAAATGCTAACAGGTTGTGAAGTTAAATTCTACAGCCACATGTGCTGGTGTTGTATCATAGCCTCTAACACTATGGCCTATTGCTGAGGTAATAGCACAAAGCCAAGCTGAGCTACGAGAGAACTAAGTGATGGAGTGTACACATCATCTCCCGTCACACTGAATTTGTTGTGTTCCAAGGCAAGCTGAGATAGGAGAGGGAGAGCGACATTGCCCTCTAAAACATGCACAATGTCTCCACTGGGTTATATTACATCTTAAATAAATATCTTTAGAATCTATTCGTCTTCATACTGTTTATTTTTTTTACTTTCTTTAGATGATGATTCCTTTGGTTCTCATTGATAGAAAATGTAGAAGTTCAGTTATTTAGGATTTAGGAGTGCCTTCAGCCAATCCTAAGAGTATAATGCATGAATTGAGCTGGAGTGAGTGTTTAATTACATCATTTTTGCATCATTAGAATCTGCTTTTAAGACATAATTTATAGATAGATAGATTTCTCTAAACTGTGCCAACCATCTGATGTCAAGAGATGGATTTCTTCACTCTGGTGCTGGATTTTGAAACAGGACTCATAAATTCTGGCCTTCAATCCCACTGGGATTCTCGTTTCACCTTTTCAGAAGGACGGACAGTAATCAGATGGTTGCCGTCAGGAGAATTGCTCAATGTTAATCAAGTTCACTCACTTGCTCAAGACAGCTCAAAATATATTGAAGGAATAATTGTAGTATCGGCTCTCTGTGCAACTAGATACATGATAGGTGGTTAGCATGTTTGCTTCACACCTCCAGGGTTGGGGGTTTGATTCCTGCCTCTGCCATGTGTGTGTGGAGTTTGCATGTTCTCCCCGTGCCTCGGGGGTTTCCTCCGGGTACTTCGGTTTCCTCCCCTGGTCCAAAGACATGCATTGTAGGTTGATTGGCATCTCTAAATTACCCATAGTGTGTGATTGCATGAGTGAATGAGAGTGTGTGTGTGCCCTGCGATGGGTTGGCACTCCGTCCAGGGTGTATCCTGCCTTGATGCCCAATGACGCCTGAGATAGGCACAGGCTCCCCGTGAACCAAGAATAGATCGGATAAGCGGTACAGACAATGGAATGGAATGGAATTAATGGGTTGATGCTGTACATGATATGGGAGAGTAGTTTAGACCTTCACACCATACAGACTTAAATATGTGGGGATGTGATATCTTAGTGGTTAAGGCTTTGACCTACTGGTTAAAAGGTTGTGAGAACCCCAGGTCCACCAAACTGCCTCTGCTGGGCCCCTGAGCAAGGCCCTCAGTTGTATAAAATGAGATAAAATTCTGTTACTCTTGCTTAAGATGTCTGCCAAATGTAAGTAGCAAGCTAGTTTTTCACTTTCTTTGTTAAATGAAACAGGATTATACATGTTCAGTGTAATGGAATATTGATTTCTATCACCGCCATGTTCATTTATTTATTCATCTTCATCCTAGTTTGTAGCCTGTAGCTAGAGCCTTTTCCAGGAACACTGGGCAGGAGGCAGGAATTTACCCTGGATGGGACAAAAAAAAAAAAAAAAAACCTTGTTAGCATTCATTGTACGCTTACACTACAATTTTATAGTGTCCCAATTCCCAGTTTTTTATGATCGTTATCCTTGACCGTGATCTTGACATTTATAAGCAATCTGCAGATGGATTGTGCCTAATTTCTCTTCACTACATTGTTGCCATGTAAATTTGAGTGATTATAACACGAAAAAAGATGCATTTCAGCATGATACATCATAGGATTGAACGTTTGTCCTCAGGTGAATACATTAGACAGAGATATCATGAGAATAAAATGTGATAAAAAAAAAAAACAGATGTAAAAAAATAAATTAATCAAATTTAATAATGGTGTAGATAGATAGATAGATAGAGAGATAGAGAGATAGATAGATAGATTTTCACTTGCAAAAATAAAGAAATTATACGTAATCACTTAGTCTAGTGTCTAAAACCACATGTAAAAATATGATTTTTAAAAACTGAATGTGAACTTTATGTAATGATATTTTTCCTTTAGTTCTTTACGTCTTCCTACTGTACAGTTCAGAAAATTAAACAAAATAAAATAATGAACAGCAGGACTGTGAATGTTTATAACTTTATGCATTTATTTAATGTTTGGCAGGGTTTCAGTAGCAGCTGTTGCGATGTAGTTGCATCATGATATAGAGGGCAGCGGACAGAGAAAGACTTGCTCTGTATGCTTCATCATTTTTAATCGCCTTTTCAAGAAAGTTACAGTGGTGCCACACCTGTCACAATAAACATTATTGCTTCAAACCGACTTAATACACAGCAAACGCTTGAGACAGAGTGGAGAGCTAACTGTTATATAGCTTTGAAATATTAGCTCTCACAAGCTGAAGAAATAAATTCACTGATGTTTATGTTTATTTTCCCCAATGGCATGTCACACATCAACTTCAGAAAGTCAATACCTGAGACAAGGAGACATTTTTAGATGAACTAAGAGTGAATGAATATAATAAACGAATGATGAAGTGGCTATATAGAGAGCCGCCCATAAAGAAGAACCAAAACCAAAGAACAAACATGAACATAGTCTCACAAATTGTAATTTGAGCTAGTAAAGAGTATGAGAGTCCAAGAATCTTATATATTATATAAAAAATCTTATATTTATAATGAAACATACAAAATATTGATCTTGGTCACATTATTCACACAAAGTAACAGATTCAGCAAAATGCCACGTAAGGTCATTTACTCAGTCAAATATTCCTGAGAGCGAGTCCATAAATAAATGAAAGTGTAGTTGAATGTGACTGTACTCAAGAGTGTGTCCTAGAAGGTTTAATCAACCAGCCGGGCCTTTTAAAGGAACACTGCCTCAATTTATCAGTCTTTCACCACTGGTACTTGACTCCTTTGTTGTTTCTGGAACCTTCATCATTGTTATTGAGAAATCTTGTGTATATTAGTATATATATTCTGATTTTTTATTCGACATCTTTCACATTGCTGTGGAGGAATTTTGGCCACTCTTCTTTGCAGAATTGTTTTAATTCAGCCACATTGGAGGGTTTTCAATCATAAACATCCTGTTTAAGGTCATGAGCAATGACCTTAAACCAATATGCAAAATTGAAAAAAATCAGGCAAATACTTTTTCACAGCACTGTAGTTAACCTAATTATGTCCTGTGCACTTTCCTGTAAAAGAGGGTTAATTCAGGGTAACAGTGACCCAGGGCAACACAGTGCTGCAGTTTAATATGGATCTACCATTATATACTTAATAGCTGGATAAAAAGCATGAGAGGAAAATGCTGACTATTTTAAGTCTATATTCTACATACACTGTTATTATACCAGTAAATATTGGTTATATCTGGAAAATATTATTGAGTTGCTTTCGGCTGCTCCCTGTTCGGGGTCGCCACAGTGGACCAACTGGTCCGCACAACAACTTGGCAAACGTTTTACGCCGGATGCCCTTCCTGATGCAACCCTCCCATTTTTCCGGGCTTGGGACCGGCACTGCATCCAGTGGCTGGGGATCGAACCCAGGCCTTCTACATGATAGGCGAGAAACCTACCACTGAGCCACCAATGCCCCATCTGGAAAATATTATTAAAGGTAATTATTAGAGGTAAATTGTTATTTTTACCTACAGGGCAATCCTAAAATTCATAATACAGTATGTGTTTTAACCAATGGCTCACTCTGGGAAGACAATCCAACAATTTTTGGTGTAGTTCTGGACCATCGACAGTTTCTCCCCTCGTATCACTAACCTGAAATTTTTGCAGAGGTTTCTCCTTTACAACATCAGAACAATGGAGCCATTTCCATCCACAGGAGCTGATCAGGTACTTGTTTAGTCCTTTGTCATCTTAAGCTTGGACTACTGCAAATGATGTCATTTGTGTGCCATACAACTGATCCAGAATTTACCATATGCCTTGTGTAATAAAATCTCCCCAAATTCTCGCACATTTTGTCCACTGACTCACTAGAACTGCTTTAAAACACTGATGTTCACCTAGAAAGCTTCCACCAACATGAAAGCACTTATCATCCACTCTCTTCAAGCCTCTAGCAACCTCTGGCTCAACTTGACCTGCCATTTCTCTAGGTACAAGGGCAACATGCCTCGGGATTCTACTCTGTCCTGACACTCAGTCGGTGCAATTAACTTTGCTGAGTCATCAACTGGATTCACACAAGACTGAAGACCGCCCTCTTTACTTATCACTTACATCCTCATTAAATCTTTAAAAAACTTGTAACTGGTAAATTTGTAATCTGATTTTGCTGGTATGCTCCTCTTTGACTCTAACTTGGTTATTTAATTAAACCCTGAACTCTTTGTATAAGCATAAGGATATGAGCACTGGCATAAGTCACTCTTTATGAGAGCAACTGGTAAATTTTACCCAACATGCATTTCTGCTATAGATTAACAATACCCGTAAATTTCACCATGATATTCTGGGGTGAATTATGAAGTGCCTTATTTCAGCATTGTCTAATCACGTCCCCATCATTTTTCAACCCTAAATGTTTCACAGAAGGCCTAACGTTACTCATACCATGAAAAGAGAATCAACATTTTCTTGTTCTCTCCTTTGGTTTTCAATTCTGAAATATCCTTAACCAGTCCAACTTTTCCCAATTTTGACAAAACAGTGTAACAATCTAATGTTTCTCCACAGACTTTTGCAAAGTCATGCTTCTGTACATATATTTCAATAAAGATATTTCTTTTCCAAAGCCTTGAGAATTTTGTAAAAGATAAGGACAAATTAGCAAAACACTGGTCACATATACAAGTAAGATTTACGATATTATTAACTATATAACTTAAATTGAAATGAACATTAAACGCATCTGACCAAATCTATGGTTTAATATCCATGTGGTCTGATGCGGTTAAACACTGCAGCTGTTTGCCATTCGATTGTGTATAATAATCTAGGATGTATATGATACCACAGATATACCATTAAAAGATGAGCTCCTCATTTGCATAGTGGTATAAATACGAATATATACAGTTTGAATATATACCTAAAACTAACGTTGAGGGCAAACACATGATTTAATCGATTTAATCACAATAAAATACACAAAATGGATCGATTAGCATATTATATTATCGGGCACATTCTTAGCACCATATCCTAATGTTGGCTAGAGAGCTTGGCTAACTACTAGTCAACTAGTTATGATTTTATCCCTTAGACTGTTTGCAGTGTCTTAGCACAAACACACACACACACACACACACACACATACACATACAGTACACATTTTGTATAAATATAAACAATTTTTTTTTGGACTAGAAAATGTCTCAAAATGAAGTTATACCTAATTTTATGCCCATCTGAGATCCTCCTCCAGAAACAATTCTGTGGGGAAGAAAGTTCCTCCTCAGAGTTTTTTCTGAAGGGAGCTCCCGAAGCCTACAGCACAGATGAAACAGAAAGAAGGAGAGCTCATTAAAAGCTAAGTAGTGATTCTGTTTGTCTTGGGACATTCACAGTCTTCACACTTTCTAAAGCACGACTGTTTGAACTTGTGCGAGAGACCCGATATTCACACAGGAGGATTTCACATTAAAGCATCGTTTTGACTTTAGAGTTCAGACAAAAATATGCAGCCCATCTGACTACCAACCATGATGAAACTAAAGCTACAGGCTGAAGGCAGTTACATTTCTGGAAAATAAGACAATTAGTAAAATGATATTCTAGGGAGGACAAATGTATTATAGAGGGTTGATATTTGTAATATACCACACAGATTCCTTGTTGGTGAGGACATTAAACACATAAGGGCTGAATTTGTTGAGACATAAAACTCTATGTGTGTCTATAGTACTGTGCTTAATTCAGGAAATTCAGCAGGAACACTATGACTTCAGATTGACTTTTACTAAGTACTCTAGGCTTAGTTAGTCTCCTTTTTTTACTTTTTCGAATTTCATTAACATCTTTTTGATGAGTTACAGTGCTTGGTTTGTCTCTCTGAGACAAAAAAAACCCTTTCAGAGTCTGTTCCAGGATTGAGTTTGAGGTACACTAAACTGACAGTTACTTTATAACACTAGCATACGTAAGATGCAGCCAAATATTATGTAACTATGACTTTTTTGTAGCTTGAAAGATGACAAGCAAATGTTATTTAGCTGTGTGCTTATATATAGTAGGGATTTCTATAAACCAATCGGCAGGCCCTGTGGCTTAGTGGTTAGCATGTTGTCTTGCACCTCCAGGGGTTGGGGGTTGAATTATTGCCTCCACTCTGAGTTTGCATATTCTACCCTCTCTTTGAGGGTTTCCTCCAGGTTCTCCAGTTTCCTCCCCAAGTCCAAAGACATATGTTGTAGGCTTATCAGTGAGCCTCCTGGGATTGGCTCCAGGTTTCCTGTGACCCTGTCTAGGATAAGTGATAAACAAAATGGATATTGAATCATCGGGCACATTCTTAGCACCATACCCAAAGTAAATGCTATACGTTTTGTCAAATTAATACAGTTACATAGGTGTCATGAGCAGTGTCATTCACCACAACCAAAACATCTCAAGTGTATTTTTTAGGGATGTACAAGATTTAAGCAACCTTACAACAAGGGAGAAAACCATTTAAAGTGAGGTGCATGACTTATCCTTTAAAGCTGAACAAGGCAGAAAAGCCCTGAGAGCTCAGCTTCTTTGCTTTGCCCCCGTGACAAATCCACAAATTACACACTTGAATTTCAGCCTATATTTTGCCCTCTCTTTTTTCTTTTGGCTACAGAGTTACCCACACAATGCTATAACAATCGGCATTTTGGAGAACGTATAAGTGATGCATGACTGAATAAACACACTTCCCTGATGATCCAGCTGAGATATTGACACCTGTCTAGTTCGGCTTATTTACATTCTTAATCTTACATTCATAAATGCATGGCACGTTTCATGGTTAATACTGCTCATGTGTTTCTCCAGAGGACTGGCACATGAATCGTGTAAAAGTGTGCATAATACACCGGTTGATATTCTAAATAGAGCTTCATGGGGGAAAGCAGCACCAGAATAAACAATATGATTTCTGTAATACCTGAAGACTTTCTGCTCCAGCTCAAAGAGACTAATTATACCATGACAAAGTCTGCACAGTGACAAGGCTGTCAGACCATATTGACTATGGCACTTGTTTCCCTTTTCCCTTCTTTCCCCCGCTTTCCGCCTGTCTCCTTGGTCCTTCACTGATAGAAAAGTCACTTCAGAAGAATCCATTTATTGAATACTAACTCCGTGTCTACCTGGGGCTTATTCACTGCACTGTATGCTCCTTTTGTCTGCGCTGTTTGAATGATCATGCATTATGCACGGGTGTAGTGGCTGGCTCGCTGGCACAAAAGTGTCCCTGACTTGGATTAAAGCTGAACAGGAGCACCGAACCTACTTCCTTTGATTTATTTACTCACTTATGATTCAGTATGTACACCAGCTGCCTGCAGGAAAGTGCCACAATTACCTACTAACTTGGAATTGATCAGAACAGAGTCTCCTGAGCATGGCTAACAAGCAAGGTTTTTTTTATTTAGGAACAAAATAGACTCAATTACCAGAGTCTACCAGTGTACTCAAACAAGCATACAAATATTTTATGCAGGTCCTGTGAAAAAAAACAACAACAGCAACAATGGATGGAATCTTGCTTTCACAACTGTTAGCAGTGGGAGTTTGTTGCTGTGGTTCTGGTTGAGGATTCTGAATTATGCATCATGAGGAACTTATTAATTAATTATTATATTTCATATCAAAGCATCTACATCTCAGAGTAATCCTAAGAGGAACATTTTACAGTCATGAATGCCTAAATCCCAGTGGCGGACCGTGCATTTCACACCTAGGCCTTCAGTAGTGCTCCGTCTGAATCAACCCGCCCCTCAAAAACCAATTTATGGTTATAAAAACCATCTTAATATGCAGAAATACAGTACAAAGAGCCGTTGCATCGCAGATAGATAACTCCTGTAGCCACAATAAATGCCTTTATTGAATAGACAAACCAGGGGTGAACAAGTCTCCTCCTACTGCAGCTACAGCCGCGACACACATAAAAAACATCAATAATAAACTTCATAAACTTGCAATATTATTTAGGAAAATCACAATGTTTTACTCACCAAAAAATCTTATTATTTGTAAACAAAATCCATCCTCCTCTCTTTCCTCAAAAACAGTTAAATTACTCTGTTGTACAGATTATCCGTGCGCTTCAGTTCCATGACGATCCTGTCCAATCAACGGGTCTGAATACGGTGACGTTGCCATACACCTGCTAGAGGGCCCTAGTGAAACCAACTCAAAATCTGATTGGTTGAAGCAAAAGTTTAATCGACATTTATTTTGTGTCTGGAAGCAGCGCAACCATCGGAAAAGTTATGAAACGAAGCTAACAGACCATTTGGAATTATTTAATAAGTATTCATGGACAAAATATAATTAACATCAGTTTGTGATTCAGATATTTTTTTAGGCCAGCAGAGAAGGCCTTGCAGGCCCTGACGGTCCGCCACTGCTAAATCCAAGTATCAGCGTTAGAGAAGAAGTAAAAGGGACTTCCTTCTTCTGCATCAGTGCCAGAGTTTATTTCAGAATCTACACCATGGTTACAGTAAGCAGTTAATATGAGTACAGTGTTTCCAGGGAGACTCTTCTCTTCAGCATACAGGTTATAGTCTCTGCATGTGCTTCAATTGAATCCTACGTTGATATTCTGCTCTATTTGACCTATATATAGTCAGCAAAATTTTAAAAATCACCTGAATTTATGCATACAGTATAGTATTTCTGATTGGAGCTGGGACATTTGTGATATTTGTGTCCTTTAATTATACAACAATTATTAAAATAACTTTGGAATTGGCCTGGTTTCATTAATCACCGAGCTGATTCTGGATGATTTCACTATTTGTTACCAAATTTAGAAAATGTGGAAAACAAATGTATTTATGAAGTTATGGCCAGTATAATCTGAAAGAAAAGTAGATTTGCAGACTGTATTTTGAGGCAGTATGGTAAGCCAGTGGGTAGCCTCTTAGCTCCAGGGTCCCTGGTTTGAGCCTGAGCTCAGATTACTCTTGATGTGGATTTTTGAATGTTCTCCTCATATTCATTTGGTTTCTCTCCAGATTCTCCAGCTTCCTCAGGGTTGGATTTGCTGAATTATCCCTAGGTTTAAACATGTGTGTATATATGAAAGTTCTGATGGTGTCCTATATATCAGGGATAGTTAAAGCAGGCTCTGATGATGATGATGATGGATCTGAGTTGAGTCAAATGTGGCCAAAAATAGTATGATGTCATTTACAGTTACTCCTTTTGATATTTTCATTGTGATAATATACCTTGTAGTTGTAAAAATGTTAGTGTATGTTTTAGGAAAACCCCATTTTTTCCCCTCTGTTTATAACACCTGGTTTAATTTGAACATTATATAATATATTACAAGTAATGAACATCTGGATGCAAGGTAAAAACTGTGTATCTGAGTTACATGTCTTACCTCCTGCCATGCCTTGCTCACTGATTCAGCAAGAAACTACACATACAATTTTAAGAATTTCTGTAAGAGTATGAATTACTAATTATTTCTATACCAATTTGTTTAACATGCAACCTTGTTTTTATTTGCTTTTAGTTAAATTATTTAACAGCATACCAGTACGTTCTAACAAGGAAAATATTTGCACGATCTGTATCAGTAGTGCTTGACTTCACATTATCACACTTACTAACTCAACTGTGACAACCTCTTACAGGACAGGACAGGACGCCCGAAATTTTGGACTACTGTCATGCCTGCTGGACACAGGAAATGGTGAGTTATTCTTATAATGCACTGAATGATAGGTCTGAAATCAGGTCTTTTTCTAAGCGTGTACACTTCCTGCAGCACTTTATGTTCCTCCCATGGAGCAGCTGAGGTGAAAATGATGCAGCTTAAGGACAAAATGTTAAATTATTGACATGACGATCCTCCCACACTCGCAGGTTCTGTAAATACGTACATTATTAGTCTCAGTTCAGGCTTTGATAGATTGTAAATACTGATTGGATTAGTTCAGTTTAAACTGTTCTCTGGTATATAAGACTGAGTAGAGTTGAGACATGTATTAATGGAATGTTCCAGGTTTTATACCCAGGTGTGTGTTGTGAACATGTGACTTGGTGTATGTGGGGAAATGGTTGTAATGTGGTTCAGTATTTACAAGAAGCATGACCCAAGGCTGTGCCTGTAAGCATTATGTGATGAAAATAAGGCACTGCAGAATACCTATAGCCAGGAATTGTGAGAACATTCCCGTTGATTTGCAAATAGTAGAATCTGTTTTTGCTGATGGTTGCATAAGGCACAGTTAAAATGAACATTAAATGTTAAATATATGTATTGTTTTCACATTTACATTTACATTTCTGGCATTTGGCAGACGTCCTTTTCCAGAGCGATATACAAGAGTGCTTTGAAAACAGGGAAAAATAAGAGCTAGTTTAAGTGTTTCAGGAAGAGGTAGGTCTTCATCTGGTCTTCATCTGTCCTCATAGGTAGGCATTGCAACTAGCTTACATGAAATGACGTGTCTACTAACAGCCTATATATTGCCTACATGACTGTATTGATCCTGTCAGCATGTAATCAAAACTAATCATTAATGAAATATATAGCCGTCCATTCTTTTTCACATGGGGTAGAAGCTGAGACGATGCCCCATGAGCCAAGATTAATTTATTTCCTGCCCAAATGACAGGGCTACATCTAATCTCTTAGTGAAACACACTGATTGAGTGGCTATGCTCTGGCTGATGTTTGGCATTTTAACTAGATGACTGCAATCCTATTATTTATGCTCCCATATTAATTTACACATGATAAATGTTATATACTATATATATATATATATATATATATATATATATATATATATATATATATATATATATATTGTCACTGCTTTGCTAAGAATGTTCCACCACCCAAACAATATCATATCAGTGATATTTCCTGGGTTTCTGGTTTCTGTTTCCCAGAACAAACTATTTCTTCTGGAGCTCGCAGCATTCCAGAAATCCAGTGATAACTTGCTATGTATAATGAATGAATTCCCAAGATCCCCAAAAATACACTTGAATCAAACATGAGTTTGTTGGATTTCATATGAAACCTGTGAGAAAAGTTATGGTCACCCCTCACTATTGCTAACTTTTCATCCAATCTGCTTTCTGTTAAAAAAAAAAAATCTCCTTATTTTCCCTTGTCCTTTTTCCCTGTCTATTAATAGCTCGTACAGTGCAGTTGTGCTCGGCTTGAGCTAATGGTTTAAAAAAAAAATCTCTAACAGTGGATAATTTATGGTTGTTAACCAGCATGGATCATTCCGATGATATAGCTGCCCTGCAGGACCTCAGAAATGGCACTGTATTGATTTTCTGTTTTAGTTGTCTGTGGTGCTTTAGGCCCTTTCCTTATCCATCATGTAACTCAGCAAACAAAACAATACTCGCCTTGTGGAACAAATGTCATGCAGGTTGACAGCAATGCCAATGCTCTGCTCACAAGTTGTATGTTAACTTCATTGATATTCATATTTTTGGAGCTCAGAAAAGATATCAGCACGCTTGAATACGTAGCCTGAGATTTCTCTAGATTATTAACACTTGAACCGCTTGACTGATAAATTTTTGTAAAGGATTATTCCGTCTTGATTGTGTAAAAGCTTTTCCTAATGAAATTTTAGTGCGCCTGTAGGCTTAATGCTGATGCTAAGAACAATGTTTATACCAGGGTTTATTTAGGGTTGAAGGCCACATTAGCAAAACTTCACAAAATATCTGGCAACCAATACATCCAATCATTTGTCATATATGAGCATGTGCCTTATTCATTTTATGAGATGAATGAATCTAAGGAAGATTTCAGTTTAGTCTGAAACAGAGACAGTTTGCGTGGAAAACTGGTAATGTAAAAGCTGTCATGTGGACTGGGAAGTACACTGCAGCACCAAACCTGAGACTCTCTGTAGGAGGTGGTGTGAGTTTGGTTGCACTGGAACTGTGCCACAATTCCTGTGAATGTGAACGTAACTCATACTCTGAACTCCTGTCTGAACTTGTTCAGGAAGTAATGTAACCTGCATGAGTGTTTTAGCCAATGACAACATCATTATACAGGGAAGTGTTAGCTTAGTTGTTACGGTGCTGGACTACTGATGGGGTGGTTGTGAGTTTGAAACCCAGGACCACTTAGCTGCCACTGCTGGGGCCTTGAGCAAGGCCCTTAACCCTCAACTGCTCAATTGTATGAGATAAATGTAAATTGCTATGGATTAGAGCATCTGACAAATGCTGTAAATAAACAGTTTGACGCTATACAGTTCAAAGGGATCAAGTGAGCCTGAAACCAGACCATCATCCTCATGTGCACAATATGGCCAATGGGATTTAGGAGCCTTGAGCAAGTCCCTTAATCCTCAAATGCTTATTTCTATAAATGAGAAAAATTTAAGTCACTCTGGATAAGTGTGTCTGCTCAATGTAAATTTCTAAAATGCTGATGGTGTTGATTATTTTCAGGTGATGGAAAAATGTGTCTATCATATTTCAAGGATGCATGTCTTAGTTTTTTCTCATGATTGACTGAAAACCATTTTTGGTTTTCATGATTGTTTGGTCATTTGGGACACATACTGTCTATTCACTGGTTTAGGTCTTTGCTTTCACTGGGCATTGGTGGCTCAGTGGTAGGTTTCTCACCTACCATGCGTAAGGCCTGGGTTCAATTCCCAGCCACTGGATGCAGTGCCAGTCCCAAGCCCGGAAAAATGGGAGGGTTGCCTCAGGAAGGGCATCTGGTGTAAAACCTGTGCCAAGTCGTTGTGCGGACCAGTTTGTCCGCTGTGGCAACAGCTTAACGCAACCTCTTCTTCTAGGTCTTTACTTTCACTCTCTATTAAATTTTTAAATATTATTTCCTTGTGACATACTTGTATATGGTATCACTGAATCTAATTTAAATTGCAGATCTTACAGATCTTTCATTACTGACATTTCATAATTCATTTCTTGCAGCAATAACAACAATAATTGGGTTTAGAAAATCTACAATTTTTTTTCAAATTCAGAAACAGATTAAGTAAAATTTACAGTAACAAGAAAGAAAGAAAGAAAGAAAGAAAGAAAGAAAGAAAGAAAGAAAGAAAGAAAGAAAGAAAGAAAAAAAGAAAAATGTGCAGCACTACAGACACGCAGCATATTCTAATTCATTCATCAATCTCAAAAACTTATATGAACAATGTATATAAAGGATAAATCTGTGCATGCTCAGTAATAGACCTATGTAACATTCTATATTTCCCAGCCTCCCTCATTCCTCTACTTATTAAGATGCTTCATAAAAACAGCATTTTAAGGCAGATGAAATCCATCTATGCATCAAAACTGTAGTTTCATGGTCAAATGATTTCATGGATAAATTCGAATCACGCATCTCTTCAGTTTTCTTCTCTCTACTTATTGTATTTAAAGAGCATGCCTATAAACCTGAAACATGTGGTCCCATGTTTAGGTTATTTTTATTATTTAATTAAAAGATTTAGTAATAAACTTCCAGTAAATTGACTTTTAATTGCAATTAAACTTACTTAGACTGATGACATTCTTAGTCTGCGACATAGCAAACCAGTAAAGATGTATTCACTGATAGAGAATTCAAAGCACTTTTGTACATCACTCTGGATAAGGTCTTCTACCAAATGCTTTAAATGTAAATGTAAACTTATATACAGATTTGAAGCACACTGTTAGCTTATTACGTTACAGCAGTCCATCATATGCATACACGCACCATAAATATATGTAACATTATTGTCATTCTCCTTCAGCTTCTCCTTGTTCTGGGTCGCCACATGGTATCATCTGATCCATATTTTTTATTCTGGCACATTTGGGCTACAGCAGTGGGAGCATGGGATCAAGCAAGGAACATTTTATAAATATGTGTAATATATGTGACACTTTTTAAACTAATATGGTAAGAGTTTTGGGCTGATTCAGATATGAGGTTACATGAATGAATCATGGGGTTTTTACCAAGCAGTTCAACTGCAAGGGCTTTTGACTTTCACTTAGCAGGTTAAATTTAAAGTTAAAATTAAAGTGTCCTGATATACCTAATGTCCCAAAATACCTGAACTCACCCTCTGTTTTGCAGCCCTGGTATAACCATTGTTAGCCAGTTATTAGTCCATATTTGCAGGGGGAAAAGCCTGACCTTCATACAAAACAAAACCTCCTGACTATACAGAGTTAATGGACATCTGCGTCCTCAGTCATTAGCTAGCAGTAAGCTGTAACAAAAATGTAGGGTTCTAGGAAGTAGATCTCTGGCCATTAGGAAATAAATATGATGTGAGCTCTCAGTTAGTTTACTGCAGATAGCTGGCAGTGTGATCAGGGCACTAAGTGGAAATGAGGTGGCTGGGTTTTGACCTGGCTCTCCTTTGGGCTGAAGACACCATTAGCAGTCTGTATGTGACCCGCTGACACCCACACACTTTTATATCCCCTATGCAGTAATAGCAACAGCAGCTCCCGATCAATGGTAAAATTAAAGGCCACACTAATGAAAGCTGAAGCTGTGCTAGAAAATACACTGCTACGAATCTCTGAGAGCTGTAATGGAACATTCTCTCCCCTATCTCATGTCCTCTTTCACAATTCCTTCTTTTTGTCTGGCAGAAAATCTCCTGATGTTTATAGTAGGCAGACTGTGTGGTGGTGGTGGTGATGGTGCACACTAATTCATTGCCACTATTCATACGATAAACAGAGATCGGTTCGTTATTTATCCAGATGAGCAGAGGAAGGAGACAATAGTGAGAAGGAGCATAGCATGATTAAGTACTGCTAGGGCTGACAGCTTTGTGTGTGTGTGGAAATGAGCCCAGATGTTTAGTTGAATGATTCATTTCATCCTTTGGCACACACTTACCAAGTATCTTTGATAGGATCTGCCAGGTGCTGGCCAGAAACAGAGCATTACAAACACTATACACACAAGAAAAAATGTACAATAAATACACAATAAAGGCTGCAGTGCTTTTATTTTATTTTATTTTCTATACACTAAAAGCAAGGTGTGATCTTAAAATGCAATCTGAAAAGGGCTAACAGCCAAAGAAGCAGGATGTTTAAACAATTCCTCAATATAACCATTCTATTTGTTTGCGTCAGTCCTCCAAGGTTGGAGGTTTAATTTCCACCTCAGTGTTGGTGAGCATTGAGTGTGCTCGTTCACCCTATTCTTGGACATTGTAGACTGACTGGCATCTCTAATCTGTACTGTGTGGATTGGTGTATTGTGCCCTGCAATGGCCTGGTATTCTGTCCAGTGTGTCTGAAGCCTTGTGCCCCGAGTGCCCTGGGAAAGACTCCAGATTCCCCACAACCATGTGTAAGGATAAACAATTCAGAAAATAGACTGATGGATGAATGGTTCTTAAGAAATGAGCCTGATAAATTTGAAGAAGAACACAGAAAAATACATGCATGGAAACATACATAATGCATAGCTCTGATTGACAAAAAATACTTCATACAGAATAACAAAGCAAAAGCCACTGACACCAAATCATTTGAATTATTTACATACAGTAGCATGGAGAAAGTCTTATGCTTTTTATATCCTAATCTAATATCTTTTTTATATTTTATTTTTATTTTCAATAATTGTATTTTTATTTTTTAATTTCTCCTGCACTACAGTCAGTAGAAAAGAGCAAATGTCAGATTTCCACACTACATGTAACAAACACACACAAGGCTCACACAAAAATAATGCACATATATCACACATCACATTTCATTCATTGTCTACCGCTTATCTGATCTATACTCAGGTCACATGTGCCTATCTCAGGCATCATTGGGCATCAAGGCAGGATACATCCTGGACGGAGTGCCAACCCATCACAGGGCACACACACACACTCTCATTCACTCACTACGGACAATTTAGAGATGCCAATCAACCTACAATGCATGTCTTTGGACTGGGGCAGGAAACCCCCGAGGCACAGGGAGAACATGCAAACTTCACACACACATGGCAGAGGCGGGAATCGACCCCCCCAACCCTGGAGGTGTGAGGCAAACGTGCTAACCACCAAGCCACCGTGCCCCCCCCATCACATTTAATTGTTATAAATCAAAGAGGGAAAACAGTGCATGATTTATTTATATTTACATATTGAACAGTGCTTTTATGAAGCACTGTGTGTCCCAGCACTGCATCCACTCTGCACTAATGGCTGGACTGAGATTGTGCAGCACACTGCAGCTTATCAAAGGAGATGTAGTCCAAAGTGTGCTTTGTAAAAAGATCTCCATCTGCATGTCAGCTTAAGAACCTAAGCATTACACTGACCAGAGGTTCTGGAGGGATCTTTACTGAAAACTAGAGTTAATCCCACTGTCACACAAAATGAAAGAAAGTCTGAAAAAATTGCTTTCAAAGGAATGTAGAGAAATGATGCTGTAAGATAACTATTTGTGCCAGTATTTGTCTGAGATCTCACAGCTTCCAAAGAAAAGAACAGACTGTAACCTTCACCAAGATTGTTGTTGTTCTGTTCGTTTATGAATCATCGTCGTGTCTGTGTCCTCGCATATTCTCACTGCTTCTCTGTATGCATTCACAGCACATAGATTTTTGCCATCATTTAAGACATTCTGGAAAATGTCAGAATACCTGCAAGTACTTGCAGATCGACTAAACTGCTTCACTTTAGTAGGCACACTCAGTGATTAGTTACAGATCTGCTGTCACAAATCCCCACAAAAATTGTCAGCGACAGGATAATCTCGGCTAAAATTGTGAAGTGTTCACACAGCGTGAAGATAGGCATGCAAATCCCTCCACCATGAGGCCCTGTTTGTTCACGGTCTGATGGGAGTTAATTGCTGGTACGTCACGTCTGTGTTTTAATGGGCTGGATGCTGGAGCCCTCGCAGGAGTATGAACACATAAAAGAGGCAGTGTGCCATGAGTGGAGCACATTAGACAAACAGGCCAAAACACCACTAATGAGCAGGGAGAGCCAATACCCCCCCTCCACCCCACACACACACACACGCATGCCACTGAGCTGTTTTATTTGCAGTGAAATGACTTCGGTATTTCATCAGACAGTCACTATAATGTAGAATTACTTGTCTGGTTTTGTGTCAGCATATTGCAATGCACACACTGCATCTCAGTAGCTTATAACACCTACATCTGTGCCCAAACTCTTCCAGCAATCTGTGCTCACTCCAAGCTCTGCATTTATCAATAGAAATACAGAAATCTGATATCCATTTTGATGTCTACTGAGCAAGCAGCCAGAAGTGAAAGTGGCAAAGTGAGACGGAACGGCTAAATTTGGTCAGCTGAGAGTTGACAACATACAGTCATCCTGTTTAAGGAATAGTAGATGGTTGTGAGTAGTTTGAGACCTACCTTAGTTTAACTGTGTTTGAAGTAATGTCATTAAGCAGAGGTGGCATGTTTTTGTCCAACTGTATCTCAAACCACACAAAAGAACTGATAAAAGTTGGGCACTGGAAAAGGAAGAATGTCTGAAGCTTTTCTCAGCTTGTGAAATACTCTATACTCATCTTTTCCCTCTCACAGTCTTTGCCATATATCTTACAATGAAACTCTATGACAGCTAGAGCTGCATCTGAGGCAAAGTTACTTGTGCTTCCCTGCCTACAGGCCACCAACTCTGTACTCTTCTCAACTATCAGTTCCTTCCGCATTAACGGAGTGAAGTCAGAGGGAAAAACATAGCCAAAATCTAAATTTATCGACTTTAAATTATGGTTATACAGTATTGGCTTTAGATTACTTACAGTACTTGATTAAATCTATAACACTGACCCTAACGGTTGCTGTTTAGAGAAGAAAATCATTAACGTTAAAGTTATTGATAATGTTAACTGGCCAGATTATTGCTATGCTGCTTGCTAGTGTGTGCTGTTGTTCTTGTGCTGCAATTTGTTGCATGATTACAGTAGAAGTTCAATGAAGTAGAACAGTACCAGAATTCAGTTAGACCTGTAACTGTGGTAGCATTTTAAGAGCTTTGCACGCTCTCACAGAGCAAAAAAAAGACACGATATCATGTTGGGTTTTTTTTCCACTTCGTGTGTCAAATATACTGAGGTGGGAAATAGTAAAAATAGTAAAATTCATAAACTGTCTTCGGTTGGCTTTGCTTGGCTTTCCACTGACGTAAACAAGTTTTGAACGGCTCCCAGACATACACACAACTTAGGTGCGGTTCGTTCGTATGCCAAAAATGCTTTGTACACCAAGATTCCACTGTATCACCAGTCACTGAAAAGAGGTCATTAGTATTTAATCAGAGTTCAACAGTTGACATAAATTGGGGGTTTCCGCCCAATCTACCTCTATGGACTCAATTATAAATGGTAAAATCATTTATCTGGCCCTATTTATCGGGTAAGAAAGCTAACAGACACTCATCTTCCCTCCTCTGTGAGCTGCATGAACCTTCAATACTATGCAGCTTTCTGTTATTATTCTTGTTGTGTGGGGGATATTTTTTCTAATGAATAAACTTAATTTATAGTCCCATAACTGTATGGCTTTCTCACATTTAAATAATCGAATCCAATAAAATAGGGTGCGATATACAACACTGAAAATAGGTCTTAACTGATGGGAGCAGTAAACGACAAGTTTTAATGATCTTATTTATACACATGATACATAAAGTTTAATCACAGGACCTGGCAGCGGGACAGATGAGGAGATGTATTTCATCAGAAGACTAAAGCGGATGAGTGATGTGCAACTATTACAGACACAAGGACATTCTGATTGGTGCCAAAGATTTGATCCATACGTGTAATATTAATCTGTACCTTTTGCTTTATTAAGATTAGAAAGCTGTACCACTGAACTACTGAGTTGTAAATTTCCATATGTTTAATGAATAAAGTAATCTTAAGATGCTACAAATGTGAGTCACAGTAAATTGAAGATTGGAAATTGTTCAGGTTGTGTATCACATTTTGCTTTTTTAATTAACAATGCATGGCATGTTGCAAGAAGGGAAATGTGAGCTATTCATTGGAACGGCTATCACAGCAATGATGAATGAGCTGTCACCTCCAATTGTTCCACAGTCTTGTTCTCTGCAACATTCTTCACTGCCAGCTATCACCAGATTGCCAGGTCACACTGGGTGAGGTCAGAGGTCAGTTCAAGGGGTGGCACCAAACCTCAGCTCATCCGGAAATGTTCATGATCATTTTGTGACTAATCTAAGTTTCATTCCACAATGCAATATATTTAGTATGGCATTTTTGTCTAATGAAGTATATTTCAACTCCTTCTCGCTCAACAAGTATTCCATATCATATTTTACTGTAATTTATGCACAACGATGTGAAAGAAGCCACATTCATTAAGCAATAACATCTGGCTAATAATTTATTTAGCATATAAACAAAAGAATAAATGTATTTTGCCAAAACACAATGGATGAATCAAAAACATGGGATTTTAAACATTAAAGTATCCATTAGGTTTTTAAGCAATTTATATGCAGAACAGTCATTATCAATGCTGTTAGGATGCCAGTTGGTTTATGAGGAAAGCACTTTTTTTTAAATAAATAATTAAATCCGGGACGTACCATTCAAATTAAATCTATTTCATGTCCAAAATTGTAACCTTTCAAAATGTGGAAAATGTCAAGTGAATACTTATACAGGGCCCATTACTCACTTCTCCCAGGTTAAGAATTACTTTCACTTTTTCTCCCACATGATCTTCCCTCCTTCCTTAGATGCTCATGTATGATATGAAGCAGGTTAGCTAGATACAACAGGTATACACCGATCAGGCATAACATTATGAAGGCTGGTCCGTGTGATCCGATCCAACAGACGAGCTACTGTTGCTCATATTGCTGAAGAAGTTAATGCTGGTTCTGATAGAAAGGTGTCAGAATATACAGTGCATGACAGGTCAAGGCTATTTTGGCTGTTAGTCATAGGCTGTTAGTCATAATGTTATGCCTGATTGGTGTATAGTGTATTTCATTAAATAAAAACATTTACAATGGCACCTGAGAATGTGTGGAATATACTGTATTAGGCAGCAAGTGAACAGTCACTTATTGAAGTTGATATGTTGGAAGCAGGAACAATGGGCAAGCATAAGGGTCTGAGCGACTTTAACAAGGAAAAAATTGTTATGGTTATATGACTGGATCAAAGCATCTTTAAAACAGCAGCTCTGGGTGTTCCTACAAGTGCAGTCCACCAGCAAATACACCAACAATAGGCATGTGAGCATCAGAACTGTACTATGGACTATGAAAGAAGATAGCCTGGTCTGATGAATCATGTTTCCTTAAACATCATATGGATGTCCAGGTGTATGTGCGTTACTTAACTGGGGAAGAGATGGTACCAAGAAGCGGTGGTAGCTCAAATGGTTACAGCTCTGGGTTGTTGACCGAAAGATCAGGGTTGAGCAAGGCCCCCAGCCCACCCTGCTCCAGGGATGCTGCATCATGGCCAACCCGGCACTCTGAACCCAAACCCCAAGGATTGGATATGCGAAGAAAGAATTTCACTGTACAGTAATGTATATATGAAAAATAAAGGCTACTACTACTACTGTGGAAAGAAGGCAAGTTGTGCTGGGAAACTTCAGGTCTTGGCATCCATGTGGATGTTAATTTGACACGTACCACCTACCTAAACATTTCCACAGCCCAAGTACATCGCTTCATGCCAAAAGGCATTCCCTAATGACAGCAGCCTGTTTCAGCAGGGTTATTCTCCTGTCATTCTGCAAAAATTGTTCAGGAATGGCTTGAGGAACATGAGGAAAGTGTTCAAGGTGTTGACTTGGCCTCCAAATCTCCAAATCTGGAGCATTTGTGGGATGTGCTGGACAACCAAATCCAAGCCATGAAAGCCCCACCTCACAACTTACAGGACTTAAAGGATCTGCTGCTAATGTTTTATGCCACATACACCAGAAGCCACAACACACCTTCAGACCACTTGTGGAGTCCTTGCCTTGATGGATCAATCCTGTTTTAGGGGCACAAGGGGGACCTACACAATATTAGGCAGGTTGATTTAATGTTATGGCAAATCTAAGTAATTTTTTTTTTTTACAATTATATGATTTCTAGTGGTGGGGGCATTGGTGGCTCAGTGGTAGGTTTCTCACCTACCATGCGGAAGGCCTGGGTTCAATTCCCAGCCAATGCCTAAACCCCAGCCACTGGATGCAGTGCCGGTCCCAAGCCCGGAAAAATGGGAGGGTTGCGTCAGGAAGGGCATCCGGTGTAAAACATTTGCCAAGTTGTGCGGACCAGTTGGTTCGCTGTGGCGACCCCGAACAGGGAGCAGCCGAAAGCAACTTCTATATGATTTCTAGTGGTAGTAGTTGGCCAAATCCTTCCTCCTTTACCATGGGGAAAAGACTTAGACTTAGACATCGGAGTCTTAATGCTATTTCTCTCTTTAGGGGAGGTTTCACTGAATATAAATTGTTGAGATGCCAATAGTTTTAAAATTAGCTTTTTGCGAGAGGATGACACTAACAATTTTTATGTTTGGAAAAGTACAGGGTTTAAATAAAAATTATTACTGTATGTATTGTAGAGACTCACAGTTGCGATGTGCTGAACAGAGACACGCAAGAGACCAGGTAGAGAAAAAAGTGCTCTTTTATTTAAAGTCTCTAGGGCGAGATGAGGAGTGCTGTCTTCAACAGTGTGCTCTGAGGTAGTGGCTTTCAGTGATGAGGCAGGACCCAGAGAGCTTCACAGAGCGCAGTAGGTTCAGAGAGCATCATCCTCTGTGTCTTTACTGAGCTCTGGAAAGGAGATGGAAGCATTCATAAATTAATACTCTCAAAGCATTTGGTTTAGCTTAGTGTGTGTGCTGCACTTCTTTCTTCTCTCCCTGCTTCTGCTCGATGGGGAATGGTTGCCTCTGCTCCGATGGGCCGTCCCACGTGGGTGCTTCTGTTGCCCCGCCCTGCAGCCATGTGCCTTCCATCTTCCCACAGCACTGAATTGGCGCCGTACTTTCGGTACATGGGCTGCACACGTGAGGGGCGTATTTCAGCTGTGTGTGTATTATATCGACAGAGACAGACAAAAGCAGAAGTGAATGCAGTACAGAATGTCTAGACTCTCTCACAATTTTTAATGAAGTTCTCAAGGACACGGTGAACAGAAGCTTGAATAACAGACTTCAACAAGATTGTTGAGCAGAACATTCATTCTTTCCACAGCTTGGGCATCTTCAGTTGCAATGTAATCTAAACATGTACTGCCAATAAAGTGCAGTATATTAAAAGAAAGCAATTCTTCTTCTCTCCACAGGAAAGTGGCATCGACTGATTGAACGTGCAGTATAAGAGAGTTGAAATGTGCCATACAATCGTTGAAAAGATACAGAGGTCAACGCTGTCGACCGAAAAAGCAGCCTTTTTTTTTTATTAGTAGTGTAGCAAGACAGACGTGTTCGCTATAAGAGAATAGAAGTATACCCAAAGTGATATAGGTCTTTCTTTTTCTTATACTTCTTTCATTACTAATTGTTTTTCTTATACGGCTTTAATTACTAATGGTATTTTCTATGGAGGTGTTAGATAATGAAATGCAGTAAAAGAGGTGAAATGTAAGTATTTCAACACATATTAAGATTATTCCACTCCATTCCATTGTCTGTACCACTTATCCAATCTGTCATCAGGTCACAGGGAGCCTGTGCCTATCTCAGGCGTCAAGGCAGGAAACACCCTGGACAGCGTGCCAACCCATTGCAGGGCACACACACACACAACAGTCAATTTAGAGACTGCAATCAGCCTAGAAGCATGTCTTTGGACTGTGGGAGGAAACCAGAGCACCCTGAGAAAACCCACCGAGACTTGAACCCAGGACTCTGGAGGTGTGAAGTGAACGTGCTAACCACTAAGCCACCGTGCCATTAAGATATTTTATTTTAGACTGCATGATATATAAGATTTGATTCTAAATATCTAAATATTAAAAGGCTAAAACAGTATGGCTGAAGTAAATATTTAAAACGTCTTCCAGTGCCCTAAATTTTTAATATTCAGGTCTAAAATATGTTATACTGAAGACAAACATTTTAGAAAATTAAGAAATATTTCTTAACATGCAGATTTTAAATGAAAATAAAATACTCACACACACACAGTTTTTAGATGAGTGTAGCCCAAAAACATGTTTTTTTACATTTATTTTTGTTTGTTTTTTTGCTTGTTACTCAGTTTTAATTTTGTCAAACGGTATAGAAAGCTACTGAGGTTTATATTCATTTAAATAATGATTTGTAGGTGATTTATATCTTATTTTTTCCTATATGAAAAGTATGAAAGTATTTTTTTATCACAACACAATTCATATCCTGGTTGCCTGAAACTGTAAGACTACGCATATTTAAATTATACACTTAAATTACAAACTTGTTCATACTTATCCTTAGTGTTTTATTTCATATGAAATCACACTCATTCAATCTTATTAACATGTAACAGAAATCACTCAAAAAGGGAATATTCACTTTTATTTCTCCTGTAATGTGCGGTTCAAGAAATTTGACACATTCATGCCCTAAAAGCTGACAGATTCCCAAAGCTTTTTATATAACACAAGAGCCAAGAACAATCCAAAGGTACATCTCTGACAAGAATGATACATTTCTACACTTTCCGAGACAGTCGTTGGACATTTGAGAGAAAACAGCACAAAGGATCAACACAAATGTAAGAGCAAATTATAAAAGTTAAATGTTGCAGGATATTTAACTTTAAGTAATACTGTCATGCAGTGTGTTAGGCAGTAAACAAATCATTACTAGTGTTAGTGTCAGATGATCAGCTGTTCACAAAAAAGAGCCTTGATGTTCTTACGGGTTGCAAGAGCTGTGAAATAAATGAATGAAGGTTAATTGATCCACCTTCGCACAACAGGATATGAGAAGACAGCTCCATGGAGACACTCATTTACAGACTGTAATCTCCAGTGTAGGAACGATCATGATCCAGTCACAGAGCAGAAAGTGAGCAGCTACTTAATGGGAAGCAAAGAAGACACCTGTGGAGATGTAACAATGCGAATACAAATGAAGTCATCTGAAGCTACAGCGGACAGTTGATTGGGATAAAAAAGGCTAGGCAATGTGTTTTTACTTCATTTAAATGTCCTGTTTAGATGTTTTTCCACATTGTGATGATTGATATGAACTGTAATCGGAGCTGAACCTTTATGGTCCAAAGGATTGAATGATTGAGTAATTACATGAACAGATGAGGAGACGTACAGGTGTTCCTATTAAAGTGGCCGGTGACTGTATTTCTATTTAAATCGGAACGAGGTTCTAACAAATAAAACAACGGTTATAACCAATTATTGTGAATTGTACTGTTAAATATAAAATGCCTTCATCTGTGAAAAAGGTTGATCCTTCTAAATGATACTGAGGTTTTGCTTCACAAACCACTGACATCTACACTACTGATATGTTCATATATACTTAAAACAAGAACAGAAGCAAATGTACATATACAGACCAGCAAGGTTATTCACGCACTGCCTAGACAAGGTGACCTGCTTTTTAATTTGCCAAGGTTTATAGTACACAAGCTGAAAATAATAACCAGAAGTTTGGTAGCCCAAATAACTCTGCTTATCTTAATCAACACACCAGCTTTCTATCAGGTCATGTGATATTAGCTAGATCATTATCAGTTTGATTAAAGGTAGGGCCATCCATCTGTGTTCTTCAGTTTATTAGAAAATAGACATCAATGTGGCTGTCAGACATTTCTCCTTTATTAAGATGCAAAAAAAAAAACAGCCTAAAGTTCAGCACTGAAATTAGATTTGGAGGAGAGACTCCCTTTGTCTTCTTTGTCGTGCCTACTCAAAGATTTAGCTTAAACGGTGCCTCCCAACCATAGATCAGCGCAATTTTTTATGATAAATGTGGGTCATCGTTCTGGGTTAGTGATGATGGAGCAAAAAAAGCCACATCTGTGTTTCTTCAGAGAGAAGCATTGAGTAGGAGTTTTTCAGTGTTTGCCTGGTGAGGCTAATCCTTCATAATACTGAGCTCATGATTTCACTTAAACCATATACTTATCTCATGCTTATCTCATGTGACAAGTCGTGAATTGTTAGGGTCAAGTTTGGGACAGCAATGGAATTTATAAGATGCTGAGTGGAATTCATTTAAATGGAAAAACTGAAAACTTTAATATTAATAATACATTTAATAAGGTGTGTGTTATATAACTTTCACTATTGCAGCTGTCCTTTTTATATTCGTCGTTGTCACAGAGAGCAAAACCAAATAGTTAACTTCCGAAATTATTTTTAGAGCTTCCAGATGGTTTCAGTGCTTCAGACAAAAATTACTCAGCTTACACTTAACCACTTTAACCTGACCTACATACTTCTGTGAAATGACAGCAGTGAAGTCACCTGAATCCTTGCTGCCAGAACATGGCCACACCTTAAGCTTAAAATTTTAATTCTGCACATGCAGTCAATATTTATTACTATGATTTCACAATTTAAATTAAATAGTTTTACAGAATAGATATTTTGGCCCTCAGTAATAGTGCCACTTCCAGTGACTGACCCTTAGACTGTAAGCCTGAACTAAATTATGTATGCGCTGATAATATATATATACAAAGCAGAATTCTCAGATAGACGTATGATCATGTAATATTAACTCTGGGAATATTTACAGTGGGGCAAAAAAGTATTTAGTCAGCCACCCATTGTGCAAGTTCTCCCACTTAAAAAGATGAGAGAGGCCTGTAATTTTCATCATAGGTACACTTCAACTATGAGAGACAGAATGAGAAAAAAAAATCCAGAAAATCACATTGTCTCATTTTTAAAGAATTTATTTGCAAGTTATGGTGGAAAATAAGTATTTGGTCAATAACAAAAAATCATCTCAATACTTTGTTATATACCCTTTGTTGGCAATGACAGAGGTCAAACGTTTTCTGTAAGTTCGCCACAAGGTTTTTACACACTGTTGCTGGTAGTTTGGCCCATTCCTCCATGCAGATCTCCTCTAGAGCAGTGATGTTTTGGGGCTGTCGCTGGGCAACACGGATTTTCAACTCCCTCCAAAGATTTTCTATGGGGTTGAGATCTGGAGACTGGCTAGGCCACTCCAGGACCTTGAAATGCTTCTTACGAAGCCACTCCTTCGTTGCCTGGGCGGTGTGTTTGGGGTCATTGTCATGCTGAAAGACCCAGCCACGTTTCATCTTCAATGCCCTTGCTGATGGAAGGAGGTTTTTACTCAAAATCTCACGATACATGGCCCCATTCATTCTTTCCTTTACACGGATCAGTCGTCCTGGTCCCTTTGCAGAAAAACAGCCCCAAAGCATGATGTTTCCACCCCCATGCTTCACAGTAGGTATGGTGTTCTTTGGATGCAACTCAGCATTCTTTCTCCTCCAAACACGACAAGTTGAGTTTTTACCAAAAAGTTCTATTTTGGTTTCATCTGACCATATGACATTCTCCCAATCCTCTTCTGGATCATCCAAATGCCCTCTAGCAAACTTCAGACGGGCCCGGACATGTACTGGCTTAAGCAGAGGGACACGTCTGGCACTGCAGGATTTGAGTCCCTGGCGGCGTAGTGTGTTACTGATGGTAGCCTTTGTTACTTTGGTCCCATCTCTCTGCAGGTCATTCACTAGGTCCCCCCGTGTGGTTCTGGGATTTTTGCTCACCGTTCTTGTGATCATTTTGACCCCACGGGGTGAGTTCTTGCGTGGAGCCCCAGATCGAGGGAGATTATCAGTGGTCTTGTATGGCTTCCATTTTCTAATAATTGCTCCCACAGTTGATTTCTTCACACCAAGCTGCTTACCTATTGCAGATTCAGTCTTCCCAGCCTGGTGCAGGTCTACAATTTTGTCTCTGGTGTCCTTTGACAGCTCTTTGGTCTTGGCCATAGTGGAGTTTGGAGTCTGACTGTTTGAGGTTGTGGACAGGTGTCTTTTATACTGATAACGAGTTCAAACAGGTGCCATTAATACAGGTAATGAGTGGAGGACAGAGGAGCCTCTTAAAGAAGAAGTTACAGGTCTGTGAGAGCCAGAAATCTTGCTTTTTTGTAGGTGACCAAATACTTATTTTCCACCATAATTTGCAAATAAATTCTTTAAAAATCAGACAATGTGATTTTCTGGATTTTTTTTTCTCATTCTGTTTCTCATAGTTGAAGTGTACTATGATGAAAATTACAGGCCTCTCTCATCTTTTTAAGTGGGAGAACTTGCACAATTGGTGGCTGACTAAATACTTTTTTGCCCCACTGTAGGTCATGCTGCCAAACCAGAGTTAATGCTTGTTAAAGTCATTGTGTAACTGACCTCTGCTGTGAACGTAAAGCTAGATGCACACTATGAGATTTTTAGCTTTCCACCGATTTGTCCATTTTGAGTAAGACAAAAATGGCCCAGATGTGAGCATACAGACTCATCGAGATGTGGAGCCAGGTTTAAATGAGTTAGTAAGCATGGTCTAACATTGGATTTGGTCCAGAATTATCAGAGATCGCTCTCTCGACCATGATTGATTTTTACGATTGATATCTTGTAGTGTGGGGGGCATGGTGGCTTAGTGGTTAGCACGTTTGCCTCACCCCTTCCAGGGTTGGGGGTTTGATTCCCGCCTCCGCCGTGTGTGGAGTTTGCATGTGCCTTGGGGGTTTCCTCCCCCAGTCCAAAGACATGCATTGTAGGTTGATTGGCATCTCTAAATTGTCCGTATTGAGTGAGTGTGTGTGTGCCCTGTGATGGGTTGGCACTTCATCCAGGGTGTATCCTGCCTTGATGCCCAATGACGCCTGAGATAGGCACAGGCTCCCCGTGCCCCTGAGAATAGTTCGGATAAGCAGTAGACAAATGAATGAATGAATATCTTGTAGTGTTAAATTATAAAGTTTGCTCGACTGATTCAGTCAACAGCAAGCAGTGGAGCTTGAATTAGCTACACTTAAAAAATTTGCTTCCTAGAGAGGTTCTACTTTTACAAATCAGAGGCAAGAGGTTGGATGCAAGAGCTTAATATTTATAAAAAAAATGTTCAACCTATAATCTGGAGTTTGCATGCCACAGTCGTTCATAGCCTAGTGTCCAAGATAAAACTGTCAACCCTAGCTCTCAGAATGTGAGGGATGGCATTAATCTCTCTCCTGTCAATCAAAGTGACAGTAGCCAATCATGGGTGTTTGTGAGCTCATTTGTTATTGCAGGAGCTTCACCTAGGTTTCATGTGACATGGAGGAAGCATGTGAGAGTCTACAGCCTCCCTGTCAGATGACATGGTTTGTGGGAATCGGTCAAGACTACACTGGGAAGAAAAAAAATCAGGATAAAACTCAAAGAAAAATCGAAATATAACGACAAACCAGATATACAGGAAAACCAGAGAAGCATTCAGAATTGCTTTTGGAAAAGACTGCTAAATCTCATAATTAAGGCTTTTTTTAAGAGCGTTACCATTTTATGTGTGGCCCACAGAAATAAAAAAAAAAATCTTCCATTAAAAAATCAATTTGATGATTTTAGAATTATGATTTTAGAAGCTGTAATGTGAATTCCTGGTTTTATCCACCCACATAGTATATTTTTACTGACAGTTTCAAAATGGAAATTAGTGCAGTGAAGTTTCAAAAAGAATTCTAATTATATTCAGGTCGTTGCTACATGGTATTGAATATATTAGTAAGACCTGATCTGGAGTGTGTCTGGTCTGGCGCACTGGGTTCCAGCAGCATGGTTGGAGGTTGGAGAGCGGTAAATTAAAGGTCTCAGGCAATCAGGTTGCCTCCACGCGTCGCCACCAGCCTCCTGATTCCATTACGTTCCTGTGATGGAGTGCACCTAGCAGGAGCTGTACAGATTCATGAGCATGATGAAACATTTTTCACTGACCTCACTGTTGCCTGCTGTCACTCTTGAGGTGAAGGTTCATGATGCTCTGCCCCATCACTTGTTTGTGAGAGGTGCCTAGTTCCATCTAGATCAATAGGTGCAATCTTCATAATGCCATTCTTCCTGTTTCTGTCACAGTTTGTCCTCCACAGTCAACTAGCATATTGACTAGACCCATATAAAAAATCTTTCACCTCCAAGGCTACAATAAAATGCTGCAGCTGACGAATGAAGGACACGGATTTAATGTCCGTAATACACAAATGCAATTCGGTCAGGCAGGACCATTCCTAAGTGTTCTGCTTAACGCTGTAATCCCATTAGGGATCTGTGTTTGTCATGGTCGTCTCTGCTATGCCCCGTCTCTCTGTCTTTTCAAATTATTGAGCACCTATTCGTTGTTGCTAGTTTGCTCTGCTTTTCTGGCCAAATGCAAGGTTTTGTAATGTTGCTCAGCCATTCTAACTGCATCTATTATCCTACTTCTCACAGTTCCTAGTTATTTTAGGGTATCATCTTGTCTGGTGTTGGTAATAATCATTTTGTCTTCCATGGTAAACAATATGGAGAACATTATTTACATAATATTTATACATATTGTCATTTTGTGCAGTATGTCTGGTGGTATAATCTTAAATGTTACAGCTTGAATCAAACCATTTCAATTTGCTGGACCATGTAAATGTATTTAATCATCAAAACGCCCACGCAAACACTCATCAGGACCGCCTGAGATTGGTCAGGGATGTGTTGAGATGTTCACACAAGCGTGTCAGAGAGGAACTGTGGTGCTGACTTGTCACTGAGCCCTGACGGGAAAAGGTGCTTCAAAAAGCCTGTAATGCAATTTTGTTTTGATTTCCAATTTCAGGGTTTTAGCTAATTCAAGTCATAATTATACTAATGCAGGCAGAATAAATAGATTGAGAGACTGAACTCTGGAGAGGAGCTTTCTGGTTGATAAGCTTCCCTCTAAAAAAACTCAAATGGTTTGCACATAGATTCATCAATTAACTGAAAAAGTGATCCAGGTTAATGCAATCCTTTAAGAATCATGTAATCTACTAATTTTAGTAATTTTAGTACTTCACGTGGGGGGAGCCTTGGAGTTTGATGATACAAATACATCAAACTCCAAGGCTCCCCCCACGTGAAGTACTGAAGATCCTATGTGAAGATCTCAGAGGAGGGAAAAGTCACAGAGACAGTTGTTTAGATAGAAAAAAGAAATTACAAGTCATAACAGAACATATACTATCTTGTCAAAGGTTTTGTGACACCCCTCCAAATCATTGAATTCAGGTGCTTCAGTCACTTCCATGGCCACAGGTGTATAAAATCAAGCAACTAGGCAGCAGACTGCTTTTACAGACATTTGTGAAAGAATGGGCCGCTCTCAGGAGCTCAGTGAATTCAAGTGTGATACCATTATCATGCTTCTCTTGCCAGGAGAATGTTTACTTGCCTAACTGCATTGTGCCAAGTGTAAAGTTTGGTCGAGGGGGGATTGTAGTGTGGAGTTGTTTTTCAGGGGTTGGACTTGGTCCCTTAGTTCCAGTGAAAGGAACACTTAATGCTTTCAGCATACCAAGACATTTTGGACAATTGTATGCTCCCAACTTTGTGGGAACAGTTTGGGGATGACCCCTTCCTGTTCTAACATGACTGCACACCAGTGCACAAAGCAAGGTCCATAAAGACATGAATGAGCGAGTTTGGTGTCAAGGAACTTCACAGAGTCCTGACCTCACCTTGATAGAACACCTTTGGGATGATTTAGAGCGGAGACTGTGAGCCAGGCCTTCTTGTCCAACATCAGTGCCTGAACTCACAAATACGCTTCTAGAGGAATGGTCAAAAATTTCCATAAGCACACCCTACTAAACCTTGTGGAAAACCTTTCCAGAAGAGCTGTTATAGCTGCAAAGGGATGTCATTAAAGTCCATGTGCATACAAAGGCAGATGTCCCAAAACTTTTGGCAATATAGTGTACTTAAACAGAATAGATGTAAGTGGAAGTGTTTGTATAGTTTAATTAAGAATTAAAAGACAACAGGTTGTACTAGTGTAGCAAGTTAAAATAATCTGAGCTGCATTAGTTTAAACCAACAGTTCTTAACACAATCTCCCCCCAGCCATCCACCCACCCCCAGGAGGAAAATATTCATTTCATGTCTTGGGCTGCTGACTCAGTGGGATGGTTGGGTTCAGATAGAAGATGCGAGGGGGTCCAGTCGTGGCTTAATAGTGCTGAGGAAAGTCTTAAAAAAATAGAGTCTGGCTCTATTCTTGTTCTTGCTCTTCACATGAAATGGCTCAATGTCTAATCATCAGTCCAGCTATGATAGTTAATTAGTTATATCATGTCACCCGTGGGTGGTGCCATTAGGCAAGCATTTTATAAACTCGTTTAAAATAAAGGTCGTCTTTGTTTGATAATCAGAAACAATTAGGCGTGACAAATATAAACAATGATGGGTAAAAACCTTTTCATGGCACTGTAGGAGGTCTAGGTTTGTGTGATATAATCTGTACATATTTGTTAGGTTAAAGGATTCTTTGTCCCTCATTGCACACATTTATTTTGCTCTAATGAGCCTGGCTGTAAAGCTGTGGTGATTAATTTACCAGGTTCTCCAGGGTCCTGCATTTCATATGGATTTATTGTGCCATTTTGTTATCTTTGTTATCAGAGTCTCACTGATAAATTTGTTATAACGTCCAGGAAACCAAACTTGGAGATTGTAGAAACCACATCTTTGCTGTCTTTCTGCAAACGTACTGCAACTGGGTAAGCCTGGCAGCCAGAGGCTTTAAAAGAATGATATCTAACAGTGGATGAAATTCCTGGATGGTGCAATCACATCCACATCAGGGGGATTTCATGAAAGTCCACTTGGTCACACAGGAAATAAAAAATCAATTATTAATTCCAGCTTGAAACTGTGAAAACTTTTCAAGGATTTGTGTGATTGCTGTGCACTTCTCTTCACTCTCTAATCCTTTGCCTGAAAAACTTATGCAGCTGTTGTGTCACTCAGTCCTGAGTTAAGCCTGCTTCTTTATCCCTCTGTCCTCATAACCTCAGTATCTGTGATGTCTTGCGTAATTCATATTGTTAACACAACACTTGTGTATTATCTAGAGTTGTGTGTCATAAATACATAAATACATCAAGGGTGGCTTGGTATGGTTTCACAAATTCTTCCTCTGTTTCAAATTTGATTTGACACGAACACAACCATGCAAAGTACGACATGCAGCAAAATATTATTTGATGCTTTTTTGATTGTATTATAAAGAGTAGAATAAAAATGTAAATAAAAAAATTTATAAAAATATAATTTAAAAAGGGGAGGCACAGTGGCTTGGTGGTTAGCACGTTTGCCTCACACCTCCAGGGTTGGGGTTCGATTCCTGCCTCCGCCATGTGTGTGTGGAGTTTGCATGTTCTCCCCGTGCCTCAGGGGTTTCCTCCGGGTGCTCCGGTTTCCTCCCCCGGTCCAAAGACATGCATTGTATGTTGATTGGCATCTCTAAATTGTCTCTAAAGTGTGTGATTGTGTGAGTGAATGAGAGTGTGTGTGCCCTGCGATGGGTTGGCACTCCGTCCAGGGTGTATCCTGCCTTGATGCCCAATGACGCCTGAGATAGCAGTAGACAATGAATGAATAATAAAAAAAAATTAGCTATCCAAACAAAAATAAAAATATATAAAAAATAAGAAACTATTAATAGAAGAGTGTGATAAAGTGCAGATATGTGCAGTATGTTCTGTGAAAAATCTGTCTGTATTATTTGGTGTTGTGCAGAAAAGTCCAGTAAAGACCAAAACCTCTAGCTCTAATTGCATGTGTTGTCCTGGTTGCTGGCCCACAGGAAACAGCTCCTCCTCATTCTGTATGTGATGGCACTCAGTAAGCAGAAGCACTTCCCTCACTACAACAGAGAGAAAATTTCTCTATTTCACTATCATCACCCTCGTATATTCTCCTTGTTTCCACATGCTTTTCCTCTGGGTTCTCTGGTTTCCTCCCACCTTTGAAAAACATGTCAGTAGGAGGACTAGCTATGCTTAATTGCCCTTATGTGTGAATGAATGCATGAATGCATGTGTACAGTGCTCTGAGATGTTTTCCCAGAACAAGCTCCAGATCACATGACCAGGAAAAAGCACTAATAGAAGGTCACTGAGTTTTACAGACAGCTTTTTATGAATAAAATCATGTACAAGGCTCTAACTGATCAAAGGAGCATTTGTTTTTTTATGTGATAATATAATATAATATAACATAACATAACATAACATAACATAACATAATATAATATAGGGGGGCACGGTGGCTTAGTGGTTAGCATGTACGCCTCACACCTCCAGGGTTGGGGGTTCAATTCCTACCTCCGCTGTGTGTGTGGAGTTTGCATGTTCTCCCCATGCCTCGGGGGTTTCCTCCGGGTACTCCGGTTTCCTCCCCCAGTCCAAAGACATGCATTGTAGGTTGATTGGCATCTCTAAATTGTCCGTAGTGTGTGATTGCGTGAGTGAATGAGAGTGTGTGTGTGCCCTGCGATGGGTTGGCACTCCGTCCAGGGTGTATCCTGCCTTGATGCCCAATGACACCTGAGATAGGCACAGGCTCCCCGTGACCCGAGAATAGATCGGATAAGCGGTAGACAATGAAATGAAATATAATATAATATAATGAAAAGCATTCAGAGAGGATTGTTTGCCTGCACACTTCTTTTTGATGCCAAGTACCATATAGTGAAATTCCACTGCTTTTTAACTAGAATTTAATCACAGGCTCAGTGAGAACAATTAAGAGACGACTGTGTTTTCTAGGAAACTCCCTTCTTTATGAGTCTACTTTACTTCAAACCAGCATTGCATTCATTCAGGCCAAAATAACATCAGACCTCCTTCAACTTAATTCGTTACAGCAAAAACAACTCAGTAAAATTAACACTGCAGAACACAAGCAGGGAGTGAAGTCCTGCATCTTCTCCTGAAAAGTACTAAGCTTAATGACACTGATTTCAGTATATTTACATTTTGTATTATATATTTTCTATTATATATTTTACAAAAATACAGATTACAAATCAATATGATTAGATTTCATATTTGATTTATTATCCTACGAGTGATATTGTATCAAGACCAACTTTGCTCAGAATCTGGGATAAGCCTACCTTTTATTTACAGACGATGATGATGATGATGATGATGATGATGATGATGATGATGATAGACAGAACGACTATAATTATTTTTCTTAAATAAATTATAATTAATAACAACTGATTTGTAATTAGTGCCACAATTCAGCTCAAACATTGTCATTTAAATCAATTCAGCGATCGTAATCGTCCAATCGTTACACTCCTACTCCTTGCCCTTTACAGGAAAAATAGGAAAAAAGTCAATACAAATATTGTCACTTGTGTGAAATCTCTAGCAAAATCAGATTTTTTGGTTTTGTTTTAGTTATCTTTACTAGCTTGAACAGGATGAACCTGGTCAACCAAGTCAAATCTCATTCATGTCAGGCTGACTTTCTGCATCTTGCATTAAGACTTTGTTTCAGCAGCTGAAGTGGGTTTTGAAACACACTCTAGGCCTGGCGAGTGTGATCTCATTTTCTTTTAATGCGGTTTGGTTGATACTCTTCACAGAAGTGCACTCTTTTATTCATGTGTTTCACAAAAATAATCCTTTCTAACATACAGACTCAACATCACACTCCTTTGTAAATTGCATTTTAGCAAGAAAAGGAAATGAAGATTATTGATGGAGTAAAGCATTGTTTCAAATTTGCATTCAAATCACACGCATTCTTACACCTTTTATACGATTGTGATCATGTCTTGCATTTCAGTCATACCATGAAATTGAAGACTTCTTTATTCCCTCTGGGATATTATGTGTGAAGTGATGGAGGAGTCCACTCAGCCACCTGTGGCCCCTAGAAATGTAAAAAAAAAAAAAAAAAAAAAACCTCCTTTATTCCTTCCAGTGTCCTACTGTCTATTCTTTACACGGAGATATGCCACTACTACATTCTTCAATTCTTTAATATCTCGGTTGAAAGTGATGAAATAGTATCAGGCGCATTTTATAATAATTTCACACTGTCTTGAATCATGAATCATGTCCAAAGCAGACCGAATTAAGCCATAATTTCTCCTCCCCTGGAACGCAATAACAGAGCCATCAAAAGTGCATTCTTGCAGTTTCCGTTTTGTGTAATTCCCCAAGGCTGTGAGGTAGCGGTAACTAACTATTCCTTGAAGACTAATAAATGGGACTCATAATAATGAGGTGCTGTGATAGCATGGTCCACAGTACATGGTAATGGGTTTCTCACCTCCCTGTGAGAGAAGATGAAAACAAGGGCACAAAATTTCTCCATTATTGTCGAAGTTAACGAGTAGATCTGCCATTATGGAAGCTGGTTAATCAGAGCTAGCACAAGCCATTTTTCCAGATGAGCTCAGTCGGCAATTTCTATTTCCTGATAGCTGATATTTCATGCACCAAATATCCCCCGTGAGGAAATGCCCCAAATATTAACTTTGCCCTGGTGTGAAGTAAACTGAAATTCATTTGACAAACATACAGGCATTACAGGGGCGTAGGCCATCAGCAGAAAATGGTTATCATCAATGGTAATTGGCTGTTCGGAAGCAGTCGAGATAAATAAGAGAGGCTGGAGAGAGAAACACTAAACACTAAAGGGTCATCTTTGCACTCTGGGGAAAAAATCATGACTCAGAACCCTGCGTTGTGAGTCTGTCTCAGCTCTACAGACAGTGTGTAATGTGTGAATGTTGTTGAGCACCATTAGAGCACCAGACCACAAGCCCAAGATTTGTAGTGTTTATTCTGTTCATCACTGCCTTTCAGAGAAAGTTCCTAAAAGAAAGTCTGATAATATATTGGAGAATGAACTTAGTCAAAATATTCATTCATTAACCTTCGGTAACCTTCCTTGTCAGGATAAGAGTGGATCTAGAGTCTATTCCAGGAACATTGGGCATGAGGTAGGAATACAGCCTGGATGGGAATCCAATCCATCACAAGGCACCATGTGCACTAGGGACATAAATAAATATGGATACGTTATTCGGATCGAAAAAGCTGATTTATTCAAACAAATAGAAACAGAGATTAAAATATAAGATATAATGTTTATTTTGGGTTTTTTTAGCTTGCTGTTGAGGTTCACAGGATCACACTGATATCTAGATTAGACTAAAATGTGTGTATCGGGAGAGAGATCCTGCAGAATGTGACAGAAGTGTTTGCTCTCATGCAGGTGCGAGTGAGCACACAGATATGAAGCTCATAGGACAAACAAAGGACAAAAACTGTGCACTGGAGTCACGATATTTATTCATGACAAACAGCACTGACATTTGGGCCTCTGGATATTTCCCGGGTTTTTCAGTGTTTCTGAGGGCAAATTGGTTTAGGCCACACCCATGTCAGGATTAAATCTGAATGCAGGTAGAGAAAGAAATATTTGGAGAACTAAACAGATAAAACAGGATGCACTACAGGAAGAAGGCAAGCTGGTGGAGGCAGTGTCATGTTTTGGACAATGTTCTGCTGGGAAACCTTGGGTCCTGCCACCCATGTGGATGTTACTTTGACACATACCACCTACCTAAGCAATGTTGCAGACCATATACACCCTTTCATGGACACAGTACTCCCTGATGGCTGTGGCCTCTTTCAGCAGGATAATGCACCGTGCCACAGAGCAAAATTGGTTCAGGAATGGTTCACAACAACGAGTCTGAGGTGTTGACTTGACTTCCATATTCCCCAGATCTCAATCCAATCGAGCATCTGTGGGATGTGCTGGACAAACAAGTCCGATCCATGGAGGCCCCACCTCGCAACTTACAGGACTTAAAGGATCTGCTGCTAACATCCTGGTGCCAGATACCACAGCACAGCTTCAGGGATCTAGTGGAGTCCATACAAACCTGTTAAAAATCTATCAGTGAAAATGTTCTATTCTTGCATGCTTTGCCTTGATTGTGTACGTGTATAGCAGCTTGATATCATGCTCACCTGGTGCTTCATTATTCGAAGTGTGTATTGCAATATTATCAAAAGTATATAGGATAATTATCAAGATATTGAATATGGAAATTTAAGATCTGAAAAGCTTTGATTTCTGTCATCCTCTCTCACCTCAGTGCTACTTCCCTTTCATGTGAACATGCAATAACATGAAATCAGCTTTGGGGAAAAAGAGAGAAAGATCAAGAAGCCATCTCATTAGTACATTTGTATTCTATCCATAGACATTACAGACTGCACAAGTAGGCACAGTTTTACTTAAGTAAATGATTTATTCAGTTAAGCACTGGTAAATGCCTGAATGAAAATTCTACTTAGCATGGCCAGACAAAACTTTGAGTAACTCTTAGCAAGTCCTGGGGCAGTTTCTTTGACAGGTCAATTATAAGGAACATAGCTGATTTAAAAAATAACCCAGCTCAGTGTAAAGTCAATTAAATTGAACCTGTTAATACTTCCATCACGTCAGCACTTGTACATGAATGGAATATCTGAATCAGGGATCAAGGGACTGAAACATTAACTAGCTGGAACAGGAAGCAATTTGGTTTGCTAAATGTTTTCAATAGGGTTTTATTCTTGTGAATTATTCAACTATTTCCCATAACTATTTTAATTCTGTCCTCTGTGTTCTTCCAAGAGTAGGACAAATGCTAATCTAAACTCCATTCTTTTCAGTATTACAGAGCATGCCAGTCAAACCCAGCTCACCTTCCCCCGAGCATCGAGGGTGAGAGAAACATTAACCTCAAGGTCACAAGTTTGTACTGCTATATTCCCAGGCACTGGAGCTGGCTTACTAAATCTGCAGGGGCATTCACAGTAAATGCTGCATGGTAGCATGTTAAGAGGAAATTACTGGAATTCACTCCTAGAGCTCCTCAGAAAAATATTTATTCAGGAGAAAAAACAAGGACAAATGTTAAAGAAGTGATACAAACCGAGTGCAAGTAACCGAATGAGCTGCAGAGAACATTAAATGGTTTAAACATACATTGTGTACTTAGGTATATGATCCAAACATCAGCGTAGTTACTCCTACGGCAGGACACTACAGGTACAAACAACAATTCTGACACACAATCAATCAGTTTTCAGATTTATGGAAAAGTTACATCTCAAATATGATAGGTACATAACAGAATACACTCACTGAACACTTTATTAGGAACACCTACCCATGAACTACGCATTTATGAAAGAATCTAATCAGCCAATCATGTAGCAGCAGCACAATGCATAAAATCATGATTATCAACCATCAGAATCATGTAGAAAATGTGATCTCAGTTATTAAAAGACAACCTAGACCTGATTTCTGCTAATGCACACAGATGGTAGGGTTAGAATCTGTCACCAGCAGCATAAATCCATGGCCGCAACCTGCCTTGTGTGAACTGTCCAGGTTGGTGGAGGTGGTGTAATGGTGTGGATAATGTTTTCTTGACACTTTAAGACCATTAATAACAATCAAACATCGCTTGAATGTCATATCCTATATGAGTATTGTTGCTGAGCATGTACATCTCTTCATGACAATAATTTACCGTCATCTAATGGCTACTTCTAGCATAATAAAGCCCCATGGTACAAAGCAAAAGTTGTCTCAGACTGGTTTCATGAACTTGACAATGAATTCTGAATCCTCTGACTCAGCATGAAAGTATATCTAAAAAATCATTCAGGAATTGCCTGATGCATGTCATCATATTAACATGGACCAGAATCTTAAAGCAATCTTTACATATTTTAGAATCATACCATAAAAAATTGAGGCTGTTTTGGCAACAAGGGAAAGCCCTGCCCAGTATTAATACAGTGTTCCTAATAAAGTGTTTGGTTAGTGTATATAACTGTCTTCAATAAAACTAAAGTAAAAAAAAAATCATAAAAACTCAACAGAAAGTGTACATTTTCTTGTTTCCCTACGATCATGAAGTCTTTAAGCTCCACCCACTTTGAGCAATTATGCTATATGTTCCTGAAAATCTATTATTTTCTATTATACACTCACCAATCACTTACAGACACCATAATAACATTGGGTAGGGGACATACACACACACAAACACACACACACACACACACACACACACACATACACACAGAACAACATCAATTCTAAGCAACATGATTTCCACAAAGTATTGGATACATTCATTAGAATGTCAACAAGATTGCATCAGATACTGTAATTCCTGCAGATTCAGCTTTACAGTCATGATGAGAATCTCCAGTTCTACCACATCCCTAAGGTGCTGTATTTATTCAGATCTAGTGACTTGGTAGCCCACTGAAGTACACTGAGCTCATTGTCATGTTCATGGGACCAGTTTGAGACTACTTTGGGGCTTTAGTGCATGGTATATTATCACCCTGAAAGTAGTCAAGATGGGTAAGATAGGTGGCCATAAAGGGATTGTGTGGTCAGCAACAATACTCATACAGACTGTGTCAGTTGCAATTACATTACTAGTGATGTATGATATAATCACACCTAAAATCTCGCTAAAATCTTTGTTTTCCAATGAAATCTCCTACGAAATTCTAGAAATGTAGAAATGAAGGTAATATGCATTAAAGAAACATATATATATATATATATATATATATATATATATATATATATATATATATATATATATATATATATATATATATATATATATAAAAACAGTGGGGCAAAAAAGTATTTAGTCAGCCACCAATTGTGCAAGTTACAATTGTGCCACTTAAAAAGATGAGAGAGGCCTGTAATTTTCATCATAGGTACACTTCAACTATGAGAGACAGAATGAGAAAAAAAAAATCCAGAGAATCACATTGTCTGATTTTTAAAGAATTTATTTGCAAATTATGGTGGAAAATAAGTATTTGGTCACCTACAAAAAAGCAAGATTTCTGGCTCTCACAGACCTGTAACTTCTTCTTTAAGAGGCTCCTCTGTCCTCCACTCGTTACCTGTATTAATGGCACCTGTTTGAACTCGTTATCAGTATAAAAGTCACCTGTCCACAACCTCAAATAGTCAGACTCCAAACTCCACTATGGCCAAGACCAAAGAGCTGTCAAAGGACACCAGAAACAAAATTGTAGACCTGCACCAGGCTGGGAAGACTGAATCTGCAATAGGTAAGCAGCTTGGTGTGAAGAAATCAACTGTGGGAGCAATTATTAGAAAATGGAAGCCATACAAGACCACTGATAATCTCCCTCGATCTGGGGCTCCATGCAAGATCTCACCCCGTGGGGTCAAAATGATCACAAGAACGGTGAGAAAAAAGTCCCAGAACCACACGGGGGACCTAGTGAATGACCTGCAGAGAGCTGGGACCAAAGTAACAAAGGCTACCATCAGTAACACACTACGCCGCCAGGGACTCAAATCCTGCAGTGCCAGACGTGTCCCCCTGCTTAAGCCAGTACATGTCCGAGGGCCCCTCTGAAGTTTGCTAGAGAGCATTTGGATGATCCAGAAGAGGATTGGGAGAATGTCATATGGTCAGATGAAACCAAAATAGAACTTTTTGGTAAAAACTCAACTTGTCGTGTTTGGAGGAGAAAGAATGCTGAGTTGCATCCAAAGAACACCATACCTACTGTGAAGCATGGGGGTGGAAACATCATGCTTTGGGGCTGTTTTTCTGCAAAGGGACCAGGACGACTGATCCGTGTAAAGGAAAGAATGAATGGGGCCATGTATCGTGAGATTTTGAGTAAAAACCTCCTTCCATCAGCAAGGGCATTGAAGATGAAACGTGGCTGAGTCTTTCAGCATGACAACGATCCCAAACACACCGCCCGGGCAACGAAGGAGTGGCTTCGTAAGAAGCATTTCAAGGTCCTGGAGTGGCCTAGCCAGTCTCCAGATCTCAACCCCATAGAAAATCTTTGGAGGGAGTTGAAAATCCGTGTTGCCCAGCGACAGCCCCAAAACATCACTGCTCTAGAGGAGATCTGCATGGAGGAATGGGCCAAACTACCAGCAACAGTGTGTAAAAACCTTGTGGCGACTTACAGAAAACGTTTGACCTCTGTCATTGCCAACAAAGTGTATATAACAAAGTATTGAGATGAACTTTTGTTATTGACCAAATACTTATTTTCCACCATAACTTGCAAATAAATTCTTTAAAAATCAAAATGTGATTTTCTGGATTTTTTTTTCTCATTCTGTCTCTCATAGTTGAAGTGTACCTATGATGAAAATTACAGGCCTCTCTCATCTTTTTAAGTGGGAGAACTTGCACAATGGGTGGCTGACTAAATACTTTTTTGCTCCACTGTATAAAAGAAAAGAAAGACAGTAATGGATTGGTTCACATAGTTAAAACCTTTAAAATTCTCTTGTACCATTTCTTGAACTTGAGACAAAAAGACAAAAAAGGAAACTTTTTCCGATCTTTCCTGTGACATCAATGCCTAAATGTAATTTAGAGTCGAATTAGCTAATAGAAATTCAAAGATGCAAAATGGAGCGGGCTTGCATTCATTACAGACATTAACAGCTGTGCAGGGACCATCTAATGAAAGTGTCTGTGTGAGAGAGAGAGTGTATTTTCGTGTCTAATGAAGATGCGTCTGTGTGTGGATATGTGTCTAATGAAAGTGTCTTACTCATGCATTTGATCCAGGTCCCTGTGTGCACTTTAAGTGTCTGCATGCCCTCGTGTTACGTGTGCATGTGCGTGTGCAAGCAAATGGCTTTACTGCAATTAGTACCATATCAGTGTCCTTAAAGATTTTTTTACCCCCGGCTATGCAGAGGTGGACTCAGGGACCCAGGAGACCCAAAGCTGACTTTGAGGAACCTTCACAAGGACGAAGGCTTTTGAAATTCCTGTACACACAACAGGGTCGCTGATATTGACAAGGCTGACCCATATGTGAGAGCAAGAGATAAATCAGCCAGCAGAGGTGTCCAATACCACTGACACCACAGATGATTTACAGTTTCAGGACGTCTTGATTGATTCAGGGCCGTGACTGGATCTAAAGTAGGCTGAGATCAACAAAGGCTTCTCATTTTACCCAGATCAAACTGACATTTTAGAAGAAAAACACCTTCACATCTTGTTTTTTTATTATAATTTTCATTCAGTGAGTGCATTTGTAATTCAAATGTATTCACTGTCTATAAATGACAGCAAGATGAAAATGAAAGATCATTCTTAGTGCATATTTGACACAAAGATGACTAGATAACTACTTTAATTGCCTTAATTGAATGGTAGTTCATTTAATCTACTTATTTTATGAGTTCCTTCTTCTGTATTCTGGCCTGCAAATAAAGTGTTTGGTTAGTGTATATAACTGTCTTCAATAAAACTAAAGTAAAAAAAAAAAAAAAAAAAATCATAAAAACTCAACAGAAACTGTACATTTTCTTGTTTCTCTACAATCATGTCAATGAGATTTAACCTTTATGAAGTCTTTAAGCTCCACCCACTTTGAACAATTATGCTATATGATCCTGAAAATCTATTATTTTCTATTATACACTCACCAATCACTTACAGACACCATAATAACATTGGGTAGGGGACATACACACACACACACACACACACACACACATACAGAACAACATCAATTCTAAGCAACATGATTTCCACAAAGTATTGGATACATTCATTAGAATGTCAACAAGATTGCATCAGATACTGTAATTCCTGCAGATTCAGCTTTACAGTCATGATGAGAATCTCCAGTTCTACCACATCCCTAAGGTGCTGTATTTATTCAGATCTAGTGACTTGGTAGCCCACTGAAGTACACTGAGCTCATTGTCATGTTCATGGGACCAGTTTGAGTATTTTGGCCTGCAAATTATCTACTAGATTTATTTTACCACAGACAGAAGAAACAGCAGTCTAAAAATATAGGCGCTTTGACAAGAACACACTGGTTGTGTCTCAAACGACCGTCAACAATATGCCATTAGGGTTGTAGATCTTTTAATTGCAGACTTATATGAATGAATATGAGCATATCCTTTACTTTATTTACAATATGAGCCAACTCGACTGAAAAGTTAGAGTGAGTTTAGAGATCATATCTTTTCTCATCATTTCTTTTGGATGAAATCTGAGACATTCCTTCCACAATGAACTATAATAAGCTACACTGTCATACTCTCCTAAAGAGGGTTGTCATGATGCAGAGGTGTAGCTGGGAGGAGATTTCGGGTTTTGAACTTGTTTTGACCAGTAATTACGCTTATACTGTTACTCAAGACATCATTATAGGTTCAATGTAAGAAGAAAAAAGGCGCATAGATCTGCTCATAAAACGTCGTTTTTCTCCTCTTACTATCATGTTATTTTATTCATTTTAGTGGAACTGTAATAAAGGTTATTAATATGGTTGGTTGATGGCTAATGACAGATCAGGCTTTTAAATGATTATGTGGAATGTGCCACACTAATCAATATAAATTAAATAAAACATCTCATGTGGTGATTTTATTTAGTATATTTCCTCAGGGAAACATTTGGACTTGGTTACTTCTATATTCCTTACTTTCCACATTGTAAGGGGAAAAAACTTGGAAAAGATAGAAGGATAGAGAACAATGATGTGCAATGAATTCACCTTTCACTCAAAAAGCTAGCAGCTTCCACCATCACCATTACGGGAAGGTTGCTAGGTTACCAAACTTCAGTAAATGGAGACTCATTCTGATGAAAGACTTTTTTTTTTTTTTTTTACCATGTTTTCTCCTAAATTTTTATAATTACTAATTCCCAACCTAGCTAGCCAATGCTCTAGGCTCTTGAATGAATGCCTAACTGCTTTCTTCATCATACATGAGATCACATACACTCATGATTGCTTATTGGAGAGAGGAATATTGATTTTGTAAGGGCCAATTAAGGCTCATAGACATGGATAACATGCTTTAAAAAGTGGCATCGTCTGGATTCAAACTCATCTCCCAGCAATGGGGTGAACATTTTATTGTATTCACTGACTAGGATTTTAATCCATTCTTAATTAAAGCAAAAGCTGAGCCAATTTACATCATTAGTGTAAATAAGTCTGAGTTTATCCACAGCATCCATGTGACATTACACAGATGAGCAACGTTTTCTCTTCCCCTGACTGTATAATATGAAACAGCTAAAAAGCTGAAAGGCTGCTTTATCCTGGTCAGAATCACAGCGAATCACAGAGTAGGAGGTATGAAAAAAACCTGTGTATGGGATAGCAGTGCATCACAGAGCACACACATTGACATCTAAGGGCAGGTTAGCGTTGCTGATTCATCAACCAGCATGTTTTTGGGGGGTGATAGGACAACAGGGGACTCGGATGAAAACCCATACAGACACAGATAGAAACTGGGGCTCACTAGAGTAATATGCTTCATAATTTGTTATATAAAAGGGGGTTGTTACCTAAAATGATCTTCTTTTACTCTAGAAAATGATGCTTTTCTTTCGATTTTAGTAAACACTTTAGCCTGCAAAGAGTCACAGGGAATCCAGAAAAACTGAGTGCATGGGCATCTCTCTCTCTCTCTCTCTCCTCTCTCTCTCTCTCTCTCCAACTCTCTATCTCTCCCCCACTCTCTCTCTCTCTCTCTCTTCGCTCTCTCTCTCTCTGTCTCTCTCTCTTTCTGTCTCTCTCTCTCTCTCTCTCTCTCTCTCTCTCTCTCTATCTCTCTCTCCAACTCTCTATCCCACTCTCTCTCTTTATCTCTCTCCCACTCTCTCTCTTTATCTCTCTCCCTCTCTCTCTCTCTCTCTCTCCAACTCTCTCTCCCACTCTCTCTCTCCCTCTCTCTCTATCTCTCTCTCCAACTCTCTCTCTCCCATTATCTCTCTATCTCTCTCTATCTCTCTATCTCTGTATCTCTCTCTATCTCTTTCTCTCTCTCTCACACAGAGAGAGAGAGAGAGAGAGAGAGAGAGAGAGAGAGAGAGAGAGAGAGAGAGAGAGAGAGAGAGAGAGAGAGAGAGAGAGAGAGACCGACTGAGACCTTGGGGCAATTTGGAATAGCCAGACCACCTGCATGCCTTTTGGTGACAGGTGGAAAAAAACTGGAGCGAAACTCAGTGGTTGTCAAGAAGTAGCACTACCCACTACACCACTGTGCCAACTGGTGCATGTTTTCATCATGTGTTAACCAATAAAAGCATCTGTAGTGTAAAGAGAACTTTATGGTTATTTCTCTATTTCTCTATGGTTATGTCTATCTTTTTTTTTTAATAAAATGAATTATGGGGCTTCAGTTCAGGGCAAGATTAGATTAGATTAGATTAGATTAGATTAGATTAGATTAGATTAGATTAGATTAGATTAGATTAGATTAGATTAGATTCAACTTTATTGTCATTACACATGTACAAGTATAAGGCAACAAAATGCAGTTTAGCATCTAACCAGAAGTGCGATGAGCAGCAAGTGCTTTATATACAGAAGTGTAGATAAATATACAGAAGTGTAGATAAACTAATATGTCCAGATGCAGTACTATGGAGATATGTGAATTATCGCAGGAACAAACCTAAAGGGTGTGTTTAGAAACACTCACTGTGTGGCGGGGTAGTGTGCGGTTTAGGACGCAGCCAATGGAACAGTGAAATGGGAGGGAGCCAAAAGTGCAAGGATCTCTCTCTCTCTCTCTCTCTCTCGCTCTCTCTCTCTCTCTCTCTCTCTCTCTCTCTCTCTCTCTCTCTCTCTCTCTCTCTCTCTCTCTCTCTCTCTCTCTCCTGACAGCATCTCTTCAGGTCGTGAATGGCAGGACGAGGGCACGCATCTCACACAGTAACCTTTAGGACGCACTGCAGGAGGGGAAAAGAAGATATCTGACTCAGTAATCATCATCATCGTCCAGCGGATTTAAGGGCCGCCGTGCAAATTATTTTAACAAATAGATTAATTAAATAAATTGCACACACCCCCCTCCCTCCTTCCTCCTCCTCCTCCTCCTCCCCCCGCGCGTTATGGAGCGGCGGCGGCGGGCGTCTCTGGCGCTGGCGCTCAACTTGGCGGCGCTGCTGCTGGCCGCGTGTGCGCTCGGTACGAGCTACTGGTGCGCCGGGAGCCGGAAAGTGCTGAAGCCGTTCTGCACCGGGCCGCTACCTCCAACACACCGACACTCGCAGTGCATCCGGTACAACAGCTCCAGCGCTAACGATAGCCGCCAGGTACAGTACGTATGGGAGACCGGAGAGGACAAGTTTGTCCTGAGGAAGTTCCACAGCGGTATATGGCTGTCCTGCGAGCAGAATATCGACCTGAGCGGTAAGAATAGCTTTATGTCTTCATCCCAACATCTGTATACATTTATAGCACTTCTTCTGTCATTTTATTATACATGTTTGTTTGTTTGTTTGTTTGTTTGTTTGTTTATCCCTAGGTTATGCTTTATCTTATAATAAAACCACTGTAATAAAATACCCAATAATAAAACGAGGAAAAGGGTACTAAACTGTATTATCTTTGTCATTGTTCTGGTCCCCTTAAATATGCACCTTTTATACCTTTACTGTATGGCAATGCATAGAAATATGCATATAGGATTACAGAAATAAGAATTCACAACAATCTGTTTATATATCACTTTTAAAGGCACAATACAGCCACATTTCCAGGTGAAAGCTCCATAAATATACATGAGATAAAACTGTCACCCCGGTGACAAGGAAAGGTACCGTTACGTACCTTTATTTTATCTGAGAGCGTAATGTCTGTCATTGGAAGCACCTCTAATACACGACTCTTCAGTCAGACTGATATGACTGGTATGATATCATATTTTAGTATTTATTTAGATTCTTTGTCCTTTGCGCCACCTTTTAGTAATATGTTAATTAAGCCATGGGTTATGTCACAGTCTTTCCACAGAGGATTATATTAGATGAGAGGTAGCATTATAACAGCACTGTTAACACTACAACTTGCTTTGAGTGAGAAAGGAGCTAGAAAATGTTCATATTTGTAGGATTCCATTATAAACATTTATACATTATGAATGTTGTGCATGCATGTGATTTGCAGTCATTGTTTAGGGGATGGGTCGGGGGGGTGGGGTTCATGGGCATTCATGGTCACAAAGTCGCCCGATAAAGGCAATTCCTTGTGTTATTTTGTATATCAGAAAGTCTTTTGAATAGAACAGTTGAATGTAGTTTTATCAAACTATAATAAGTCTAGACATGGAACCTCAAACATGACATAGTGTTAAAACCAATTATTTAACAACATTGGATATAAAAAGTTTTTACTCACCTGTTAAAATAGCAGGTTTTCATAATGTGAAAAAATAAAACCAAGATCAAATATGTTTGAAGAGTTTATACCTTCAGTGTGAAATTACAATGTATAGAAAGGAAGTAAAAAATAACAAACTTTTTAGGGAAAAGGGGAAAATAAAAAAGTTGTGACAACCTGGATAAATAAGTGTGCACACCCCTAACCTAATACATTGTTAAAACACCTTCTTGGGATTCTATCAGTGTGGTACATCTTAACTTGGCAATATTTTCCCACTCGTTCTTTCTGAAACATTGTCAAAATAACCCCACAGATTTTTAGATAGATTCAGATCTAAGCTCTGGCTAGCTCATTCAGAAACATTGATCTTGTATGTATGCTTTGGGTCATTGTCATGCTGAAAGGAAAAATTCCTTTTCATGTTCGGCATACTAACAGATACCTGTAGGTTTTGCACTAAAATCGACTGATATTTGTATATTCATGATTCCCTCCACCTTGATAAAAGCCCCAGTTCGGGCTGAAGAACAGCAGCCCGAAAGCCTGATGCTGCTCTGTGGGTATGATGTTCTTGTGGTGACTTTTTTGCACCAAACTTTTGAAATACTGGAATTATTATACCTTTTGGGATTCATGATTGTTTGTTACTATGGTGATCAGTGATTGGTCATTGGAAACATTGGTGATCACTGACTGCTTGTTGAGAAGAAGGGTGATCAATGATCCAATGGTCATTGGAAGAATTGGGTTCAGTTAGTGGTTGCTAGGAACAAGGGTGATCAGTGATTGGTTGCTGGGAATAATAGTGGTCAGTGATTGGTTGTTGGGAAGAATGCCGATCAGAGATTAGCTGTAGGGATCAATGGAGAGCGATGATTGGCATTTAGCAGATGCCCTTATCCAGAGCAACTTACATTTTCATCTCATTTTTTATACAACTGAGCATTTTTAGTTAAGGGCCTTGCTCAGGGGCCCAGTAGTTGCAGCTTGGTGGATTCGAACACACAACCTTCCAATCAGTAGTCCAATGCCTTAACCACTAAGCTACCACATCCCCCACGTTTGAAAGCACTAGAGATCAATGATTGTTTTTTGCGAACATTGGAGATCAGTGATTGGTTGTTAGGAACAATACTGTTCAGTGATTGGATGTTGTGAAGAATGGTAATCAGTGAATGGTCATTAGGAAGACTAGTGTTCAGTGACTGGTTGTTAGGTACATTAGAGATCAGTGATCGTTGAGAACCGATCAGGTTGTTGGGAACTCACAAAAGTGCAGCTCAGTCAGGCTTTACACCCTGGTGGTGACTGAGTGTATCTGCTGTCTCAGCTCATATAACCAGTGATGTAAGCTGAAGAGTTTTACTGAGCATAGGACTGTCGCTAGCATCTGCTCGTTTTATTTGTCACTAGGCTCTTCTTTAAAATAAAGTCTTTAACGTTTTCTGAAAAGAGAGACCACAATGAGTCCTGCTTAAACACTAATCACAAAGGAAAAAATAAAAAAATTGTGGATTTGTGGTTTTGGGACTGGTATATCATTGATGTGAATTGTATTGTATACTCCTCTGCTACTCAAGACAAACGAGTGAACGCGTTCAGTCTACAGGGTAATGACATGTAGTGATTTTATATTAACTAGCCATTAATACTTTACTGTTTCTGTTAACAGGTGAGAACTGCAGAAGTTTCATAAATATTCCCCCTCCACATGAGAGAGGTAAGTCCTTATTGTTTGGTTTCTGCAGATCATTATAAATATGCAACCAATTTTATAATATGACTGAAAGAACTTTCATTTTTAGTTCATTCACTGTTAACATCTCACCTCTGTCATGACTTTTTATAGTATGTTTGACACTCAGCTCTCTGCTTGTCGTTTATTTGACCTTTGAGATGTAATACAAGGCTTTTACCATATAAATGTATTATTTGTAACATAAATTGTGTGGCAGGGCTTTTGGAAAATATCTCAAGACTACATTGCTCTGGGTTAGATCATTTATTTCCTCTATATAGTTCACCCAATCAAAATCAGTACTTCATTCATACGAGCAAAAAGACAGATCTATCTCCACTGTAACAAGGTGACTGAACTGAAAAATTCATTGGCTTATAATATAGTGGTGTTGTCATGGTAACCTACTAAACATTAAATAATAGGAGAAATGATGAAAAAGAAGGATTACATATTTTTAGCTAAAACTGTTTGCATGTACTGGAAAAGCATATTGGCGTTCTGTTTATCTTCTTCCGAATTTGTTTTTGGTTTAAATAAATCCTCCAGTCTTCTAGGACTGGACAAAATTATGCGGATTTGTATACGTCACACTAGCAGGAAACATCCGTACCTGGTAATTTGTCTCTTTTGGATGCTTAGTGACCGGTATTTTTTTATCTTTTTTAGTTCAGATGAAAAAAAGAGTAGTACCCAAAATTTAAATGCTTCTAAGGATAACAATTTTTCACACAAATAAAGTATTATAAATATTGAAATCAATTGTTTTATTTATATGTAAGGTTTTGTACTAGCTCCTTTGGTAGAATAGCAAAGCAAGCTGACTGTATTAGCTACAAACGTTCACTAGGAGCACCAACAATTTTAATACATCCTTCCAAGTGAAATTTTAGTTTGTATTTGTAGCTATAAGCACTTTATCAAGTTTAAGAGGTTGTGCTGTATATGACAAGATAAGATATGATGTGGTATCTTAGTGGTCAAAGTGTTGGGCTACTGATCGGTGGGTTGGGCGTTCAAATCCTGGGTCCACCAAGCTGCTGTTAACCCTCAATTTCTCAGTTGTATAAATGAGGTAAATGTAAAAAAAATTCACTATGGATAAGGGCGTCTCCCAAATGCTGTAAATATGACTGGATCTGATGTCTGGTAAGAACTAAAGTTGTGATTTGAGATCTGAAGAAATGACAGCCACATGCACCATACAACAAGTCAGGCAAAATTAAAATTTTGCATAGAATTAAGAAATCTTCATTTACACTGATTTTCAGGCTGTCTCTGAAATCATGAAGGGGTGTTGAACACTTCTCATCAGTCCTTACACATCACTTGTCTAAATCACATCCTCACCTGTGTATTGTTTCACCATCAGCACCACTATATAAGTTCCTGTTTTTTAACGCCTTATTATCAAGCTTTGGTTGTTATTGTGTTTATTGTAGTCTCGCTCATAGGCTTCACTGTTTTCACTGGTTTGTTTTTTGTTTGCACTTTGTATAATAAAGAATCTATGCATGCATCCTCTACAAATCCCTGACACACATATATAGTCACCTGATGTTCTATCTCTTCGACTCCTTCAGGGGTGTTGTGGCTTTGCATCGTTGCAGAATGTCTTTACATCCTGCTCCTGGCCACTGGTGGAATCCTCATGTCTATCGAGGTCTGCCAATTGGGGAACGTCATAGACGGACTCAAACTCAACGCCTTTGCCGCCATATTCACCGTCTTGTCAGGTAACCGCTTTGATCTGGTTGAACTGCATTCATCAGTGCGATCGTAAGAGCAAGTTTGCTTTCTGCTTGTACGGTTTGTTTTAAAAAGCAGCACACCCAAGCCTCATCGTGATTCAAACGAAAATGTCACATTTTGCATATCTCTGTGATCACACAGCTGTCTGTGGGGACGGCTTGGCGTGTAAACAAGCGGGAGTGGGAGCAGCAGGGTGCTGTTCAGATGTTGTGTCAGAACTTTGGCCACGTCACTGACACTTTTCTCAGAGGATGGTGCTGTTTGTAGTCTGAGCAGAGTGACAGATTTAGATGTTTGTGCTACAGAAGGCTGGCCTTTGCTTTTTCTGTAGCCCAGGCCCCCGAACCGTGATCCTGCATTCAGATAGCATATAAAAGACCTGAGGCAAGATACTCTGTGAGCCTCACATTATACAATTATACAATTTTTGCCAATCTTTGCCTCTTTATGCATTTGAAGCTTTTAAAATTAAAGCTTCATGATGATACATTTAGGGCATGTTGTACACATTTTTACCCAGAACAATTTACATTTATACAGCTGAGCAATGGCAGCTTGGTGGCCCTGGGATTTGAACTCACAATCATCTGATCAATAGTCCAAGGTCTTAACCATTGAACAAATTTATGCATTAATGCAATTTATGGAAGAAAATAATGTACTTTATTTTTATGTAACTCACTGAAATCTAAACATTGACATTTAAAATGTGCACACATCGGCTCAGAGAAAGTTTTTCTTCACGTGAAATGTTTTTAAAGACATTAACACTATGAAACAACACGTATGGAACTGTGCTTTAAACAAGCAAAGTGTTTAACAAGTTAAAGTGTTAATCCAAAATCAGGTATATATCTATATATGCATAACACTCATACATACAAGCTAAATCCTTATTATATATTCAGTTTGATTCTCTGTAATCAGTTGCAGTATATCAGTTGCACAGTGTATTATTAGCTCAGGCAGATCTTTTAAAAAAGAACTGCATTACTGCAGTATCAGTTATTGCATTGCTGTGTAACCTGTAACTGAATTTAGCATAAAGTTTATTATTCTTCTGCAGAATATGGTCTGTTTCGCTGACTTCTCTTACGGTAAATGCATTTTGTTACACTTTTTTTAATTCATCAGGCCTGATGTGATGAAATCCTCACAGACGAGATTTCACACCCTGCTGGAAGGACAGATTTATTCATTAATCAATAAGACAATCTGAGCTGAAAGAGAGAAAGCCACTGATAGAGCTAGAGTATGAGACAGAGGTTGATACCAGAGGGTGAGACAAGGTTGATACCAGAGAAAAATATTGCAGTAATGCAGGGTTAAGAGCTTTCTTTGCGTTTATAGTAGAGATTGTAGGGATCAGCTCTTTTAATACTTAAGTATCGGTATCAGACGTATGTTGGGCTAGATTGAGTTTATCTGTGCACCAGATACCACACAGCAACAGCTACACTATAACTACCACACAGCTGCAATATAACAATTTACTATACGTATTAGCAGCTACTCTTATTATCATATGCTACAGTCTTTACCGTGTGTTTGAATGGATCACCCTTCTGTGAGATCGTCACCAGAACCATTTATAACATCACGCTACTAAATGTAAATGCTTTGTTCTATCAAATCGTTGCATTAATATTGATGCAGTGGAATTGTCCAGTTAGTTAAGGAATATAATGTTTGGGTTTGCCAACACTGTGTAGAAATACATTCCTAATGTAAATTATATAGTATGTTAATTAAGAGAATGAGCAATATATTACTCACCATCATAAAAGCAGTATATGGATAAAAATTGTCTGTCCATCACACCATCAATATGCATTTTTTGAGCATCCCATTCCAGCTTTAGTCCTCGCTTTGCTCTTATAATAAGCACCAATCTTCTACGAAGACTTATGAAGCGTGGATATGGGGATTTGCCAATTCATCCACAAGAGCATTAATGAGGTCAGGCACTGACTGAGGTCTGGGGTTCAGCTGGTGTTCCAGTTCATCTCAAAGGTGTTTAGAAGGGTTGAGGTCAGGGCTCTGTGCAGGACATTTGAGTTCTTTCACTCCAACCTTGGTGAACTTGCAAAAGGGCATTGTCATGCTGGAGCTGGTTTGGGCCCCATAGTTCCAGTGAAGGGAAATTGTAATGATACAGCATAGAAAGGCATCATAAACAATTGTGTGCTTCTAAATATGGGTGTGATGGTCAGGCATTCACAAACATTTGGCTTGTAGTAGCAAATTCACTACAGATATATATATACAGTATTATCTATCAAGAATGAAACAAGAGGCCTATGCATCAGTTATTTTTACTTCTCTAGCTCTATATTGTTTTTTATGCAGTGATACAGCTGCCAAATACTTATTCCACATAATTTGTTTAGATCATAGTGCTTCATTTAGATAGATTGCACTGCATCGTTTGCTTTTGACGCAAGTTATGTAAACTATGAACACCAAATGACCTAATGTGTTTGACTTTGTGTGTTCTGTATTCCTTTCGCTGAGTAGCACTCACTGAGGTCCATCAGCGCAAATGACTGTGTCTCCTTAAACATTCACGCTCTGATTCCCTTAAGAAGTGCCGCAAAAGCAAACCAGAGATAAATAATTCTCTTCGTAAGAACAATTTTACATCAGGTCCTTGTTGCCCTTTTAACAGGAAGAGCCTTTTAATGATGACATGAAGATGGGGCATAAACATTGGAGTACTTGGATGCTTAGTTAAGTGGATATTTAGATTGTTTAAATATGTAGTTGGAGAAAAGGGAGAAGAGCTGCCTCATTAGGAGATAATGTCTGGAAGAGCCATGACATTCAGCCATCTTCTACTGGGGTCTCGTCTGTTTATGTGGTTTAACACTGTCCCCTAATGGCAGCCTGCAGTCATGTCAACATGGGAGATGATTGTGAAAAATGCCAAAGATGCCAAAGACAGATAGGCATGTATGAATAAACAGACAGATATGTATGTTATAGATAAAATAAGAGAAAATGACAGCCAGAGAAATTGCAATGAAATAATAATTAATACAATTAGATAATGTCAACTGATAGTGTCAGTATTTGCCATGGATTAATGACGTCTATACCAAACATAATTTTTATTTCTTTATTTATTTTCTCCTTATTGGGTGGTCCTCACCAGCCTCTATAAACAAACAAATAAAAATAAATAAATAAAACCTCAGATGACACAACAACTTTCGATATGTAGTCCTTTTTTCTTTTTCAAAAAGTAAACCAGCATTAAGAAACCAAGTGGAAAAAAATAAGTACACCCTATAATGTTCTCCCATCAGAAAGTATAACCCTAACAGGAAGCTAGAACCCTTAACTGCATGTTACGGTATGATAAACCCTTGACTGTAATATATCACCATGGACTTATGCAATAACAGAACTCATCCATTATTGACAAATTATATCTTGGTGCCAGATATAAGGGGCATTGGTGGCTCAGTGGTAGGTTTCTCGCCTATCATGCGGATGGCCCGGGTTCAATTCCCAGCCAATGCCTCAACCCCAGCTACTGGATGCAGTGCCTGTCCCAAGCCCGGAAAAATGGGAGGGTTGTGTCAGGAAGGGCATCCGGCGTAAAACATTTGCCAGGTTGATGTGCGGACCAGTTGGTCCGCTGTGGCGACCCCGAACAGGGAGCAGCCGAAAGCATTAACTATATCTTGGTGCCAGATACCGCAGCACACCTTCAGGGATCTAGTGGAGTCCATGCCTCAAAGGGTCAGGACTGTTTTGGCAGCAAAAGGGGAACCAACACAATATTAGGCAGGTGGTCATAATGTTATGCCTGATCGAAGTATGTTCAAGTTGGATTCTCTCACATTTTTAAGGCAGCAGGTGAACATTATGTCTTACAGTGTTGTGAAACTTTCCTTTGAGAGAATAACAGGACTGAATCTTTTCCTGTAATGTCTAATAAAGTCAGAGAGGAATCACAGTCCATTTCTCCATGCAGAACAGAACATTTTAAGTTCATTTATTTTCTTAGGTTTGTGTATGCGGACTTCCTTTTTTAATTCAGACCACAAGTTTTCAGTAGGGCTTAAATACAGGGACTGAGAGGGTCAGCGCAGAAGACTGATTTTGTGTAACAGTTTCTGAAAGTGTTATTAGTTCATTATCTTTGTCTATGGCAGAGTCTGAACCTGGCAGAGGCAACCAGGTATTGGTCTGATATATTCAGCAAAAATTCATGATATCCTCACACTTCACAAGAACCACAAAACAGCTCTGAAAACTGTACCAAAGATCCACTTTCATGTTATATAGTACATACAAGATTTTCGTCGTAATCCAATTTTGCCACTAAACCTGCGAATGGTTGATTTTGGTCTCAGTCCACCATAACACATTACACCAACTGTAGCTGCAATGATGTTTGGTAAAGATTGTGAAATCTAGGAATTGTGAATTCTAGGAATGATCTCGGTAATGATTTCTGTCAAGCAACTTATGATGAAAGTGGAGTTTCAGAGCTGATTTTGCAAGAATCTGAACTGTGCAATTCTCAAACTGTAATATTTGTGCTTGTTTTTTCTCTTCTTCTCATTCCTACTGACTGGGTGAAAAGAAAGTGCACTCATGGGCATATCCTAGCAAATCTGTTTCAGAAATATTCATTCATTCATTGTCTACTACTTATCCAATCTATTCTTTGGGTCACAGGGAGCCTGTGCCTATCTCAGGCGTCATTGGGCATCAAGGCAGGATACACCCTGGACGGAGTGCCAACCCATCGCAGGGCACACACACACACTCTCATTCACACACTACGGACAATTTAGATATGCCAATCAACCTACAGTGCATGTCTTTGGACTGGGGGAGGAAACCGGAGTACCCGAAGGAAACCCCAGAGGCACGGGGAGAACATGCAAACTCCACACACACGGCAGAGGCGGGAATCAAACCCCCAACCCTGGAGGTGTGAGACAAACGTGCTAACCACCAAGCCACCGTGCCCCCCTTTCTGAAATATTATTGCTCCTAATTGTGCTGAATCATTATAACTGCTAATGTATTTTTATGTCTCTTACATGATTTGTGCAGGTCAGCAACCAAGAGTTGGAAGTTATTTGTTTGTTTTTCCATATGGCCATAGAAAATTTATAATGAATGATGGATTTTGCATATGTGAAACCTTATATTTATACATATCGCCTATACATAATAACATAATATACTTTAATACTATTACTAATACTTCTACACAATACTACTACAACTACTAACTCATTGCTTGAGAGGACAATTATTCCATTAATGCATGTAATGTTTATTTTATACAGTCATTGTTGCTCATTTTTATGAATTTTTATGAAGGGCAATATTCTTGAGGACATTGTATATTATGTAGTTTGTTCCTATTATGGGACATAGTCCATCTCTTGTGTATAAGGATTTTTTAATTAAAATTTCTTTCGTATTTTGGAAAAATTCCTATAACATTTCTAAAGAGATTTTCTTATAGCACAAGACCCAAATATCCTCTAGGACTACTTCTACTGGATTTTTTTTTAATGGGATCCATTTGGTTTCCAATTCAGAAAATATTCAGAAAATTAGAGATTGCTCTAATTTCAATGAAAACCTTTTAGGATTTTAAAACCCTCAAAGCCCCCTCTGTAATGTCCAATAACTTTCCAATTACGTGTCATTAGTTCCAATAATATGCAAGTAGATTTTCAGTAAGATTTCAAAAAGATCCCACCAGTAGAAATCAAACAAGATTCTACTGGACAAACTGGAATTCTAAAAGAATATGTTGACAAGGGTTATGGTGCATTTTATACTTACTAAATCTTTACTATAAATAATTGACTTATTTATTTATTACCAAATAATGCATTTTGGGTGTTGTTCTGCAGGTCTTCTTGGCATGGTAGCACACATGATGTACACAACAGCTTTTCAGCTCACTGTAAGTCTGGGCCCTGAGGACTGGAAACCCCAAAGCTGGGATTACAGCTGGTCTTATATGTAAGTATCTTTTGTGTTTGCTTTATTTTTTTTACCTTTCATTTATTTCCTGGCTGCAGGGAATTCTGAGTATATGTGTGTTCTTTTCTGCAGGATGGCCTGGGGATCTTTCACGGCATGCATGGCATCCTCTGTGACCACCATCAACAGATACACAAAGACTATCCTGGAGTTCAAGCACAAGCGGAGGAACATGGAGAAAAACCTGAAGATAAAGCAGCAGCTCCTGGAGCTAGATTGCCCAGAGCAGATGTGGGACATGTACATCAGCTCGGTGCCCAGCACGGCCGAGGAGCTGTTGGAGCTGTCCAGTCCCAGCCGTAAGCTGTCCAACCATGACATGGGTGATCAGCAGGGGGAGGAGTACTGCTGAGGCTAGCGTTAGACCTTGTTTACTAAACTGTGTGGAAATTCCATGCTTTTGCCTATGTGTTTTACTGGTGGTGAAATGTATTTGCAGATGTCATTGGAAATCACAGTATTAGCCTGCTGTCCCGCTGGCGGGATGACCTTCTCATTGTCTTTATAGAGTTGCTGCTTCAGTTCTTTGCAAAGATTCGGTTTGTTTCCTGTAAAATATATTATACTGTAAGGTATTTGTGAACTTCAGAACTATTTGTTGCTTCCTCCCATCAAGCTGCTACAAAATCTGCTAGCCACCACACTGTAAATAGATTGTTTGTCTTTATCTTTCAACTTTGCCATGTGACACTGCAGCCAATCAGAGCATCTTGTCAGAAGCTTGACTCTAGTAGTTGCAAGGCAGAGAATCCGACTGTCTAGTGGATGATACAATCTGTCTGCAACTTCCAGCAAGGTTCAGCACCTTAACATAGGGCACAATGTTCAGGGCAAAAAAACATCCAGAGTTTCAACAGTATAAACATTTCTTTACACGTTTTCATCCCTACAAAACATAGTCAAGCCCAAATCTGAACCGTGCTCCTCTCCCATAGCCACTCCTCTGTGATATATACAACACATCCCCCAGCTATGGAATCTGCTGCCTTCTGGTGATTTTGTGTGTTTGTGCTGTTTATAAATGAGGCCCCAGGACAGGATTTTTTTAAACTAAACCTCCCCCGACGTATTATATGACCCGCTGCTGCTTGGCACTGCCACGTGCTCTTAATGAACCCTAAGTCTGGCCTCAGATTACAGGCCAGACTTAGGTTAGATTACAGGGCTTTGAGCCAGGGCAGATTGTTATCTGGCTTCTCTACAGAGTTTAATCAATGACTGTATATACTGACTGTATTTTATGTACTGTGTTGTATACTGTAGTTGGCTGAAGGTGATGCTGTGGTTGTTAGTTTTATATTCATGTATAAATGTTATATAAAGATAAGTGATAAATTAAAGGGAAAAAAAACAATACAAAGTGATTTATTGAGGTGTTGCGTGACTATTAACTACGAGAATTGCTTCGGGGCCCTGTGGCACTGATTCTATTAGGAATTTCTGGAATAATACTGGAGGAATGAACACCGTTGTTACACAGACATTCCCTCAACTGGTGTTTTGTAGATTCAAAAATCCCAGTCCAAAATTTCCCAAAATCTGTGTTCTTGTGGGTGGCAATGAAGGCCAGTGCATACACTCAACTTCATACTCATCAAATCATTCAGTGAAGGGGTGTTGAGGGTGGAGTTATCCTGGGAGAGACCACTCCCACCAGGATAGAAATGTTAGGGAAAAGGAAAAAAGTGGTCGGTCAGAGGAACTTTGAATTAATTTGCAGTGACACTTCATTCTAGGGGGACGAGAGGATCCGAAACCATGAGAGCAAAATAATTACTCACCTCCCAGAGAATAACATAGCCAGTATTTCCTTTAAATTGTCACCAGTCTATAGAAGAAGCATGAGAATCATCTTGTGGTTCCACAAACATTTGCTGTATAATTATTTAATATTGTGCTGTCTATGAGGTCATGATTTTGTCTGTTTTTTGTTTATGATTTTTCTAGTCCTGGTTTTCCCAGTGGTTTGTGATACTGATCAAGATTCTGTTAAACCACAGCATGCTCAGAGCAGAATATCCATTTACACTAAAATATCTGGGTTTATAACCCTTATGTGTGTCAGATTTGTTCAGTAATCAATGTTGTGGCTATTTTCCTACAATGACTGAGGATGGGAGATATTTATTTGTATTTAATATTACTAAATGTGTAAAAGTAATGCTTTAGGCAGAGTAAGTCTATCAATACGTGGCTCTGCGAAGCTTTTATATAAGTATATTATATAGACGCTCTCTAGGTGGGAGGGATGATTTTACACTCTTCCCTGTCAATCAGAGGGACACGAGCCAATCATGGGCATCTGTGAGCTCATGCAGGATCATCAAAAAAGATGTGGCTGGCTGGTGTCTCACAGGAAGTATGCATTAGCTATCACTTTCCCCTGCTGGTAGATCGTAGATGTGATAGGAGCTGGATAAAGAAAGATTTGTTAAGTGAACAAATTGGGGAGCAAATGGGACTATATAAAATTATATGTTTCATAATTGTTTGGAATCTGAATGTCATTCACATGCACAAGTTCATCCTGAGAGAAAGTAGAGTGCAATCTCTTGGTTGTGACAAGAGTTCAATTGAAGAAGGGAGTTCCACCGAATTTTTCCACTGTGCTATCACTGTTATCATGCTAACCTAATCATGTGCCGAGACTTGAAAACAAATTGAAATGATTCAATGAAGACTGCGTAGTTACATTCCCAAAATGATTCAGATGGTGATAAGTCGGTGTCACCAAAACAAAGCTTTATATTTTGTGACCTGTGTGTGAATTATGCAAGCAAAGTACAAAAAACGTGTAGTAAATCCGAATAACTCTAGTAGAAGTGCTTGTGAGGTTACAGCAGAGATTATTTCTCCATTTATATGTCCTTACTTGGCTTTATTTTGTCCTAATATACTTGAACTTCCATTGTATTGGGAACACCTTTACACCTGCAAACTCAAGATCAGGCAATGTTTTTCCATGTCCAGTTTGGATGAGTCTGTCTTCAGTGTAGCATCTATTTGCTGTCCTTGACTGACAGGAGTGGAACATGATGTGTCCCATAATATTACACATGTATCCCCGCATCAAGGTTTGGCATATTGTGTGGTCTGAGATGCCTTTCTGCTCAAACCAGTTGTAAAGAGTGATTATTGTGCATACAGTAGCCTTTCTGTCAGCTTGATCGAACTCTTTTGACCTCTCTCTTCTGATTTCACAGAATTGTCACCCAATGGAGGTTTTTTGTTTTGTTTTTTCGGTGTAAACTTAAGGCTGAAAGTAATTTAGAAAATATTCAAACCGACAAGTCCCTGTGATAACATTTTGTCTACATTCTGATGTTTGATGTAAACATTGACTGAAGCTCTTGCCCTGTATCTGCGTGATATAGCGCATTGTGCTGCTGATTGGCTGATTTGATCACTACATCAATGATCTGGTGTACAGGTGTTCCTAATAAAGTGGCCAGTGCGTGTGTGTGTGTGTGTGTGTGTTAGTTCTCATTTTGTAATACTGGAATATTATCAATAGGTATATATTGCACACATTTTCACATTTTGACCATGAAAGGGGACCAAAAAGCGACAAATGCTTGAATGGCCACAAGGTGGCATTATGCTAACGTTTTTGACATTAGCTGTTGCCTGTATGCACTACTATTATCCATTGTACAACTGTGCTACATGTGCCCTTTGAACAAAGGGACGTTTCAAATTTACTATGGACCAAGTGTTTTTGCAAAGAGTAAGAATAAAGAATAAGAATAAATGATGACAGAAGGATGTGTTGTCTTAATGCGACCGTGTTAATGTGCTTACACTCACACACTATTCATAAAAAATTTATTTCCCCATGTGTTTGTGGTTCCGAAATTGCATAACAAATGAACACATCCATTTGAAAATAATTGAACGGGTTTTCTTAAAATTAGTGCAAATTCATGCAAGCAACACACGGGTCGGCTTTGTGAGCGTGTAACCATATCGTCAATCACAGGAAGTTCAAAACTAGCACTGTTTATCCTGCACAAAGAGTGCATTATGCAAGAATAGATCAGCATGTCCCGGCCAGTTCTTTTGATATCCCCGTATTTCAAAGGGAGCGATGTTACTTATTGATTTATGCATAATGTATGAACGCATGTGTAATGTATGCATGTATAATGTATGAAGCTTTCTATTAGATCCATCTCTGAACACCATGTCAGGTTACTTACAATTGTTGTCTTAACAATGTAAACTTTTGATCTCAAAAACTGTAGTATGATTTCTTTTGTTCCCTATGATACTTCATACCACAAATCTGTGACATAATAATAGTATAAAAATGGTGATTTGGCTCATTTGATCAAAAAAGCTTAAGCTCACATCAGCAAGCCAGTGGTTTTTACATAGCTCTAATTTGTCTGGAAAGAAGTGGCCTTTACACTCGATGGTGCTCATCAGAGTCGATCACATAAAACCTTGTCACACAGTCCTACAGTCCAACTCGTTTTACAGTGTTTTACGAATGACGTCCACTCTGTTGTTTATAGCTGGTGTTTGCACACTTTCCACTGTGGTCTTAAAGTGTTCATACTCAGCTTCTTCTTTTTTTTTTGCTCTCATCCTGAAGCCTGGCACATAAATGCCTTAAGAAAAACATTTTAAAAAATCCAAATGCAAATTTGATTACTTAATCTTTTACCCTTGATCATAGTGCATAACTCATACCTCACCCAGAGTTTCCTCTATCAATGGGAGCACTAACTGTATCAAATATTTACTCAAAAAAGGGAAATATATCCTCCACAGTATCCTGTGCTGCTTTGCATGAGTGAGTCTGGATTGAGAAAAAATGTAAGAGAAGAAAATCACTTCCACCTAAAGTCCATTCCAGTCATTTGGTAGAACCTCAGATTGTGCGGATGGTAGAAATCCCTGAGGTTGTTAATGACCTCAGGTTCGACACGCACGTGTGTCCTGCCTTTGGTTTTGCCCAAGCAGTGCGGCTCAGCGCTGCCCTCGGCCTTCTTCAGACATGGGAAGCCCTTGGTCTTGTTGAAGTAGAAATGCTTGTCCGTGATAATGCGCTCCAGGCCTAGGAAGTCCTGCACACGGCCCAGCTCAAAAGCCGGGTCACTGACGAGCCTCTCGCCATGGACAAAGTGGATTTGAGAGAGTGGGAAATAAGCAAGCCAGCGCTCCAGATGCTGGGCGTATAAGCCAATGTAGATCGGGCTCCACAGAGAGTTCACCTGACCCGATGATCTGTTCTTAAACGCCAGGCTTTCAAAGCTGGAGATGCCTGGTGTCTTGGAGGCGATCTGAGTGTAGTCGGAGATGGCGCGGGTCACGGGGTCACGCACCACCACGATCAACTTCACGTCTCTTGACATGGCACGGACACGAGCCGGTGTCTCAACTGTAACAAAGTAACGTGGTGTTTTCTCCATCACAATCTGGCCATCCAGAGCCTTGGGCATCATGCTCCTGAAGAGAGAAAAGAAAGAGAGGTTTAAAATTTAAGTCCATGTTCTCTAATGAACATGATTACACACTAAATATGTTACAGAGATTCCTGTTCCAGTCACATTCCCTTTATTTGCACACTACACTGTCAGAAAAAGTGTGATTGGTTGATTTAGGGTCTGTTTTGTTATGTCCATGTTCAGCAATAAATTTCTTTAGCATGTCACACTTCACAGTGGTGGGAAATGGCTTATATAAAAGTAGTAACTCAGTGCTTTAAGACTAACAAAATTTCTGTTTTTACCTAGCCTACTAGAGGCAATGTTATCATAGAACATAGAAAAGTTCTGAAAAAGAAAAACAGTGTTTAACACACAAATGTTTATATCAGGGGGGCACTGTGGCTCGGTGGCTAGCACGTTTGCCTCACACCTCCAGGGTTGGGGGTTTGATTCCCGCCTCCACGGTGTGTGTGTGTGTGTGTGTGTGTGTGTGTGTGTGTGTGTGTGTGTGTGTGTGTGTGTGTGTGTGTGTGTGTGTGTGTGTGTGTGTGGAGTTTGCATGTTCTCCCCATGCCTCGGGGGTTTCCTCCAGGTACTCCGTTTCCTCCCCCAGTCCAAAGACATGCATTGTAGGATGATTAGCATTGGGTGTGTGTGTGTGTGTGTGTGTGTGTGTGTGTGTGTGTGTGTGTGTGTGTGTGTGGTGTGTGTGTGTGTGTGTGTGTGTGTGATTGGACCCTGCAATAGAATGGCATCCTGGCCAGGGTGTACCCTGCCTTGTGCACATCTGAGATGCCCCAAGTACTTAAGGATCTAAAATGTGAAACTCTGTGTACAGTTATCTGAACAGAGATAAAAAACACCTCACACTGAAAGCCAACAATTTTCTGACTGATTTTATATCAGACTTGTGGCAATAAAATAATTAATTTGTTTGTACTGTTTGCAAATGTCCCATAAGTCACCAGTAAAGGTACGTTAAAGGTTTTCTTAACAATAACTCTGACAGTAGGGAACCAAAAATCACCCATCAGTATTATCCCCAAGAATGGGAAAGGCTTTAAATGCCCATATTTCCATAAAATTACATTTACAGCATTTGGCAGACAAGCATATCCAGAGCAACTTACTTTTTTTATCTCATTTTATACAACTGAGCAATTATGGGTTGAGGGCCTTGCTCATGGGCCCAGAGGTGGACACTTGATGGACCTGAGATTTGAAATCACAACCTTCCAGTCCGTGGTCTAACACCTTAACCACTAAGCTACCACGTCCCCCATAACATATTATTTACATAGCTAATTTATTTAATTAAAAGTGTTAGCTACATATATTTTTAAATTGTAAAAAATGTAGCATAAAAGTCATCAAGACCTGCATTACGGGGTCATCCATTGCTACATAATGAACAGTTAGGAATGGCAGAGAAATTAGACAACTTATTTTTTACTTCTTTCACCCTCTATCCTGTTCTACTCTAGGCTCTGAGATCTGTTTTCCTTACGCCTGGAATTACTTTGCACAATGCAGTATTGATCCGATAAATCACATTACGCCTACAGCATAAGTATTAGATGGAGAGATCAGGGTGGCAGAACAAGAGGTAATGAGGTGACGAGGCTTTTTGTCCTTCTGCCGATCAGCCAAGGGTTGTCAGGCCGGCCGCATCACTTATTGGCTGCAAACGAGAACGAAGACTCGGTTGCTCTCCGAGCTCAACTCTATAAGTGCAATGAGAAGTGCTGCAAGTGGCGCAGATGTGCAGGATACATCAATCAGCTGAGGGTTACAGGCAGATAAGACCAAAAAAAGGAATGTGTGCTTGTGTCTTACTCTCCTCTCTCACTTTGGCCAGCAGATGGGACTCATTTGGCTTAAGTGCCTTGAAGGCCCTCTGGGCTTAATGATCCTCCTGTAGTCCACCTGCTTCAGATAGACTACATCTAACTTTTATATCTTATCATCACAGGTTTTTCAGTGTTTGATATCTGCACTGCATAGAAATGTGTGCAATAAAAAATAACAAAAGCCTCAATGATAAATTAATCATGTCTTATTGTTGCATGAAACAGTAAAGTCAGTACATTTTGTGTGATTTAGTCAAATGCCTAATACCTAATACATGCAAAAGTCAGTACTTTTGGTCTGATTTAGTCAGATCCAATACTTCAGACCAGAAAAAAGGAGAAGTCAACGTATACGAACAGAAATACAATGCTCTCAGCGTTCCTCCTCCCTCTAGCACGGGCTCATACAACGGCCTTGAGTCGATTCTTCAGCCAAACTGCAGTATCAGTGACTTCATCAGGGAAAGCACTTAGCCTAAACACTCGTAGGTTTACCTATGCTTATTATGGAGCCAGCAAGTCTATTAGAGCTGTCCATTAATTATTCACTTACTTCTATTGAAGTGACCTGTTCATACTCTTAGCACAAAGACATCCCGCTCCACCCCAACTAGCACCACCTCAATTTATATTGACAATTCCTGTAGATAACACAAGCGACGTACTTTAATGTACATGTATGTGTATACTGTATGTAATGGAAATGCAGACATGTCGGTAGCCCTCAAGCGCATGGTGTTCTAGTTATACTGAGCACTGAAAGACTGAGACACAAAGCGAGCTGCCAATCAAAAGGTGCAGGCTATTAGCAGCTTCTCATACAAAAGTCACTGATGCGGAATAGATTCTGTGGTTTTTTCAAAGAAAAGCTTGAAGTCTGACATGTGTGTACACCGTGTAAAGAAAGCATTTAAATAAAGTGTTACATTCCCTGTATGGTGTAACAAGCCTTTGAAAATAAATATGTTTGTATTGACGTGTTCAAGGAATTTAATTACTGTTGCCCACATTGCCAACAGCAAGCCTGATCTCAGAGGATTAGTAATACATAGTCTGTTAAGCCTTGGCACAATGTTGACAGTTCTTCACATCACCAACAACAAGATGTACATTCTCTAGAAATGCTGAAGCTTCCCCATTGTTTACCGCATTACTGCGTTGTGCTGTGTGATATCCCACCAGCCCAAAGGAACCAGCAGATAGGTTTCTCCTAATTGAGGCTGCATTTCGGAGCGCTCTCTCCGAGGTATTCTGAATAAACCAAATGGTGCCGGGGGTATTGATCGGGATGGGGGGTATATGGTAATGTGGGTCTCAGCTGGTCTGAGGGATGCAGGTGGAGCATGTAGATGGGCCATTCCACAGCCTCATCAGCTGCCTGCCATGTACACACACACACACAAGCCAATTACTCTGTCTTCTGTTCAGATGTCACATTTTCCTACATCTCTGACAAGAATTTCTGATTTCTGCTTACAAAAGAACTGCATTACATGTTTGGTGATACTTAAGATTTCATACCCTGTAAATGTCACAGAGGAGACTGTGCTCTGAACTAAATATAAACTAATCATGAACATGCTACTTATACAATCACATCAAAAACATCAGAAAACTGCAGGGTTTTTTTTTTTTTTTTTGGAAAATTGTATTAACTTGGAAACGTGTATTTAATAATAACTTCTGAAGTTAAGGTGTCATTTGTTCAATTATTTTAATGTATATGTAGAACTGTCTCAAGAAATAAAAAAAAAAAAGAAGTATCAATAACTAGCAAATACACAATGATGTAAATGATATGATATTGAAAACATTTACTGTATCAAGAAATAAATAAGTTCATGATGGCACTCCTGTGAAATCCAGAGAGTGGTGTGTGTGTGTGTGCGTGTGTGTGTGTGTGTGTGTGTGTGTGTGTGTGTGTGTGTGTGTGTGTGTGTGTGTGTGTGTGTGTGTGTTGGGTTGTTTGGTCCCAGCCAGCCAGCCAATTCGTTGTGTGGTGGCCATTAATGTTCCAGTCAATTGTAACTCTGCCCTGTCCACTTCCTATAGACATCCATCATCATAGAGAGGTGCAGATTACACCCCTCCCAACCCCCATTCACCCCCCACACTCGCCGTGAGGAACCTAATGAGAGCTGAATTATAAACCAAGTGTTAGCCCTTATGGCAATTTCATGAACTATGGCATATTCCTGTTTTCCATCACACCTGCTCCCCTCATACAGACAGAACGGAGACACATCTTAGGAGATATAAGCCATCGAATTGAACCGTTTGTTTAGAATAACACATCTTACATATCACACAACAGCCAAACACATTCAAGCCACAGATACTACGGCTTTGTTTTAATGTTGAACTTGGTTCTAGACTACCTTTCGGCCGTGAATTATTTAAATGTCAAAGTCAAATGATGCCATTTGTACTCAATTTTGGTTCGGCTGCGAGTTTCCATTTCCCTACAAAACACATATCTATAAAACTTTCCATAACACAAATCAAATCCATTACTTTTACCATAGGACTGGCACCCAGCCATTTGGATGTAAATATGCAGAAAATAGTTGTAGTGGTAATATTGAGAGAAAATATCAATAATTCATGACAATCTCAAACAACTCGCCTTGCCTCCAGCACAGACTTATCAAATAGTCATGAAGGAAATACTAAACTAGATTGAGGTGCTAGTGTGAGATGAATCTCACTTCCTGTGTGGCACAATATCACATAACTTGTCCTCGGTTACAGATCTCGCAGAATTACCTGCCAATTATTATTCCACGTCTGCAAAAATGTGTTTATATGCACCCCAGTAAATACTGGGTATAAATTTAAATTTCCGTGTTAATATGTATTTCTATTCATTTCTATGAATTGCAAATGAATTCAGACAATGCAGTGACATTAGATAAGGGATGGTGCATGTGTATGAGAATGCAAAGACATTTTAATGACAAATGAATGTGCTTTTTTTTCCTAGGTGCCTCAGTCCTACAGGTTAAACTCCCCAGTGCCTCCGGTGTGGCAAAATCAATATTATCGATGAGACAGAAAGTGAAAATGTACACCTATGGGTGTTTTAAGGCTCTCTCAGGATCGTGATGCTGACTTGAGAATACACTCAAAGCACATTCCACCTCTTTTCCACACGCACTTAAATGCCTACGTGGCAAAAAAACTAAATTTCCCTGCAGGTTTCCAGGCTGGTGTACCAATATCATGCACTGTTAAGGATACCGTTATGGCAAATTGCTTCCTTACAGGAAAGTGACAGTGTTGCCATGTTGAAACATGAGCTAGTAGCCTGTGTGTGGTGTTATGCCTCAGCAGGATGAAGCCTCTTGTTAATTGTAACTGAATCTGCACTGACCAAAGCTCACTGGATTCATGCTCGCATCAAGCTCAAGGTCAAGCGTCAGGGCAATCGATTGGAAACAGGCCGAGAGCTCAGAACTCCATCTATCACCCCGTCTCATTTACGATCTTATCCGAGCTTTACTGTTGTTTTTTTAATCTCTGCAACAGCCCTTTTCCCTCTTGGATCATGCACCTACAGTTTTTAATCTACTCCTGGTTACATGATTAATGACTGCTTTGCTCCGTAGCATGCTCGTTGCAGGCTGACTTGGTTGCAAGCTCCCCTGACTTTACGAAGTGCCTGGCTCACATCATTATCGCCAGTGGAAAAAGTGACTTGGGTTAAAGATCAATTGAAAGGGCTCACTATAATGTCAAGTGGTGTGGCCATGCTGTGGGGTCCATCTGCTCCTGAAGAGATGACAATCTGCCCCATCTCTGCTCATAGATCTTCTGTGTATGACACAGAGGGTGTCTGTGTCCACATCAAATACCCCCCCCCCCCCATGTATTTATAACCATAATAAATATTGGAGCAAAAAGTATCAAACAGTCAGTCAATTATAGATCAGTTTGGTTGGCGTGATATCAGAATGTCTTATTGTATCATATGTTGCATATGAATAAGGAAAAATAGTAAAACAAATAACTGAAAAATATGCATCCAGCATCACAGGATGTGTAAACTGGATATGTAAAGATTGTGAGAGATTTGTGCATCTGTTATTGTTTAATGGGGGATCAGTTACAATCAAGGTTGAATTATAATTGACAAAGCAATTAGTCAAACAGCCAAAAGGGTTTTGTCAATTCTAAACAACCAGAAATTTATGGTGTTAAATAGGCTATAAAATACTTTGGCATGGATTATTGACTGAATATTCAATGGCCTTTTATTTCATTTTAATGAATGTTTTCACTAAAGTCAGACTGCTACAAATGAAATAGCTTTTTCCTAATGAGATTTGAAAACTGTAACACATCGATCTGTTTTATATATCTGTTATAATCATGGAAAACCTGATATAAACCTGATCAACCATAACGTCACAGAGTCACATGTTTCATCAAACATATATTCTGTGATTCAGAGAAGTTGGAAGCTCTGTCTAATCTAACATCTGCCCCAAAGATGATTAATGTTAAGAATTTATCCTGTGTTGAGGATTGAAACTGGAGAGATTACATTATTCCTTTCTCTCACAGATGCTACTGCAATGTTATTTCCTGTTTCACCTCAATCCTGCAATGTGGACCAGGTGAGCTCTATAGATCTCTCTATATATCTGGAGTTGAGAACAATTTCCTGCTCTTGCACACCTCCAAAACCTGCTCATTTAACTGAATCTGGTGTGGATGGGCAGGAATATTACCGAACTCTGCTGGACTGATATACAGGATCAGAGTTTGGCTCACATGTTCGAGTCTCTGGTGGTGTCTCTCTATTTAACCGAAGCAAGGTCAGAACTTGGCCCTGCATACAGGCCTGCTGTGCACAGGAGAACCCACAATGCTGAAGAAACACCAACAGTGTTTAATTAACACCTACAGTGCTGAATGAATGCTGACAGTGTTATATTAATCCTTAATATGTTGAATTACAGTTATAGTGTTCCCTGTAAGCAAACTCTACATACTGTCAGTCTTACCTTTGCCTTATAATAATATGTTTGTTACAAAAGCTGTTAAATATCAATGTCACAAGAGACCAGTTATTGCATTTAACATAATAAATACAATAAATCCGGGAAATGGAGCCTAACTACCCCAGCTCCAAGATAAAATCGCATCTCTGATATGTCTCTATAGTCCTCTGCAATTAAATAATACAGTTTTGTTATATTATCTGAACTAAATGCCTTGTTGATAAGAGCCTATAGAGTAAACTATAAGAGTACACTATAGAGCACACTGTTAAAAAGCACCTCAGATAAGACGAACTTATTCTGCACATAAACGTTGTCCTATACATGATGCAGTAAGCGCAAAGATGTTTAAAATACATGAAAACACAGAGTATAGGGAACAGTCAGACCTTGGCCATAGCAAATACCAGAAAAGAGATATATTTAGGGGCAATTCTTTTTGGTCCAGCCTTGAAATGGACATCCACTGGTGGTGCTAGAACCATGTAATATCTAAAACCTTCTACCCACCCCATGTCTAACCCCTTCTACCCACCCCACGCCTATCCCCTTCTACCCACCCCATGTCTAACCCCTTCTACCCACCCCATGTCTAACCCCTCTACCCACCCCATGTCTAACCCCTTCTACCCACCCCACGCCTATCCCCTTCTACCCACCCCATGTCTAACCCCTTCTACCCACCCCATGTCTAACCCCTCTACCCACCCCATGTCTAACCCCTTCTACCCACCCCACGCCTATCCCCTTCTACCCACCCCATGTCTAACCCCTTCTACCCACCCCATGTCTAACCCTTCTACCCACCCCATGTCTAACCCCTTCTACCCACCCCATGTCTAACCCCTTCTACCCACCCCATGTCTAACCCTTCTACCCACCCCATGTCTAACCCTTCTACCCACCCCATGTCTAACCCCTTCTACCCACCCCATGTCTAACCCCTTCTACCCACCCCATGTCTAACCCCTTCTACCCACCCCACGCCTATCCCCTTCTACCCACCCCATGTCTAACCCCTTCTACCCACCCCACGCCTATCCCCTTCTACCCACCCCATGTCTAACCCCTTCTACCCAGCCCACGTCTAACCCTTCTACCCACCCTACGTCTAACCCTTCTACCCACCCCACGCCTAACCCTTCTACCCAGCCCATGTCTAACCCCTTCTACCCACCCCATGTCTAACCCCTTCTACCCACCCCATGTCTAACCCCTTCTACCCACCCCATGTCTAAACCCTTCTACCCACCCCATGTCTAAACCCTTCTACCCACCCCATGTCTAACCCCTTCTACCCACCCCATGTCTAACCCCTTCTACCCACCCCATGTCTAACCCCTTCTACCCACCCCACGCCTATCCCCTTCTACCCACCCCATGTCTAACCCCTTCTACCCACCCCACGCCTATCCCCTTCTACCCACCCCATGTCTAACCCCTTCTACCCACCCCACGCCTATCCCCTTCTACCCACCCCATGTCTAACCCCTTCTACCCACCCCATGTCTAACCCCTTCTACCCACCCCATGTCTAACCCCTTCTACCCAGCCAATGTCTAACCCCTTCTACCCACCCCATGTCTAACCCTTCTACCCACCCCACGTCTATCCCCTTCTACCCACCCCATGTCTAACCCCTTCTACTCAGCAAATGTCTAACCCCTTCTACCCACCCCATGTCTAACCCCTTCTACCCAGCCCATGTCTAACCCCTTCTACCCACCCCATGTCTAACCCCTTCTACCCAGCCCATGTCTAACCCCTTCTACCCACCCCATGTCTAACCCCTTCTACCCAGCCCACATCTAACCCTTCTACCCACCCTACGTCTAACCCTTCCGCCCACCCCATGTCTAACCCCTTCTACCCACCCCACGCCTATCCCCTTCTACCCACCCCATGTCTAACCCCTTCTACCCACCCCATGTCTAACCCCTTCTACCCACCCCATGTCTAACCCCTTCTACCCAGCCAATGTCTAACCCCTTCTACCCACCCCATGTCTAACCCCTTCTACCCAGCCCATGTCTAACCCCTTCTACCCACCCCATGTCTAACCCCTTCTACCCACCCCATGTCTAACCCCTTCTACCCAGCCCATGTCTAACCCCTTCTACCCACCCCATGTCTAACCCCTTCTACCCACCCCATGTCTAACCCCTTCTACCCAGCCCACGTCTAACCCTTCTACCCACCCTACGTCTAACCCTTCTACCCACCCCATGCCTAACCCTTCTACCCAGCCCATGTCTAACCCCTTCTACCCACCCCATGTCTAACCCCTTCTACCCAGCCCATGTCTAACCCCTTCTACCCACCCCATGTCTAAACCCTTCTACCCACCCCATGTCTAAACCCTTCTACCCACCCATGTCTAAGCCCTTCTACCCACACCACGTCTAACCCTTCTAACCACTCCACGCCAATCCCCTTCTACCCACCCCATGTCTATCCCTTCTACCCACCGCACGTCTAACCATTCTACAAACCCCACGTCTAAACCCTTCTACCCACCCCACGTCTAACTCCTTCTACCCACCCCACGTCTAACCCCTTCTACCCACCCCATGCCTATCCCCTTCTACCCACCCCACGTCTAACCCTTCTACCCACCCCACGTCTAACCCTTCTACCCACCCCACGTCTAACCCTTCTACCCAGCCCACGTCTAACCCTTCTACCCACCCCACGTCTAACCCTTCTACCCAGCCCACGTCTAACCCTTCTACCCACCCCATGTCTAAACCCTTCTACTCACCCCACGTCTAAACCCTTCTACCCACCCCACGTCTAACCCTCCTACCCACCCCACGTCTAACCCTTCTACCCACCCCACGTCTAAACCCTTCTACCCACCCCACGTCTAACCCTTCTACCCACCCCACGTCTAACCCCTTCTACCCAGCCCACGTCTAACCCTTCTACCCAGCCCACGTCTAACCCTTCTACCCACCCCACATCTAACCCTTCTACCCACCCCACGTCTAACCCTTCTACCCAGCCCACGTCTAACCCTTCTACCCACCCCACGTCTAACCCCTTCTACCCAGCCCACGTCTAACCCTTCTACCCAGCCCACGTCTAACCCTTCTACCCACCCCACGTCTAACCCTTCTACCCACCCCACGTCTAACCCTTCTACCCAGCCCACGTCTAACCCTTCTACCCACCCCACGTCTAACCCTTCTACCCAGCCCACGTCTAACCCTTCTACCCACCCCACGTCTAACCCTTCTACCCAGCCCACGTCTAACCCTTCTACCCACCCCACGTCTAACCCTTCTACCCAGCCCACGTCTAACCCTTCTACCCACCCCATGTCTAAACCCTTCTACCCACCCCACGTCTAAACCCTTCTACCCACCCCACGTCTAACCCTCCTACCCACCCCACGTCTAACCCTTCTACCCACCCCACGTCTAAACCCTTCTTCCCACCCCACGTCTAACCCTTCTACCCACCCCACGTCTAACCCTTCTACCCACCCCACGTCTAAACCCTTCTTCCCACCCCACGTCTAAACCCTTCTATCCACCCCACGTCTAACCCCTTCTACCCAGCTCACGTCTAACCCTTCTACCCACTCAATGTCTAAACCTCAGTACCTAGTCCATGTCTAAGATCTTTTGGGAATCAGTGACAGTAATTAAATGAATTCAGATAAATCAACATTGCATGAATGAACTCCATCATGTAAGGATTTATTAAATTTCAATTTTAAAAATAACCTGGTGGCCCTGAAATTTTCTATCACGGTCTCTCTCTCTCTCTCTCTCTCTCTCTCTTCTCTCTCTCTCTCTCTCTCTCTCTCTCTCTCACCTGTACCAGGTGAGTCCGCGTGCATAGTGCCTATCGAAGAAGTGCGGCTCGGTTCCGAGCGCGCGGATGTCCGGGTGAAGTCTCAGGAACTCGAGCAGCGCGCGCGTGCCGCCTTTCTTCACGCCGACGATGAGCGCGTGCGGCAGCCTGCGCGCGCCCCTCCACTCCTTCTCCTTCATCGCGCCATCCACATCCGCGCCTCCTCCTGCGCTGCTCCTCTTCCTCCTTCTCCCGTCTGCACCGACACCAACGACGCCGAGCGTCCCGTTTCTCTCACCGTAGCGCACGGTTCCCAGCGGCGCGTCGCCGCGGCGACTTAAACCGAAACTTTCCGCCACTTCCGGCGCTTCGCAGCGTCGCAGAAAGTAGAGGAGGAAGGCGCACACCGCACCGAGCCACAGCATGCCTACAAGTTTGGGCACCCAGGGTCTCCCAGGGTCCGGCGGAGGTCCGCGAGAACTTGCCATCCCTCTGAAGGGAGACTGAAGCACGCCATTGTGTTTAAGAAGTTACCGGTTTAACTTTAAAGCGCCGTGAAAGTGAACGCCACCGAAAAGTGCGGAGTGTCTCCGGGTCCATGTCTGAGCGCCGCCGCCTCAGCGGAAAGAGAAGAGAGTTGGGGGGAAAAACAGAACAAAAGATGATAGAATAAATCACAATAAATAAAAACACAGCGCTTGTTCTGAGTGATCTCTCTCTCTCTCTCTCTCTCTCTCTCTTTCCCCGGGGAATTACTCTGCTTGTGCTGCACTCCTTTGACCGAGCGCATCTTAACGCTCCCGTTGATTGGAGGTCGCAGCTGAAGGCGTGTTTCATCCCCACTGTAGCCTACTTACACATTCAGAACCAAAGCAGGGAATGTGTGTTTTTTTTTTTAATAAATAAATAAATCCGCTAAATAAGATCACCCACATTACCAAATTAACAATAATAGATATGTCTAATAGTTCCGAATGAATACCTACAGTACTGAATTCAAAGGATTTCATCTAAATACACCTATAGTACTGAATCAAAACCCACAGAGCAAAAGTAATAATAATATGTGTCAATTAACACCTACAGTACTGAATTAACTCATAGAGTACTGTATTAACATTGATAATGCTGAATTGCTGAATTAATGCAAAGAGTTGTAAATTAACACCTACAATACTTAATTAACACCTACAGTACCAAATTAACACTGATAGTTGTGAATGAACACCTGCAGTACTGAATTAACACTCATTGTTCTCACTTAAACCATGCAGTACTGAACTATGACATACATTAATAAAGTAACACCTACAGTACTGAATTAACACTCATTGTTCTCACTTAAGTCATACAATACTGAACTATGACATACATTAATAAAGTAACACCTACAGTACTGAATTAACACTCATTGTTCTCACTTAAACCATACAGTACTGAACTATGACATACATTAATAAAGTAACACCTACAGTACTGAATTAACACTCATTGTTCTCACTTAAGTCATACAATACTGAACTATGACATACATTAATAAAGTAACACCTACTGTACTGAATTAACACTCATTGTTCTCACTTAAACCATACAGTACTGAACTAAAACATACATTAATAAAGTAACACCTACAGTACTGAATTAACACTCATTGTTCTCACTTAAACCATACAGTACTGAACTATCACATACATTAATAAAGTAACACCTACAGTACTGAATTAACACTCATTGTTCTCACTTAAACCATACAGTACTGAACTATGACATACATTAATAAAGTAACACCTACAGTACTGAATTAACACTCATTGTTCTCACTTAAACCATACAGTACTGAACTATCACATACATTAATAAAGTAACACCTACAGTACTGAATTAACACTCATTGTTCTCACTTAAACCATACAGTACTGAACTATGACATACATTAATAAAGTAACACCTACAGTACTTAATTAACACTCATTGTTCTCACTTAAACCATACAGTACTGAACTATGACATACATTAATAAAGTAACACCTACAGTACTGAATTAACACTCATTGTTCTCACTTAAACCATACAGTACTGAACTATGACATACATTAATAAAGTAACACCTACAGTACTGAATTAACACTCATTGTTCTCACTTAAACCATACAGTACTGAACTATCACATACATTAATAAAGTAACACCTACATTACTGAATTAACACTCATTGTTCTCACTTAAACCATACAGTACTGAACTATGACATACATTAATAAAGTAACACCTACAGTACTGAATTAACACTCATTGTTCTCACTTAAACCATACAGTACTGAACTAAAACATACATTAATAAAGTAACACCTACAGTACTGAATTAATACTCATTGTTCTCACTTAAACCATACAGTACTGAACTATGACATACATTAATAAAGTAACACCTACAGTACTGAATTAACACTCATTGTTCTCACTTAAACCATACAGTACTGAACTATGACATACATTAATAAAGTAACACCTACAGTACTGAATTAACACTCATTGTTCTCACTTAAACCATACAGTACTGAACTATGACATACATTAACTATGACATACATTAATTCAGCACCTACAGTACTGAATTAACACATAAAATACTGAAGTAACGGATATAGTCTTAAATTTAAGACATACAGTGATGAATTAATACTGACAGTTCTAAATTAACATACACAATAGTGAATTAATATTCCATTCCATTGTCTGTACCGCTCATCCGATCTATCATCGTGTCACAGGGAGCCTGTGCCTATATCAAGGCAGGATACACCCTGGACGGAGTGCCAATCCTCCACAGGGCGCACACACACACGCGAATACACACTACAGGTAATTTAAAGACTCCAATCAGCCTAGAAGCATGTCTTTGGACTGTGGGAGGAAACCCACCAAGCACAGGGAGAACACAAACTCCACACACACAGTGAGCAGGAGCGAGACTTGAACCGAGGACACTGTAGGTGTGAGGCGAACATGCTAACCACTAAGCCACCGTGCTAAACACCTAAAGTACTGAATTAACCCTAATAGTTATAAGTGTTTACAGTGCTGAAATAATATCAACAGTGATCAGTTAACATAATAGTGTTGGAATAAAGACCAGCATCACTGAATAAACCTACAGTGCTGAATTAACAGACATAGCACAACTGACAATTAACGTTAAAATTAAGTAAATTAAGTGATATTCAAGACCTATTTGGCTGAATCAAGACTTTTGATGATGAATAAACAACAGTACAGCATTATAGTGCTGTGCTAACACGAACAGTGCTGAATTAACTTTATACTACTGAACTAACCCCAAAAGTGCTGAACTCATATTATAGTGTTCAACTAACACCAGCAGAGCTACATTTACATCGAACTAACACCAGTAGTGCTGAATTAACTTTAATTCAACCGAACTAATACCAACAGTGCCGAACATTACAGTAGTGTTCAATATTAGCAGTTCTGAACTGACAAAACAAAACAAAAGCAGTGTCAAGTTAATATTATAGTTAATGAACAGCTACAGTGCTGAATTAACACCAGTAGCGATGCATAGTATAAATGCATAAAGTCACAGTGCTGAAGCATCAGTAACTGTGCTGAATTATCACTGACATTGCTGAATTCATATTTGCAGCAATTAATCAGCATATGCTGAACAGCTACATTGTAAAATTGAGAAACACCATTACTGAATTAACACCTATACTTCTAAATTAACTCTTTCAATGATCATACATTCCAGTAGGAATTTTTGTGTCCCCAGACATGCACTGGACCTTCTGCCCCAGACATTTTTTTTCTCCTGGACAATATTCAATTCTCAGGTTCTCCTTTGACCCTCTTTCTACTAATTGATCCCTTATAGAGTCCCAAAGCATAAGATGAAAACATATTTCTTAAAATGTGAGGCTAATTAGTCACTAAGAAAATCTCTGGTTAATCAAACACAGACACACAAAGGCCAGGATGTTCTCCTGGTCAAATATTTTATTCTGATACATAAGAAACAGGAACCATTTGGATTTGTTTGTTTGTTTGTTGACCAGAGTGATGGGGATGATGTAATTGGTGAAACCACTTCTTGCAGAATCAAAAACCCCTGAAGGTTTGAAAGATCTCAGGGTGGAGTTTCTGCATTGTGTATCACTTATATGTTGTCATTCAATACAGTTATTCATTCATTCTTTCCAGGATCTGTGTGCTGTAATTCTGGCAAATGCATTTGTCATCAGCATTCATCATCATGGTCTCACAAAAAAGGCCAAAAAAACGTTAGCCTTCACAGAAATGAATGATAATATCTATAAACTAAATATCTAAAACCTCTATCTATCTTAGGCATGTCCTACAGTGACATGCTGTTTATGATTCTATATAATCTCCACATAACGTATATAATACATTGCATGGCCACTGGTGGTGAATACATCTGCTGTACATTGTGATTTATTTTTGTTTCCATTCTCAGGGACCAGCTGTGTCCACACCAGGGTCAATAGGTCACATGTATCCACTTCTTAATAGTGATGATATGTGCTATATAAACCCAATATCACACATGGAGCATTTTATTGGTTTTCTAATATTATATATTACGTACTATTTGTACGTTTAGTGATGCCTTGATGTAATATGAAATCTATAAATAAAATTTTCAGATGGCTGTAAGCACACTTAATGGCTTTCTAGAATCCCTTGGACTTGGAGACAGAGGTGACATAAAGCATATGATCATATTTTAAATGGAATGGTTTGGTGCCTGAAAACATTAATTTGCAATGAAGGCTGTTATGTATGATATGATTCACAGAAGGACTGGATGTAGGCACATTTTAAGGAATATTGTTGGTTCTGTTGAGTCTGTGAATGAAGATTAGGAGGCTGACATGCTTGGAGGTGAATGATCACCAATTACCTGTAATAAGAACTGAACAGCAGCTGTTTCCATTGCCTTTTTAAGAATTTCTAGTTACACCAGCTCATAATGCAGCTGACCTTTGCGTAAAATGAATTTTCCTGTTTATTTTATCAATGAAAGTAGTTTCCAAGGATGAAAACAAGGTCAGCTGAGCAGTTGGGTGTCTTTTGTGTGGAGTACAAGAGCAGATTGTTGGATGATGAAGTATCCGTCTATAAAAGTGTGACCCTGAGGTCAGGGCCAGTGAGCGGCACAGGTGATTTATTTCCTACTAAGGCCAAAGCAATGTTTTTATGAAACCCTAATGAGCACTAAGGCTTTATTTGTGCTGCACCATATTGTGCTACTGCACTCCGTGTCTTAAGATAACAGTGGCCATCATCCTTAGTGCTGATGATTTCATTCTGTAGAAACTACAAATGATGCAAGGTAACATTCCTTTCCCAAGTTGTGTTTCCAGCACTGGTGTATGCACCAGTAGGCAACAAGATTACGGATGCAGACAGTTAATCTTGTGAAAGATGGGGCTGTCCAACAGTAGAATATAAGGAGCAGCGGGTGTTACTTCAATTAGAACTTTTTCTGTACTCAGCCCACGCATTTTGCTTTAAGCAGTCTTCTTATTAAAGAAGAACTCTGCGATTTGTGCCGCACATTGCATTATCTCAGCCATTTGAGATGGGATTAAAACAAAATGGAGCTGTAGAAATAAGATGACAATTTATGCAGACTATTAAAAAAGTTTTGTGTTTTTTGCTAAATACCCTTACAATTCACATAAGTAATATGTAATCAGGAAGGATCATAAGGAGAAATAGCTCTAATTGGGCAACATGCAATAGATAAAACTCATTAGCAATAGGCAGACAAGCACACATCTTGCTCTCTAATGTATATTTAAGATAGCTGATACACTAGAGTGTCTTCTGTGTTTGCAGTGGTGGCTAATAGCTGTTTAAAATATCTTTTAGCTTGCCCTGATGAGTAGCAAACTGAATCTATATGAAACAGACAGTGAAAGAAATTCGAGGCAAAGGTCTAAGTAAAGAAATTCTGCAAAGAAAAAAAAAATGTAAAAAACATTTCTACATATACAACAGCGACTACAGAGATTAGTGAATATTAATGAATGGAATCAAATCAATATTTAGTGTAATATTTTTTTTCACACAACTCAGAGCCACGGTTCTTCAGGAGACTATCACACTTGCATCTGTTTCTGCAGATAAAACCAGGCAGCCTTCAATATATTAAATTTTATTATAGTTTTAATATGAAAACTAATCTATCGCTTAATAAGCTATTTTCTTTAACATAATTCAAGCATTTCTCTATTACATTTATTATTGTATATATAAAATTTGGTTTTTTTTAAGTAAATATTTAAAAACCTGCAAATTCTTACTGACACAATCATAAAAAAAGACATTTTATTTATATGTAAAACAATAAATAAATAAATACATTAATTGATTAATTGGTTGATTAATGTATTAATTAACTGGATGTACCTAATTAATTGTATGTAAAGATGAATGAATGAAAATTTCTATGACTTTCTATGGTCCTGTAATTTTAAAGAATTAAATAAGAAATGTAGCAAGGCAGGATTTACGGCCTTTTTGAAACGTGTGTGGTCTGTGCAATAAATCATCCTTACTTTTCTCATTTCTCCCATTATGCTATGGCAGATTGCCTTGACACAGCTGTAACTTTTATGGGACAGGCTTCAAGGAAGAGGCCACATTGTAAAATAACTGGCTGTGAAAAGACATGGTACATTACATTTTAATAAATAAAATACATTTTCATTATTTTATTGTTATGGATTTCAGATGTTCAGTCAGAAGTTCGATTATTGTTAAGAGAAGCGTATTAATGTATACTTAGAGAAAAGTCATCTCCATGGCAAGCATACTTAGAGTTCATATTTGCTACTAGTATGTCAAATTAAGACCGTAATACTCATAAAACATACACTAGCTTACATTTCCTATAGACGCGTAGCCAAGTACACTTGTAGAGAGGTACACTAGATGCCAGATATTATACCTTAAAAGTAAATATTATAATAAATACAGTAAGTATAGTAACTATACACTACTTAAGTAACTATTACAGTAAATAAGGTAACCATATCCTATAAAAGTAAATATTATAGTACATATAGTAACTATAAAAGTAGTAAATAAATTAACTGTAAACTTTAAAAGTAACTATTATAGTAAAGGAAGTAACTTTACACTATAAAAGTAACCGTTATAGTAATTATGGTAATTACACATTATAAAGTAACTATTATAGTAGAGAAAGTAACTTTACACCATAAAAGCAAATATTTTAGTAACTATTTGTTACTTGTAATAAGGGAATGAAATTTGTTTCTAATAAAATAAATATTCAGGTCCACATTAAATTATTGCTTTTTATATATAAGTAAGTTATTGATTTTTATTTTCTATCTCAATGAGAGCTTAAAGTATACATTCAATATGTAGACTGCTGAGTAAAGTACACTCACTATATATTGTATATCAAGCTATTGTACTAATTGCCTTTATAAAGAATTCTTCAGACTACAAATAATGCAACGTACTATATTCGTTAAATATTTATTAAACATTTTTCTCCCAAATTTTGATTTTTAGCAAAAATTGAACTAATGTGTTGTAACTGACAAGGCACTCCATATTACAAATCTGGGAAATGGTGTGTGATTGTTGATATGGCGAAGGTTGGTTTTTTTTGGTGTTCAGAGGAAACAGAGGCTGGTGAGGGTACATCCAGCTTTATAGTTCCTATAACTTCAAAGATAACACAAATAAAGTGTCATGGGCAATCCACAACATTGAATATAACAATAAACCAACAGTATGTATGACTTGCAAATCTTTAAAAAATGAAATGAATAATAACGTTGGCAAGCTGCATGGTATGCAAGGAATAAAACACTTCTGGACAAGCTGTTGGCATCACCATATCATCATATTAATTACTTTCCCATAACAGTATGTCCTGTTGTAATTTATTACTTTGTTAATGCACTTGTATTTTAATAAGACATGGAATTTCATAATAGTATCTTACAGATAGTTCATATCGAGAGCCATTTGTACATAGAGTTTATTTTCTATCACAGCTGTTGCTCATGAGAACATGATACGAATCAATCTGTCTCACAGGACTGGCTCCTTGGATTTATTGTATTTCTGAAGCAGCGCTGCATTTATTTCAGCTCCTTAGGTCAGTGCTGAATTGCTTTTGTTTAGTTCTTCTTTGTGTCATACTCCTGCTGCTAGTCTGACGGCCAGACGGTGGGCTAATTGTTTAGGGCGATGCTAATCAGCTGCACCACCAACATGACATGACATCTCCATTTTCCAGTCAGATGTAATTAAGTTATTTACACCCAGTTACAGCTCAAAAAAACAAATTAGAAGATGAGAATCTCACTTAACAACAGCCCGGTCTTACACCTTGTCTCAAAAGGCATCCGGGGATAAAGAGACTTGAGATCTGAGGCAGTTCCAGATACATGTGTCTCATAAATTAACATAATCCCTTTGTGCAAGTGTGTTGTCTTATCCCATCTCCCCACTCCAGAGAAGTTTAGCCACAAAAACAATCGGATCAGCGAGAGAGAGAGACAGAGATTACTACCTGCTGAAAGGCCGACCTGATTCCTATCCATCCAGAACGCGTCTTGTATCGTTGTTTAATAAGACTGCTGTAAATTGTAGGGATTATGGATCACTTTAGCAGGGGTTACAGAGGTTCTATGGGGTGAAACATGATAACATGTGGCTAATCCCAGACAAATCTGCCTACATTTGTTCCTGGGATTAGTGAGTTTTGAGATAAGGGCTTGTAGTCTGTTGCATTCACCTTCCATGTGGCTCTTAATATCCTGCGCTAAACCACTTCCCGTGTCCTCATGTATGTTTTGTAAATGTCGTCTAGAATGTGTTTTATAATCATGAATAAAGAAAAGAATGCTTGCTTTTTATTTGCCATGACCTGACTATGAAGCACAAAGCAGGTTGCAAAATATGAACAGTTCATATAAACAATGTGCATCTTTTATAGTTCTCTGCGTGAATCTCCTAAAGTAAGTCTCAAGGACGGACTTGAGTTTATTCAGGAAGGTAAATAAATTATTAGGGACTTTTGGGAACAAAGACATTTTACTAAAAGAAGAACATTATTCTTTAACAATAAATTATGCCTTGGGTGAAATACAAGTCTGATTGCTGGTGTGAATTATCTAACGTAGGTAAAATATAGGGATTGATTCTACTTCCTTGGATTAACACACATTCTGTCCTGTGAGCATACAGCTTACCGAGCTCATCCTGCACTCACGCTAGCTTTTAGTGAAAGAGAAAGAGGGGAATATTGGTTTGTGGTGAAATAATAAACCTACGTAACAGCGATGCATTACTGAGAGCAGAGGAAGCAGCACCAACATCAGACTTCAGATCAAATGCATTGTGTCTTTATTTCAATCAATTCAAAGGTACATTTGAACTGTGCATTTACACCCCACTAGCCCTGACCACAAAATGGAGATGATGCCATTGCATTAGATGGCCAGGGATATTGGCAGACTTGCAATAGATCATCAAAATATCTTGATGCCCCATCAGGGACCAGAACCACCAGCTTTCATATCACTAATGTATGAGTTGTCTCTAGTGAGACGTGGTCCAGTAGAAAGCCTAATGCACTCTTGTTCGTGACATGTTGGATTGGCCAGCTATGTTGTAGATATTGCTGACTGTGAAAAAGAACATTCCTGAAAAAATCAGATCCGGTTTAAAAACAGAAGATTAAGACGATTTTGTTAACAAGTTTCGACACATCCAGGCTTTTGGCTCAAATAGATAATTCATAATGAGTTGTTTAATTGGTGCTACTCCTCTGTTTCCCTCTGACCAGATAGCTTTAGGCGGATGACCCTTTTCATTTAGTCTCAAGGGTGATGGAGTCATTGTTTTTAATGGATGTGATCAACACCCAGGTCACATGGCTGGAGGTAAACATGCCTCATTGTGTTTACTTTTACGACACTGATTGATGTATAGCAAAATCTTGGTGAATCCAGTCAATTTTTCTCCTAACACTAGACCTATGCTGATTAAATATTATTTAAGAGTTCAACTTTCACACAATCTTGTTGCTTACATTATGGCAGACTTTCTGCTTTTCATCACTTTTTCATTGTGTTCATTGTGTTTATCTCCTTGTACCTGTACCTATTGTATATGCCTATTGTATATTGTACACATCACAAACCTTGTCTAGGCTTAAACTCAGTCCTGCTAGGACTCCCCCAAATCTCTCCCCCACTCCATCCCCACATCTCCACCCATTTCTCCTGTCTGTATATACGCATGTGTGTGCAGACCAGATGTAGATGGTATATTCCCTCTGAGACTAAAGCACCATCTGACTGAGCTGTGACATATGCTGTCTGACCCTAATGGACATCAGACGTCTCCCCATTAACCAAACATTATTGATAAAAGCTCTGGCAGCTATTTGATCATCCAATTCTGCGTTATGTTTTATATCAATTTGATAAATGACACTGTCTGATGGAATCAAAGCCAAATCCTGTGAAATCTGTGAGCAGGACTATATACTCTATTTATGTATAGATAAATGCCATCTATCTATCTATCTATCTATCTATCTATCTATCTATCTATCTATCTAATCTATTTGTCTGTGTGCACAAGCTTAGATATAGATATCACTCAGTTTACCTACTTCTAATGAATACCTGTAAATATTATTATGTATCTGTTACCATTTTACAACCTCACAGACTTGTTCTTCTCCACCAGTAGACTACATGCCTAGTGAAGAGTGAGAGTATATATATACAAAGGCCTTTAAGCAAAGCCATGGCCAAGACAAGACCGAGGCTTTTTGTTCTCCTGCCCTGTTTCTGAATCATGTTTTTTCATGCTCCAGCCCATAACAAGTTTTGGATCAGTGATCTTGAAAAGAGCATGAGGCCGTCTGTCGTGTTTCTATTGTCAGAGAGCTCTATGTGACATGCCATCTTTGCATACAAGATTCATTTTAACCATTTGAATGTCATTTTGTTCTTTAAACTAAACACAAAGGTGCCTGGTGTTGAGTTCAATTTTTTAATAATATATGTAGGTCTCATAATTGTTGTTTCTAATATTTAATGTATTTATATATGCATGGTCTACAGAATATATTTCAGATTTATTATTTATTTTATGTATCATTTTATATTTATGAGTGGCGCTCTTTGTCCTGCACTCTTTGTATTGAAGTACATTATGAAAATATAATGATTAGTAATTCAAGGTTAAGGTTCTATATGGTAAACATGAGTTTCGGTTATAAAAGTGGTAGCTTACTAGTGAAGGTGTTGGACTACTGATTGGAAGGTTTTGAGTTTGAATCCCAGGACCACCAAGCTGCTATTGATGGGCCCTTGAGCAAAGCCCTTAACCCTCAATTGCTCAGCTGTATAAATGAGATAAATGCAAGTTGCTCTGGATAAGGGCATCTACTAAAATGTCATAATGTATTATTTACATACCATTCAACATATGTTTTACAGTAAAATATTATTTAAAAAGTATACAAAACTTCTTAGGGCTATCATCGGGAAATATCTACAGGAAACAGGAAAAGGTTAAAAAATTTTGAGCAATGCTATAGCCTTCCACGGCTGGGGAACAAAGGAACAGAATTGGTTGCGGAGAAATTATGCACCTTGTGCATTCCTGTGAATAATGTTTTGTAAGTTATCTCTGTCTTTTTCAGAACATTTTCATCAAAATAACCAACTACAAGCATATAGCTAAGAGTAAATTGTGTATAAGAAAGGCTGCATAAAACAGACAAGCAGTAATCCATATCCTGCGTAATCCTGATAAATAAAATACAAACAAGCATATAGCATAAAATGCACAGAAAATGATCACAGTTTTTTATTTTTTAACATTACTCTCTACATATTCTGTTAGATAACCTCTTTAGTCTGTGATAGCTTATAGCATAAATATATTATATGCTGTCACACATGGAGACAGATGTACTTGTACTGTATATTGAACTGAACATTAAACTGACGATTGGTCTCTTAATAACTTAATACATTTCTTCAAATTTGCCTTCTCTCAGGATATTGAGCTCACAAATCCAAGCCAATGAGATTTTCTTTTCATAGTGACAGGACCGGCTGCTTCAGTGAGGCCTCAGAGAGACAGCAATACATTTTGAACATTTCACAAATTATGATGCAGGGAGGAAATTCATTTTAATCTGTAGCACATTGGCTTTCTCAATGTCTCCACCTTGGTAAAATATGAGAGCTGTAATGTTGCTTGTGTGCTTTGTGTGGAGGTTCGTCGCCAATAAGTCGGACCTGAGTTCTGCAACACCGTTGTTGAGGTCCTTGACTCTGGACCAAAGAAAGCTGATATCCTGGCTGCAGAATTACCAGAAATACAAAGACTTCTTTTCTTATGTCAATCAAATACCTTGCATTAAAGCATAGATTTTAGAAAGAGTCTTGCTTTCTATTTTGTACTCAAACCTAAACACACCCCCTCTATTGAAGTACACAACACATATAACTAGAATTTGATAAGTTATGTCAGAATAAATATCTTAGATGTCTTTGTTGGACTGAAATATGGCATCTTGCTATGATATACACACTTCAAGCCTGAAGATTCGATATGGAACAAGAGATTGGTTTTCTAGCCTAGTCTTAGGAATGGAGTCAATAAGCCCACAGGTTTGAGTAGGTTGAGCTTTTTACCAGCACAGATTATTCTGTAGATAAGAGGGTCATCATAGGGTCACCAACTCAATCACTCTTCATGAAGTCAATAGCAGCATCCAGCACACGCGGCATATCCCTGAGGGCTGGAAAACCGAATAATAAAACTAGTTTCTCTCCAACCTTGTAAATCATATTAAAAATCCTGTGTTGCTCTAAGCAGTAACTCAGATATTAAACTCTATACATATACTGTATCTTTATGGCATAAAGGTACATTCTGAAGGTCATAAAAAGATAACTGCTGTATTTATATATACAACACAATGCCATAAAAGACATACAGAATGACATATAACTCAAAACTACATACAGAAATACTCTTTTACAATGAGAAACATTTAAGTGAGGTATTCCAGCAGCCTCATTTTGCCAGAATAAGCTTCGATGACTCCGAGTCCCAGGCTGTGCCCAAGCCCCTTCTGTTTCATTAGCTACTCCTCCCTTTTCACATTAAAGCCCCAATTTAATTTCAGCATGGGGAGAATGAGTTGCTAGCACACCAGCATTCCAGCAGCAAAATCTTTTTTTATGGCCTTGAATAGCGAGAGACCTAATGACCCCCTCTAATTACACAAAGTCAATATTGTTGAATTCTAATCCTATCCCGATCTGAACAGACTGAGAAATGGCTGCCGAGGTCCACTGGTTCGGAGCTGCTGCCAAAATGCTGTGATCGCTTTGCCTGTGTGTGTATTTCTGTGCTTTGTTATGGGCTGGAAATCTCGCCTCATATAATTGCCATCATCACACTCACAATATCCTGTTATAAGTTCTCAGTACTGCTTTCTTTTTTCTCCTCGGAGAAATAAATAATTACTGAAAACCTTAGTTTTGAATGTCTGATAATATTTGAGCCTTTCTGTATGTTTTACAGAGTATTCCTGATCATATAGGACTGTTTGTTTGTATGTTTATTGTTTCTTATGTTCTGTAAAGCTGCTTTGAGACAATGCTCTTTGTTAAAAGCGCTATACAAATAAAATTGAATTGAATTGAATATATCTGTATCTATATCTCTATATCTGTAGCCTTCTAGATCTGCACTACATGCATTTAAATTAGGCTACTATGTGGTTTATATTTTGGGCAATAAATCCAACTAAAAAATAATAAGTGCAAGAGCAGGATTTTAAAAAAAAAAGCTTAGAGTCTTGTGCATGTCTCTAATTAATATTTAATGAACTCGAGTGATGTAGCTGAGGTTTCAGAGCCAGAATTCACCTGCCTTGCTGACAATGCTGGTCTTTTTCCCCCCAGTGCTTTCCTCTGTTTCCAGTGTTTAGTGCTGGGATTCCCAAAATTTTGGGTCTGTGTGGTGTCATCTGATTTACAAACAGGGTCATGAAAGAAACTCCTCTTTTTGTGAGTGAACTTCCCTCTCGATATTACCAAATATCAGTCTAACTATAAAAATGGCTGCGATTTGGAGATAGTACTAGGAGTCATATTCAAACGAGACACATTTAAAGTAAAAGTGAAGGAATTTGAAATTTTCATCCACCTACCTTCATTAGTTCCTCAATAAAATTGATTGACTTTGACTCGATGGTAACAGAACAGAAAAGAGCCCTGGAGACCTGGAGCCCTATCAGGGAACAAGCTCCAGACACACTGGATGGGGTGCTAACCCCCTCCAAACAAACACACACACCCTATAACACATGTCTTCAGACTGGTGGAGGAAACCAGAGTACCCAGAGGAAACCCCTGAAGCACAGGGAGAACAGCTTAGCACACACACGGTTGAGGCAGGAAATGAACCACCAAACTTGGAGAGCCACCCACTAAGCCATCTGATTTAGCAACATGACTATAAATGATGATTGTCAATGGACATTATGGTCCCCTTTATGAGACTTGTAGTTGTCATTTACTGTATATTACTAAAATACATACATACAATACTAAAATATATGAGAAAATATATAACAATATTTCCTCAGTTATAAATCTGAAAAGAAAAAACATGTAGTATAGTCAAGACTTAAAGAAAAAAACGTTTGGGAACGTTTGGTTTAGTGGTAGAATTTGTATTTAACTTTTTTTTATATAATAATAAAATCATTTATTAAATTTAAACTTTCATTTTATAAAATTGTAATTGTAAATCTTGCCCAGATCATGACTGAGAAATGATCCCATCATAGTGGGAGTAATGGCAATGTTCCAGCAGGTGAGATGTTGTCATCTTGTGAATGGGTCTGTACGTTTGTTATGGATATTTGGCCGTCATTTATTTGTAATGTTCATTCATCTCAGGCGTCATTGGACATCAAGGCAGGATACACCCTGGACGGAGTGCCAACCCATCGAAGTGCACACACACACTCTCTCATTCACACACTACGGACAATTTAGAGATGCCAATCAACCTACAATGCATGTTTTTGGACTGGGGGAGGAAACCTAAGTACCCGGAGGAAACCCCTGAGGCACGGGGAGAACATGCAAACTCTACACACACGGTGGAGGTGGGAATTGAACCCCCCAATCCTGGAGGTGTGAGGCAAGCGTGCTAACCACCAAGCCACCGTGCCCCCCCATTTGTAATGTGTAATGTGTAATGTGTGATGTGTAAAAGGTCTGAGTAAAATCTCAAATGGCTATGTGCCAGAAGTGCCTTGGCAACACATTAGAAAAAAAAATAAAAAACACATACTTCAGTCCAATACAGCTGTCCTCATCTGACCTGCCATGACCACGAACGGATCCTGTGCTGGATTAATGGAGGGAAAAATAAAAGCAAATCCCTTTTATTGTGCTATCAGCGGATTTACAAAAGGATCTCTTCCTGAAGTAATTTGTGCATAAAGATTAGTACATTAGTGCAGATTAGTACAAGTATATACTTGGTAACACAGGAAGACTTTCCAGACATTCAGTCTATAGACAAAGTACCAAGCTACATTCAGGAAAGGATTTGAGGGTAAATCTAGTATGTATATAATTTGTATTAAGCCTGTCTAACACAGTAAGATCAATTCATATCCCCCCCAAAAACTGTAAACAGTATAATATTATGCAGACAACGTGCATCAAACTGCATCTAGCATTTGGAAAGAGATAATAACAATTGCACAAATAAATATTCTATAATTTTGGTGTTTAAAATGAATCCCATTATTACTGTTTCCTTTTTCTTTGACTTACATCAGTAAATGCTTATCGTAAAATAGTTTACTATTTATAGAGTTTTACTGTCTATAGAGTTTATACTGTAGGAAAGGAAGCTGATGAATCAGAAATCTACATCATTTCTTTCTTTTTAAGTTTAAGACCTGTTTAAGATCAGTAAGATTATAAATATCATACCATTACATCAGCATCTCTGTCTGCATATTTAATATATACCTTAACAAGCCATGAATCTGAGCAATTCAGTGCAGCAGAGAACATAATTCACTAGTCTGATTGTCCAGGAGCAGACATTGAAAGCAAATATGAGGAAGCATATCGCCATTTGTGAGGCTCTGTGGGAGGACACCCGGTGGATCCTCTCTGTCCAAATGGAGTGATTAGGCCGCCTGTCATCTCTGTCATAATGTGAGCTCATTAAGGCAATTAATCACAGTAATTAGTGCACGATCATTAACGCAGGTCTAATGACACATGCAAGAGTAACAGCGACTTGAATTGCAGCAGCTGCTGTCATAATCGAAATGAATTCTTCAAGGGCTCTTTGTGTTACTCATGCTAGATACAAGAGAGAGAAAACACTCGTTACACTTTCTACATGGTGTGTGTGCTATGGCGATAAATACACCGGGGTGATTTGAAATACTCACAATCACGATCCCTTAGTTCTCACAAAGATGTGGTTTGAAACGGCAGAGAGGTGGTTGTTTACACATATGCATTTATCTATCATTATGATTAAGTTCTTAGCTGTGGTTGGAAACTGGAGCAGCTTGCCTCAATAGTCACATTATAACTCTCATTTCTTATTAAATATACCTAAGATATGTCTGGGTTTAATTTTCTTAAACAAATCTACGCCATGGTTACTGTATGTACTTAACAAAAGAATCAATAATAAAAAATGTATTAATTAATTTAAAAAAAACCAGAGAAAAGAAGCAATGTAGCATTGTCAGTGTTTAAATCTTCAAGGCGGCACATGCAGGCAGGTGTGTAATCTCCCACTGTGCTTGATTTAGGAGCTGAAATCGGATGTTCACATTCCCAGAGCAAAGGAACCATTAGGCTTCATGCAGCATCACTCCTGTAAATCACTGCGCTGTCAATAAGTGTAGCGCTTACATATTAAAAAAAACTGCTCACATTCTCATAGGAGCGCCTGCCGGTGATAAAATCTATCCCTCGGTGGTAGTTTCTGCATTAGTCATTCCTGCACCTCCAGCTCCATCACTCCACACACACAATCATCTACTCAGTGCTTTTTAAGAAGGCTATTTATCCCAGCCTGCATAGCGAATTCACGGTTCAAGAAAAGCACTTGTACTTGATTGAGGTCTGAAAACATTGATGTATTAAGGATTATATGACTGATATCAGGGGGCATGGTGGCTTAGTGGCTTAGTGGTTAGCACGTTCACCTCACACCTCCAGGGTTGGGGGTTCGATTCCCACCTCTGCCATGTGTGTGTGGAGTTTGCATGTTCTCCCCGTGCCTTGGGGGTTTCCTCCCCCGGTCCAAAGACATGCATGGTAGGTTGATTGGCATCTCTAAATTGTCTGTAGTGTGTGAGTGAATGAGAGTGTGTGTGTGCCCTGCAATTGGTTGGCACTCCGTCCAGGGCATATCCTGCCTTGATGCCCAATGACGCCTGAGATAGGCACAGGTTCCCCGTGACCTGAGTATAGTTTGGATAAGCGGTAGACAATGAATGAATGATATCATGTAAGGATCATTACATCATATGTTGAAGGTCATACTGCATTAGAGAAGAGTTGGGTTTATATACTATTACACTCCATCAACATGGACGACAAACCAAGACATCCATCTGTCATGCTTTTGCAGGTATTAATCTCTCTGGTCATGAATTTGCAAGACAATCTATACTTAACAATGGAGTTATTCATACACATTGTACGACTTTGGTGATGTTTGTTCCATTCTGGTAGAAAGTGTCAATTCAACACTGTTGAGGTTTATTCAGTTCAATAATTTATACTATATATTCAATACTGAATTAATCCCTTTGAATATTTATATTCCTCCTTTTAACTACATGGATGATGGAAGTAATATAAATGTATAAGACTTTTTGGACATAAGTAAAGCACTTATGTGCACTTCTCATAAAAAATAATGGAAATTGTCATCTGAAATTTGAAATATTCCCAGCATGACTCTCAGCATATACCTATACCTATGAATCCATTTATCATCTAATATTTAACAGGTTTGAAACATTCTTCTCCATGAGCACTCCATTACAGTTTGTTTACATTACACTTTAGCACCCGATTCTGTTACCTGAACACTTTCACCCTTGTGGAATAGTAACAGGAAGTTGCATCATCCCAAATTTCCTGAAGATCGTAGGAAGAAGAAAAGAATTTCCTCTTATTTTGTTTCTTTGTATTTAGTGATGTTGACTGATGAGGGCAATTTCAATCTACGACTAATTTGTTAAGCAAATAGTAGGCTGGTGGGAAATGAGTAACTAAACATTTAGGTCGATCATTTAATGTCTTTATAATCATGGACGCTAGTTAATGACATTTTGCGTATTTGCTCATTCTCTACTAAACACGTAAGCGCAAAAAGCAGAGAAGAAACCTTGTGAAATGAGACATTGTTGCCTGAGATGGTTAAACATATTTACTGAGTGTTTAATTAGGCGTGTTCTTCGCACACAAATGAACACAGCTGCACCCTAATCCATATTCATATACATATTTTTATATTTTCTATATATTTTTGCTTGCACGGATAAATCTATTCCTATTTTTATTGTATCTACTTCTATTCTAATTGATGTTCTAAGTGATCTAAGTGATTAACAGCACGACAACCATGAAACCACCCATAAGGTACACTCGTAAATAGTATCAATGTAGTTAAAAAATAATCACGAATAAAATGCTTTAAGTTAAATAACTGAATATTAAATTTTATATATAACCTTCACAAACATTCCATATAGATATATGGAGTCATTGTGTAGGTCTAAAATTTTAGACGTCGCATAATGGGTGGGGTTTCAGACTCAGATGTTAATGCATACATTGACATTATTAGCAAACTCCCATAATTCATGCAGCCTTTAGTTAGATGGTATTGTGAAAACAGGGTCAGATCCGCTAAGGCTGACTGACCTGATGGATGAAACCCCACGGCGACCAGCTGGACCTCACCATCGAGCCGTGCACGCTTCACACTCTGAAATTTACATAACAAAAGCACACTTCATTCATTAGACTTCAGCAAGGCTGTGGGAGTGTGTGTGTGTGTGTGTGTGTGTGTGTGTGTGTGTGTGTGTGAGAAAGAGAGAGAGAGAGAGAGAGAGAGAGAGAGAGAGCATCCCTCTGATTTCATCTCTGCACCTTTATTTTTTCAATATCAATCCTATAAATCATTGTGCTTGTGTAGCTGAAAACTTTACTTCTATATTACTATATTGTTTTATTTTGCAAGAAAACTACTTTCTGTCTATAAAGTTAAATTCATGGAAGGGAGAAACAGAGAGAGATTTTAACAGCATTGCATCTCTTTATATGATTACGTCGATAGCAATTACAGCTCAGTAATTAAGGGAAATTTGTTTTGTTTTCCAATTAAGTTCATTACAGTTTTTCCTAATTGCTTACACACAAAGTCTCAGAAATGCACTCCAGGGTCACAAAATGATCACTGCTGCCAGGCATTCGGATTAAAATGTCCCACTTACACTTTTGTCTAACTTTCTCAAAACAGTCTAACAGTCTGTCACAAAACACTAATAAAAAAGAAATAGGAATGTGACAATCCCAGGAACACTGTAGGATGTGATGTGGGAATATAGTATACCCTCACACAGAGGCGAGCCAGCATAACCATTCCTACGGTGGCCAAGAAGTGCAAAACCTAATAACAAATCATAAAAGACAACAACAAATCCAAAAACACAATAACAAACCCAAAAACACAATGACAATTAGACAAACTGGAAAAGGTAGGTTTGCGAATGGGATTCTTACTGCTGATTGGACTAGACATCTGTCACTCAAGATATACAGGAAGTCCAGCAGGCTGCAGCAGTAAAAAGTTGATTAATGTGTATATGAATGCAGCTCTGCTTTTACAGCATTCCTTACATCCTTTAATCGGGAATAGTGTTGTCTTCGAAATCTGCATTCTTTAGGTGTGTTTTAGAGATGGCAAACTAATCTTTATGCCATGATGCGCTATCAGTATATCCAAAATCATGGCATATGAATGTCTTTCCTCAAAGTAGGCATCAGGCATAACATTATGACCTTAATTGTGTTCCCCCCACCCCCCTTTTGCTGCCAAAACAGCCCTGACCCGTCATGCCCTGTGTATTCTGACACCTTTCTTTCAGAACCAGCATTAACTTCTTCAGCAATTTGAGCAACACTAGCTCGTCTGTTGGATCGGATCACACGGGCCAGGCTTTGCTTTCCACATGCATCAGTGAGCCTTGGTCGCCCCATGACTCTGTGATAGATACTGACCACTGCAGACCGGGAACACCCCACAAGAGCTGCAGTATCGGAGATGCTCTGATCCAGTCATCTAGCCATCACAATCTGGCCCTTGTCAAACTCACTCAAATCCTTACGCTTTCCCATTTTTCCTGCTTCTAACACATCAACTTTGAGGACAAAATGTTCACTTGCTGCCTAATATATCCCACCCACTAACAGGTGCCATGATGAGGAGATCATCAGTGCTGTTCACCTGTCAGTGCTCATAATGTTTTGCCTGATCGGTGTAGCATTGAATGAATTCCATTTTCTCATAAATAGAAATATATATGTTTGTTATTTTCTTTAAAAGATTTATAGGTTGCACTATCAAAAAAATGGTTTAAAGTGAACACAGAACTCCACACATGTACAAGATATAAAGTTAGATACACAATTTCCTCCTTCTCCATGTATATCTTGAGTGACAGATGTCTCGTGTGTTATTTTGTTTTACACCTCTCAGGCACCGCACATTCCTCATTAGAGAATGTTTGTGAACCTGGAAGTAACCCATGCGAACATGAGGAGAATATGCGGAACTAAAGAGAGTAACTCAAGCTCAAGATCAAAACCAAGATCCGGGACCTGTGAGGCGGCAACTTTGTCATAAAGACAAAGAGGAGCGAGGATAATGTACAGTAGATACAGATAATGTGCAGTACTCTATACATCTTCACAGTATGTAAGACATGTACCACATGAAGGCTTTTCTTACTTACTGAAGTCATTGTAAACCCCAGGTAAGGAGAATCCAGGCTTAATTTGTTTCAGGTTTAACACTTTTAACAATTAATCCTGGCTATTCATAATCTGACGTTTCACACTATACAATCCTAAACCCTTGGTTAATGCTCTTATTTGCATATTTGCATGTCAGCTACAATAACTGGATAAATACTGAGGACGATCGTTTCAAATAATGGCTAGTGTCACGCTTTCACATAATGTTGTAACGTTAATGTCGTCCTCCGTGGTAATATTAATCACAACGGCAAGAAAACAAGCACAAAGTAAAAGAAAGAAAAAACAAGACCCAAACTTTTTAACTACTGTTTATACAACACGCAGGGTTTTCGTGACTGTGCAAAGCACGTTATATGAGGCACGCGCTGTTCAATTTCTTATTAGGTGTCTGATGCTAAGCAGCTAGCTGTAACATTTCACAACATCAGTTCATATGATGAACTGATTCTGGCTTTTAAAAAAAAGTTATGGTTAAAAAGAAAAGTTATGCTAACCTCGCATCTGAAATTAACATGTGAAGCGTTCGTCTACGTTTAAAAAAGTGGGGGAGTTAAATGCGGGGTTTAGAATGATGATAACATAGAGTTAAGCACATGAATGAAAAAAATCCCTATTGTTTCATGGAATTATGATCTTATGATTCTTCTCAGCGGGGAGCACGGTGGCTTAGTGGTTAGCACGTTTGCCGCACACCTCTAGGGTTGGGGGTTTGATTCCCGCCTCCGCCGTGTGTGTGGAGTTTGCATGTTCTCCCCGTGCCTCGGGGTTTCCTCCGGGTACTCCGGTTTCCTCCCCTGGTCCAAAGACATGCATTGTAGGTTGATTGGCATCTCTAAATTGTCCATAGTGTGTGATTGCGTTAGTGAATGAGAGTGTGTGTGTGCCTTGCAATGGGTTGGCACTTTGTCCAGGGTGTATCCTGCCTTGATGCCTAATGATGCTTGAGATAGGCACAGGCTTTTCTTTTTCTTCTTTTGCTTTGATGTTACTGTGATGATCATCATTTCATACAAGCTGTCTTTTCTCTTCTTTGCCCCCCCCTCCTTTTTGCCCTGTGTTTTGTTACAGCTCCTTGTTTCTTTCTTACTTTCTTACACATCTGTGACCACTGAAAGTAGAGACATAAGAAAAATATGTTGAAGAGCTTTGACAATTTGACAATTTTTTATTTTATCTGGTGAGTTATTTAGAAAGCTGGTAGAGAACTGTGCATTGTTTATTTTTTATTTATTTATTTATTTCTACCAAGATGAATGACAAAGGAATCACAAATGGGTCGAACCCAGTTCTGCTAAAATGGTTTGTTGTTTTTGAGGCTTAGTATACAGAAGATAGATGTACTCTGGGTGTGCGTTTTAATATATAATACAATTAGAGTAACCATGTTGGCTTACTAATTAGTGTTTCTGTTACTTTTAATCATTTTGCATTCATCCTATTTTAATTTTTCAGATCTCTATGTTAGAATAAAAAGCCACATCAAAAGCGCAGCCTTTTTCTGTCCAAATTTTCGCTTTACATGCATGACATGCAAAATTGATCAAATCGGCTATGTCAAATGTTTGTAAATTCGCTGAGTATAGCAGTCTAATCCTTGGACTTTTTTTCCCTGGGATTGTTATTGTTAAATTGTCAGAGAGTGGCGGTAATTCTAAGGCTGCAGAGCCTGCCGGGGGAAAAAGTTAATCTGCTTTGCTGTGTTGTAATGACAGGAACAAAAGACAGAAGACTCTGCTGAGCATTCCCATGGAAGAGGAAGAGTTTGTGCTTTTACTTGATTGGAAACACCACTCTGAATGCTGAGAGCTACACAGGCAGCACCTGAAATGAGTGATACCAAACTCTGATAGCAGGGAGAAAATGATTAGATGTCGCCTTCGGTCCAGCAGATAAAAACCAAAAGCTTAAATGTCAAACAGTATAAATGCTTAAAAAAAAGTTAAAGTCTATCAGAAATGGTGAGAAATACAACAAGGACCAACTGTACAAGTACAGCCTTCTCAGATATAGACACAGACTCCGTTGTGCTATTACAGGTCACGGACCTACTCCATCAGAGACTGAAGAGTTTAAAGCAGGGGAACAGCACAGCAGCAGTACTGAATGCCTGATGTTAAGGCAGCTTTTGCCATATTAAAATCAGATCCTCCGCCCAATACAGTCGAACAAGTGCTTTTCAAATTCATTTGGTAGTACATTTGTTCATGTGAATGAACAATTTTTGATTTCATTAATGAGCTTTTCTGGTCATTTATGAGTGTAGTCAAGCTGTAACCTGATAAAAGAGCTACAACTAGTTACCAATGCTAAATCCATTAGTAGTACAAGGTGATGAAGCCTTAGGTGTGATACAGCATTGTCTATGGCTGAAAATGAAAGAGCTGAAATGCTGGATTGCAAAACATAAGATACAAACATATATGATATTTGTATGCTCTACCCATCTTCTAGGTACTCCAGTTCCCTATCCCAGTCCAAAGACATGTTGTAGGCTGAATGGCATTTCTAAATTGTGTGTAGTGTGTAAGTGTGTGTGCAATTGTGCCCTTGCCTTGTCCCAAGTCCCCTGGGCTCCTGCGATAAGCAGTACTGAAAATAAATTGATACTCTGGGGTGTGCAAGGTTTATCTTCAATTCAATGGCACACATCTTTCTTGCTCTTAAGGATATGATGCCTGCAGATGTAACAGGGTATGGCTGAGACCATGCCTCAATGGGCCAGGGCTGTTTTGGCAGCAAAAGGGGGACCAACACAATATTAGGCAGGTTGACATAATGTTATACCTGATCAGTGTATATGGTTGAAATGACAATAAAAGCTTTTTGACTCTTGACTTTAAAGTCACACAAGCAGCCCTTCATCTATAAAAAACTTCCGCCTTTATTGCTACAGTGAAGACAAAAATCCTCCATATCACCAGGATGAAATCTAACTGATAATAATGAATATAATCAACACTAGCTAGGTAGTTACACTAGCTACAGTTGCCTCAGGCTTGCTCATTAGTCATAAATACAAATAAATTTAAATGTAAGTCTAATATAAGTCTTGAACTTTTGTTTAATATCAATCTTGAACTTTTTGTATTATATTTCTTATGTTCTGTAAAGTGGGGGGCACGGTGGCTTGGTGGTTAGCACGTTTGCCTCACAGCTCTAGGGTTGGGGGTTCGATTCCCGCCTCCGCCGCGTGTGTGTGTGTGTGGAGTTTGCATGTTCTCCCCGTGCCTCGGGGGTTTCCTCCGGGTACTCCAGTTTCCTCCCCCAGTACAAAGACATGCATTGTAGGTTGATTGGCATCTCTAAATTGTCCATAGTGTATGATTGCATTAGTGAGTGAGAGTGTGTGTGTGCCCTGTGATGGGTTGGCACTCCGTCCAGGGTGTATGCTGCCTTGATGCCCAATGGCACCTGAGATAGGCACAGGCTCCCCATGACCTGAGAATAGATCGGATAAGCGGTAGACAATGAATGAATGTTCTGTAAAGCTGCTTTTAGACAATGTCTATTGTTAAAAGCGCCTTAAAAATAAAGTTGAATTGAATTGAATTAAAGAGATCAATACACCCGATAAAGACTTTATTATTGTTTATTTTTTATTGCATGAAAGAAAGCATGTCACAATGATTATATAACATACAGTAAAGCATAGAGTGTACTGTTTCTTAATTGGTTATAAGTGAGAAATGGTCAGTAGGTGGCAGTAAATTTCTTGTCCCAGTGTTGCAATAGAAAAATCCAATAGCGCCATCTGTAGGATTCTGCAATTGTGTGAAATGTGTTTTGCCTTCTAGGGCTTAAAGATGAAGGAGCTTGTCTCTGCCAATCAGAGGACTGTATACACGTCAGCACGCAGCTGAAGGCAAATATTAACTGGTGTGTGTGTGTGTGTTACTGGTGAAACTTTCCAAATACAATTAAGCTAGAAGACAAGCATGAAAACATTAGATCTTACTTAAGCACTATGAAAAATATGATTCATATTAAAATATGAATGAATATGAGGCCAAACATTTTTCTCCCCATACCATGCCATAAACTGCTCTGATTAGTCACAAATAATACTGGAATATCTAGCACATGCAAAAATATTTAGGGCAGATACTACAGTGTAGGTGGTATTTTACGAGCCAAATAAAGCAAATAGGTCATAGTTCTAAATACTAAGCCCTTAAAACATCCTCCTCCAGATCACCAGTGTTCCTGGATTACATCAGAGGCCATACGTCAATGTGTGAATTATAGCTCACGTTCTAATGACACATTGTTAAAGGAACAAGAAGTCCCTCAGTCATTCACTAGCATGTGATGTATGGATCTATTTCAGCTGCTGATTCATAGCCGTGTCCTTCACCCCTGCTGCCACTACAGAAAAGAAGAAGCTGGGCATGATCGAGCGAATGTAGAGAGCAGCCCAGGGGATGGGGTGAGCCAGGAGAACCTCTCTCCTCCTCCGGTTAACCACTCGCACAATCTCACATGCCAGGGCTTTAGGGCTCACACCATGAGTGGTTAGCTTGCTTAAAATGTCTAGAGAAGGAGAGAGATAATATTGAATTATTGATCCACAAAGATGCCATGCACTCATTTTATTTCCTCTTAAAAAGCAAAACTTTCTATGGTGATGACGTGACAATGAATAGGCAGTGCAGTCATTCCCTCTCAAAAATAAAGGTATCCTTGTGATTGGAGTTGTACCATCGTTTATCTGTTCATTATAAAACAATAAGACAACATGAGCTCAGTTTTGGTCCACTCATGTCAAATACAAATTCGTACAAGAAAACATGACACCAGGAATCTTTTTGCTAGGCTAGCTAAGTACTGTAGCTAAACTATAGCTAACGATCTGTTTTCATGGTATATTTTGGCAGATTTAGCCATTGTGTAGTAAGGTAGTAAATCAGTGAGAGTAAAAAAATACTAAAATCCGACTGGTGTCTGTCTCAAACATGAGCTAGCTCACTAGCAGTTATCTAACTGGCTAGTGATGTGGGACTGAGAAAACAGGCATTTCCATTCTTCATATTATGAATAATTAATATGATATTTTATGATGTTTATGATGTGAAACAATTGATTATTAGTTTCATGGATAAAAAACATATACATAAATCCCATCACCGCTCATTGTTGAGTCCATGAACAGAGCTGTAACTGTTCAGCTCTGTGATCGGATTATAATCTGTTCCATTTGTACGGCAGCGTGAGTAAATGCTGTCAGATTACAACATGTTAACAAATAGGAGAGTCTATTCTGGCATATTTTTCAGAGGTATGAAGAAAAACCGGCATATATGCCTTTTCAGACATGCATGAAAAGTAACCGGAATGGTCATGCTGCTTTGTTGCTTGCATGTTTTTGTGTAGTGGTGTGTAATTACTCACATGCCCACAGGGCATTGGTGGGCTGAGACTGGGACGGGGTGGCTTCCTGGGTTGTAGCGTTGATGAACGTGTGGTTGATTGTAGTAACAGAGATGCCATACTCCTCCACCTCTGCTCTCAGAGAGTCAAAGAAGGCCTGCACTGCATGCTTGGAGGCGGCGTCTCAAGCAAACAAAACAGAAGGGACATGCTATGATAAGAGCAACTCATGTCTTGATTATGTATTATTTGGGAAAGGTTTGGGTAATAGTGTTCATTTCACGGTGTATTATTATGATTAAGTTAAGAGATATTAAAATCGTACAGGAAGTGCGAAATGGGATAGCGAGCCTCCCTTGGATGCTGTTGACGATTACGAAATGACCTGTTCTCCTGGAGATCATTAACGGCAGAATACCTAGTCACATGAAAATATTATTTTAACAGACTTGTGCATACAAAGTATCAACATTGAATAAGTGGCATTAAGGTTCAAACACTTGTACCCTTTGCCAAAGTGATGGGCCCAAAGTAGTTGACATCCATGATGATTTTGTCCATCTCCAGTGAAACGTTCTGTACTGGGGCTTTGACCTTCATGCTGCCGTTACAGATCAGCACATCCACATAGCCATAGCACTCACTGATCTCTGTAATCACATCCTCCATGCTGTCTATATCACTGAAATCCAGCAACACCAACTTGGGTGGAAAGGTCTTCAACAGGAAAGACAGATAACAGCCACCAGAGAGATATAAGGCAGAAATCATTATAATGGGAGGAACGAGTCATAATGAGCCCCATGTGAGATGTAAATAGACTGATGGGCTCAAAGTTCAAAGAAACTTTCGATCTTACAGTGCAGCAATTATACTTAGAGGGGTTGGTTGGAAATGAATAATGTTTGATAAATGATTAATACAACTGATATCTGAAAAACAACATTAGTTGGTACATTTAGATAAATATAAGGTTTCATTTGTAATCATATTCTAAATGTTTTTAAAAAAGCAAACACAGATAAAGTATCACCATAGTAAGACACTTTCTAAATAAGAAATGTCTTATAAAAACAGTATTATTTCCTAAAAAATAAATGACTTTCTACCCTTAGAAGTATTTAAAAGAAATTTCTCATTTAAAATAAATCAACACAAGCTGTCATCTGTGAAAAAAATTATGTTTTTAAATTGCTCTCAGTCCCCATATCCTGCTTCCCTGGGGGTATGTGAATAATTAGTATGCATAATTAAAATTTCATTTGCAGGAAGAGGCTCAGGGCAGTTATTCGTTCCAGGTAAAGCTTTACCAAATGTTAATTTAAAAAAGTTCACTCAACATTAATCATTGCGTTATATATATATATATATATATATATATATATATATATATATATATATATATATATATATATATATATATATATAGAGCACAATATTTTTTTTGGGGGGGGGATGAACAGGGTGCTGATATTACTGGATGCCACTTTAGAGGTCTTCCTGAACCAATTATACCCAATGTTTTTTTCTAGTCATGTTTGTTGAACCTGAGACGAGGGGAATGGCAATAATGTCTGTGAGGTGTCCTGGAATTTGTTAGATAGGAGACAGCAAGCTGTCAGGGAGGACGATATCCTGCCATTGTTCATCAAAGCAAAGGAAAATGTTGACAGTGACACACAGTCAGAGTTTGCAGCCTTCCTGTCTTCCTGTCTTTTTATCTTATGTGTGAGTTCAGACATCAGAGTCAGGTATGTGGGTAAACATATGAAGTCCTACTCAGAGGCTTTACTCACTTTACTGGGGTCTGAGCCACTGCCCAGTGAGTCCTGGAGAGACTCCAGCTTATCCCAGTTGGGTCCACACAATACCAACTGTGCACCACCTTCATGAAGCAGCCTGGCACATTCTGAAACACACAAGAGAGATGAGAGATGGAGAGAGAGAGAGAGAGAGAGAGAGAGAGAGAGAGAGAGAGAGAGAGAGAGAGAGAGAGAGAGAGAGAGAGAGAGAGAGAGAGAGAGAGAGAGAGAGAGAGAGAGAGAGAGAGAGAGAGAGAGAGAGAGAGAGAGAGAGAGAGAGAGAGAGAGAGAGAGGACTTATTATTATGGCATACAGTATAAAGAATCAGCATTGTAAGATCCATTACTATCCTTTCATTCATTTCAGGGAGACAGTTCCATAAAATTTTAAAAGATTCTGGACTCAGGAATTTTATCTATCCATCCATCCATTTTCTGGAGCACTTAACCTACACAGGGTTACAGGGATCCTGGAGTCTATCCCAAGGCACAAGGCAGACGACACCCTAGACAGGGTGCTAACCCATCACAGGGAACAATCACACACACACATTCACACACTATGGATAATTTAAAGATACTAATCAGCCTACAATGCATGTCTTTGGCCTGGGGAAGAAAACCAGAGTACACAGAGAAAACCCTCAAGCAAGAGGAAAACACGCAAACTCCACACACAGGGCAGAGGCCAATCCCAGAGATTAATAGAGTACTTCTATTAAAATAAAATCACAAATTTTTCTTGAGTTTTTTTTCTGAAGCAAAATATTCCACACTCAACACCGGCCACATTTATTTTTGAACACGGTTACAGTGTAAACAATAATGCATTTAATCCCAGAAGTCAGTGAACAGGCAGCTTGTGCAAATCCTAAATAATTCAATTCCAAGACTCAAAATAAAGCAGTTTCCTGCTAAAAGTCTACAATTCCGGTGCTAAATGCTTAGCAGTAATGTCTGAGACAGTGGAGACAGAATAGCATCTTTAGCAAATAGCATTTTAAAACATTAAGACATCAACATTTCGCAGCTTAACATCCTATCTGTGGAAAACACATACACTATATTGGCAAAAGTTTTGGGACACCCCTCCAAATCATAGAATTCAGGTGTTGTTTTTCAGGGGTTGGGCTTGGCCTCTTAGTTCCAGTGAAAGGAAGTCTTAATGCTTCAACATACCAAGACATTTTGGACAATTTCATGCTCCCAACTTTGTGGGAACAGTTTGGGGATGGTCACTTCCTGTTCCAACATGACTGCACACCAGTGCACAAAGTAAGGTCCATAAAGACATGGATGTCTTTATTCCTTTGCAGCTATAACAGCTTCAACTCTTCTGGGAAGGCTTTCCACAAGGTTTAGGAGTGTGTTTATAGGAATTTTTGACCATTCTTCTAGAAGTGCATTTGTGAGGTCAGGCACTGATGCTGTTGGAGAAGGCCTGGCTTGAAGTCTCCACTATAATTCATCCCAAAGGTGTTCTATTGGGTTGAGGTCAGGACTCTGTGCAGGCCAGTCAAGTTCCTCCACACCAAACTCACTCATCAATGTCTTTATGGACCTTGCTTTGTGCACTGGTGCGCAGTCATGTTGGAATCCCTGAAAAACAACAGCTGAATTCAATGATTTGGAGAGGTGTCCCAATACTTTTGGCAATAGAGTGTACTTGTAAGTCATAAGCTACCTGAGTGAGCTAGACTAGCTAGCCAGAGCATTTAATGTTTAACAGAATAAAAGCTCTGTATTAAACTAATTGACTGTTGTGTTAAAATATAACACCAACGCCTATAGGTTGCGCTCAAAATAATCTGTAAGAGGCATCTTTATTACTTAAGGAGCTATAAACATAGATCAATTGACATGAGCTAACTAGCTACTGAAACCCAAACAGTATTTGGCAGAGCTAGCTAAGGAGCTACTTTTCTTTATATCCTGTTGATAATCAAGGTGATGCCCCTCCCCCCCCCCGTTCAGTGGAGCTCACTTTTTAAATTGTTGTCGTTCTTTCAGCTGCTCCCAGCTCGGGGTAGCCACAGCAGATCATTTAGTCCGCATGTTTCAATTTGGCAAAGGTTTTTACACCAGATGCCCTTCCTGATGCAACCCTCCCATTTAACTCTTCAGTGGCTGGGTTAGCTCCCTGCCCGGGATGCGAACCTGGGCCGCGGCAATGAGAGCACGGGATCTTACTGCTGGACCACCAGGAGGCCTGAGCTCACGTTTTAAATTAACTAGACTAGTTTTAAATTAACTAGAAATTAACTAGAACAATAAGTCTTCAACAGATGACTCTTACTTCATTAATGTTCTTGATCACAACATACATTTATTCATTCATTCATTGTCTACCGCTTATCCGAACTATTCTCAGGGAGCCTGTGCCTATCTCAGGCGTCATTGGGCATCAAGGCAGGATACACCCTGGATGGAGTGCCAACCCATCGCAGGGAGCACACACACACACACACACTCTCATTCACTCACACACTACGGACAATTTAGAGATGACAGTCAACCTACCATGCATGCCTTTGGATTGGGGGAGGAAACTGGAGTACCCGGAGGAAACCCCCGAGGCACGGGGAGAAACTCCACACACACACACACACACACACACACACACACACACACACACACGGCGAAGGCGGGAATTGAACCCCCAACGCTGGAGGTGTGAGGCAAACGTGCTAACCAGTAAGCCACCGTGCCCTCCAACATACATTAACATTTTAGTTTAATCATTACAAAGGTTGCAGTAATGCAGTAACTTTTACACAACATGGCGTCTCTTGTAATCTTTCCACCACTGAGTATTTAGGGGGAAAAACAAATGTCATGATTCACGTGATCTACAAAGACCTTTACATTAAATGTGGAATATTGTTCAGAGTCATAAGACTCAAACACACACACACAGAGACATTACGCTATAGGCTCCCTTTACTTAGCTATATTAATCAGAGCAAATCCATAGAAGGAAACAACAGACATGGAAAAAGTTTCAGCTGGGTTAATGAAGGAATTAATCCTTAGTAATTCTTTCTAGCCTAAAATTTTAAAAGTAGAATTCTCTACCACCAAATACAGAATATATAGACTCAATGGTCAGACTGGGAAAAATAATAAGCGGGAAGACAGACAGAATGGTTTATTAGCCAGAATTACCACTTCCCATCGCAGATACGGCGTCTGTAATCACCACCACTTTGTTCCGCACTATGGATTTGGACATGAAGTGGATGACTTCGTTGTAAAAGTAGTAGATTCCAGCAAACACCACCACCAACATGGGCAATACCATCACAGATGGGATAGCCATCTTTGGAAATAGAAAAGCAACAGAAAAATGTAAACTACAGTTGTAAAGATTCCTGGTGTACATTACTTTAAATAATCACACACTAAATGAAGCTCAATATGAATTGATAATTAGTTCAATAATCAGTGGCCTTTTATTTATTTTATTTTTTACTCTTAAAGGATATTTTTCCACACTCAGATTGCACCCTGATTATATCATACATCTGTTTATTTTTTAAAGCAATGTTACTAGCTTTGGTCTAATAATGATTTATTTATTTAATTTCTATGCATGTTTTGTCATTTGATCTTATTTATTATGCTTGAAATGAATAAAGTGTTATGATTTTTGCATCTCTAATATGCAGTACCACACCTCTAGAAGCAGCACTCCTTTAACAAATTATTGTTGTGATCTAATCAGCACACCAATGAAACAAGAGCGAAGCAACCCATTGACAAGACAAGATATGATTAACAGTTGCTCAAACTAGCTTTCTCTTTTGCTCTTTTATCTGGGTTTGGTGGGGTTATTCTGATAGCACGGCTGTCATTATTTCCATGTAAAGAGTGGCTGAGGAAAGGTTCTAAATATACATTGCCCTACACTAATCTGTTGCCCTGAATGCCACCTTGTGTGTCACTCCTCACACTGGTTATTCAAGGAAAGTGTTTTTCCATGATCTACATTTTGTAGATATGTCATAGTACTCTCGATAATACAGTAAAAATCTGTGGTGTTTTTTTTATTTATTGTTCCTGCTGATTTTGAAATGCACCGAACACACATACACACATATTTGGACATGCAAACACACACACACACAAGCACACAGAGTTGTAATCTTATTTTCAGTCCACTTACAGTGCATGTGTGGAGTTAAGCCTCCTGTGGAAAAGTCAGAGGTTTCCTGTTAGGTAACCAGCATTAAACCTTTTCTTCCTCCTCATCCATTCACAGACCCCAAGCTCTCGCTCGATCTGTCTGGCACCACCAAGAGCCTCTTAGGATCTGGGGTCTTTTAATAGCATTTGGCTGAGTCAGGTAGTTTTCATGTGTGTTGTGCATACTAGCCCAGCTTGGGTATGTGGATGACAACCAAACACAGAACAAATGGTTTCTCATACAACATAAAATTTAGTTTAGTGAATATACATGTACACAGCACAACGCCATGAATGAATTAATAGTTTGATTTAGTTTTATGCACAGGGAGAAAGCACCATTTTGAGAAATATATTTCTATATTGACAAATAAACATACCAAACTGTACTTTTCCTTGTTGCTCAGGTGGCACCATCAAACATACACCTTTTGTATGTATATTTTACCACTTCTGGGTGGTACTTACACAGTGACAAGGATACATACTGTTTGATATATTTATTTCTGATACTATAAGGAGTTTAAGGAGTGCCTTCGTACTGAGAGTGTGCATTATTTAGAGTTTAGTAAAAAGGCAGTGTTTAGTTGCAGCTCCACAACCAAAAATAGTAACAAAGCAGAATGTTGTAGTCTAGAACTTAAATAATCAATCATTTTTGGAGTCGTGGTAATTGTGAATATTGGACACACAGATGATCTATAACATCTCATAAACTGAAGATTATCCTTCATTACACTATCGTTTGACTTCTGGCAGAAGTCGCGTTCTTGTTTTTCCACACCTGTATTCATACGCGTCCTACCGCCTCACTTGCACAAGGATTGTCCAATCATAACGCAGGAGATTGTAAGGCTAGCCAATCAGGATGCGTATTGTTAAAAAAAAAACGGGTAGGGAGCGAAAATAACGTGCCTGTGTGTGTGTCGCAGCGAGATATCGCGAGATTTAAGTGAAATTCCAGCTCGAGTGTGTGAACTGCACTCCCCTCCCCTCCCTTTCTCTGTCCCTCCATTGGGAGCGACCTCCTCTCCAACCCTAAAGAGGGAGAAACACAAGCAGGCACATCGCCTGTTTTAGTCGTGGGAATACAACAAACCGACGGTGCTAGGTGGCTGTATCGCGTTAGGTCATAAGATTCTGTTGAAACCGTGGCGTTAGTTGGAAAACATGCGGTTGCGGCGGCGGGTCAAACGGGATCATGAGGGACTGGAAGCTGGGATTCGCCCATTAGACTGCTAGGAGAGGTTTCATTAGCCTGTTAGCTTAACGGATAACGCAGCTAGCTAGCGAAGGAGCGGCGGACGCTAAACTTCGGAGCTAGCGAGGAGAATTTCAAAGTCTACCTCACCACTCGTCGTTTTTTTTCCCACCTTGCAGAGTGGGATTTATTTATCTATATTCAGATACCTTATCTTCAGCTGATGGTTGAACACGCGAAACTATATTTTGCAACCGTTTTATTTGCTGCTTGTCCAGTAGCTAACAGTATTGATCAGAGCAGCTTGTTAATCACTCGGGGTCGGCTTTGTGCTTCCAGGCCATGGACTGAACAGCCTTCTTCAACCAAAAGGAAGCTGGCTGGCTGGCTGGCCCTAGGTTTAAATAGCAAGTCCAGTTTATACATCCTGACCTTTGCTTTAGGACTGGCTTAAGGAAAAATATAACATTCTGCTGGATCAAGTGCTTTGGGATCATGCTTTGGATGCTCGGCTCTGTCCCAAATTGGATGTGAAAGGAAAAAAAACGAGCGGATTCTTCTTTTCTACTTTCTCGAGTTAGATAAGCTGTAAGAAATATATGTATATATAATGTCTACTGCGAAAGAAAACCCTTGTAGGAAATTCCAGGCGAATATTTTTAACAAAAGCAAATGTCAGAATTGCTTCAAGCCGCGGGAGCTGCATCTGCTGACCGACCCAGACCTCAACCAGGTAAACAAACACTGTCAAGGTTATACTGTAGTGTAGTGTGCTTGTGATAACAGCAACTCATTCCTGCTGGCCTCCAGTGTTTCCTGTAGAATAACTGTGTGTTATGGACTGTGCATCTTTCTCAAACTTTTGTAATATTGTCACTGGGAAATTGTGCATTGAGTTTTTGAGGGCTTCTGCTAAAGCTTCCTTGCATCTCGTAGAGTTTATCTTCATTGCATCTCAAAGGGTAAATCCAAGATGGATTTTTTTTTTGTCATCCAGGAAATATCTGGTTTCTTTTGGTCTAAAACGATCCAACGGTTTCTTTGCTAACAATTTGTTCTTTTAATCAACTTTATTTTCCATCAGTGACCCATTTTTTGAACCGTAAATGAATTTCCCCCTTCGGTACGCCTGGGCGAGACGTTGATGATCTTGAGATCGTGATGCCAGGGCGTTTTCTGACATATTGAGCATATTGTGAGAGCCTTGCGTGATCATTTTTCACCCGTCATTACAGGCAGACAGAAATGAGCGGATTTGAAAAAAAATAAAAATAACATTTTTTGCAGTGTTAATAAGATCAGATTTTTGTTACATATGAAAAAAAAGTTTGCTTCTTTTGTCAGTGTTGAATATTTATTGTTGTATTTTGCAAGGTGTTTGTCACAGCCATACACAGAATAAGACCTCGACCGTCCGTGTCATAAAAATGGAATTAAAAAAGGATAAGAATTCACTCAACTTACAATACACAATAGAATTTACTGTATAATCCAACATATAGTAGCATACGATAATGTCGGACAATTAATACATAATGTTAGGATGTAAACAAAGTGTCATTAACATTAAATAAAGCATCATACTAACCAAAAACAAAATGCTGCAGTATTATATTAGGAACCTCTATGTAGCGTCCCATGTTGGGTTATAAAAAAAAAAGGATACATGTCAAATCACGCCTATGTATCATGAAAATTATTATTATTTATAAAGTTTTGTCTGTTTATCTCCAGCTTGAATGTTTCACATCCAGGAAACGTTAAGGTTCTACTCGGCTTTATTTAATGTTTGACTTGTTTCTTGAGCTTGTTGAGGTCTGGATTAAATCCATTCACTTGAAGGGAACTGTCAAACCTGCTAATCTACCTATATACAGGAACTTAATAACCAGCATTATAACTTTGCCACTGATCACAGAAGGTCTGGTTATGATTCACAGAGATGCTCTGAGCTCATCTGGGATCCACAGTCCTCTTATATAGAGCAGATAATACGTGCTGTGAGAACTGCCAGATAAACAGAAGTTAGTGTTTCATCAGTGTTGTTTCTCTTGACCTTCAGAATCTTAAGCATTTAACTGTCTCGGTGACTCAGTCAGGTTTGTTCAGATGAGATTTGCATATACTTTGGATTCCTTAAAAGCCTGATAAAGGAGTCACTGTTTCCAGACAGGACTGACCCTGAACTGAGGCTTATTTATAGTGTCGAGTCTATTCTTCTGATGATGTCAATGACTTCATCCATGGAGATGAAGTGCATTATTCACGCCTTGGAAGTGCCAAGAAAACACACTGAAAAGTGTGCGGTTCAGTTCGAAAGTTATCCTGCCAGGCTTTCTGTCTTACGACCGTAGTCAGTCTTTTCCTTTTTAAGCAATATTCACTTCAGTCGCTGCCCTGCCTTCATCTCGGCAGAATCCGTCCGATTTTCCTTTCCTTCGAGACATTCCTCACGCCATGCTGTATTTGTGTTTCATTAAAGAAGCAGCCACACACAAATTTGTCTCCTTTAGAGGCGTAATCGGAGCAGCCTGTGTCCAAAATCGCATCCATTTTGCGAAGCCGAACGAATGCCTCGCCGGTTTAAGCACTTCAAGGGAAAACTGTGCTTCTGCCAAGGTCTTCAGCGAGCGGGCCGCTTTGAAAAAGAGCATCTCCAGATTTCTTTCAGGTGCACCAAAATGTTTCAGCCTGTCTATCTACTGTCTGTACTGTTCAAGCTCAGGCCCTAATTGGTAATCCTACCTCTGCTTCTGTTTACCTAAGAGGTGGTTAGGTCTCATCTTTTACATTGACGTGGCCTGTATGGAAACATTAGGCCTTGAACAAATGGACTGCATGAAGGCATTAAGCTTTGAACACTTGGGAGTCATGAATGAGAGGAAGTTTTAGACCATTAAGGCATGTTGCATCCTGTTAATTGGTCTCTCTCACACACACAAACAGACACACACCTTACTCAAACCAGAGACGTCTAGCAGCGTCAGCATCTTGCAGTGCACATGTAGGGAGGACTGGGTGTGATTATGAGTGAGCGGTTAACCCTTCCACCTCCTGACTTCTGACTCATCTTATGGATTACATGATGTCAGTGGGGATGAACTCATCTAGAAGTGGTTTCGTGACTAGATGCTGTAGAGGGCAAACATGTAATATTACTAGAAGTACTAATAATAATTCATAACATCAACAGTTATCACTCGAAACTGCACAAAATGGCAGTCTTAGTTTTTTTTTTTTCTCCCCCCTCTTAAAAAGTTGAGCCATTAAAAATATTAATCTGAAGCATTTAATAATTAAGAAGTTGTTTTGACCTCCATGACACTAACCGCTCTGGGAACTCCGCCCCTTTCCCCCTAACATTTTAGCCCTTTCTCTCTCATCTCGACTTGGTTTTGCTGCTCGAAAGACGTGCGTCCTCATTTTGTCAACGTCAGCGGAGAATGTTTCGAGTTTCATTAACATGAAAAAAAATCTCAGTGAATGTTTGACTTGGCTAACGTTATACATGGCTATACAAAAGGTCTTGACGGTAATAATAGTTCGCAAGCGATTGCTTTCTTTCCCTTTTGCGTGACTGCTCATTATTCCTTTTTCGGGCTCAGCGGCTCTGAGAAAGTAATCTCTCTGTGCATCACCGAAATGGCCGTACTGGGGACGTTTATACATTTCTACGCTGCAGAGTTCAGACTAAAGCTGCTGCTGTTGGAAAAAATCAAATAAAAAATAAGACATGCAACCGAAGCAAGTTTGTGTCTCCGTCTTCCAACGAAGTCAAGGTTAATTAAAGCACTGGGACTGCATTATTTTGTGATTTATAGACTTTAGTAGATTACATGGAGCATGTCCGCTCATCTGTTCCCAATTAATTTGTCTGTGCAGCACGTAACGATGGTTAAAAATCCAACTCTCCACATTTCTGTGCAAAGTGTCCTTTAAAGACAAGCAGAAATGTCTTTTTAAAAAAGAAAAATACTTCACACTGTGTCTTTTTTTCATGGATTCTTCTCAGTAAAGCTAAAAGTGTGTGTAAATGTACATATTTTGGCCTAAATGGAAAAAAAGGTTTCCCTGCCGCTATGAGTGAATCATTAATTCATAAAGTGTCCCCGTGTCTCTCGGTGAAGCTAGAAAGTGTCCCCGTGTCTCTCGGTGAAGCTAGAAAGTGTCCCCGTGTCTCTCGGTGGAGCTAGAAAGTGTCCCCGTGTCTCTCGGTGGAGCTAGAAAGTGTCCCCGTGTCTCTCGGTGGAGCTAGAAAGTGTCCCCGTGTCTCTCGGTGGAGCTAGAAAGTGTCCCCGTGTCTCTCGGTGGAGCTAGAAAGTGTCCCCGTGTCTCTCGGTGAAGCTAGAAAGTGTCCCCGTGTCTCTCGGTGAAGCTAGAAAGTGTCCCCGTGTCTCTCGGTGAAGCTAGAAAGTGTCCCCGTGTCTCTCGGTGAAGCTAGAAAGTGTCCCCGTGTCTCTCGGTGAAGCTAGAAAGTGTCCCCGTGTCTCTCGGTGAAGCTAGAAAGTGTCCCCGTGTCTCTCGGTGAAGCTAGAAAGTGTCCCCGTGTCTCTCGGTGAAGCTAGAAAGTGTCCCCGTGTCTCTCGGTGAAGCTAGAAAGTGTCCCCGTGTCTCTCGGTGAAGCTAGAAAGTGTCCCCGTGTCTCTCGGTGAAGCTAGAAAGTGTCCCCGTGTCTCTCGGTGAAGCTAGAAAGTGTCCCCGTGTCTCTCGGTGAAGCTAGAAAGTGTCCCCGTGTCTCTCGGTGAAGCTAGAAAGTGTCCCCGTGTCTCTCGGTGAAGCTAAAGGACGTCACGTTTCCAGGAATAGCTTAGTCTCCGTTTCAGTTTAGCTCATTTGTTTCTAAGGAGCACAGCAATTCATTCTGGCAGAATTTTTTGTGTAATAATTAAATATTTATTTATGCATTTTTTATTTTTGCTGTAATGTTTAACATCGCTTCCTGTTTCACTTCTGCTTCGACTTCAGATTGTGGAAAACACATTGCACGATGGCCCTAGGTTTCTTTTTCCCGTGCATGTGTAAATTTTACATTAGTTCATTCTTCCTGTCCTTTGGAGAAGTTCTTTGCTGTTTGGAAGTTTGCTGCATGTCTGAAGTATTCTTTTTGTGTGTCGTTGTGTGAGGTTATTGAACAGAAAGATCTGATCTGATTGCACTTTCTACCTATTAAGCTTTCTGATAAGTGATTGATTCATGCCAACATTGCCAGCAAGTCACACCGAATCTTTAATAGGTCACATGACCATAACGTGGCTGTAGGCCGGACATCTGCTTGGACCTCAGTAACCTGCCTAAAACCAGCCAGAAAATGCATTCCAGTCAGACACCATGACTAACAGTTCAATCGTAGCAATCCTAGTAAGGACTACAAAACACAAGACTGCATAAAGGATTTAAAAAACAAAACAAAAAAAGTAATTTTTTCGAAGCAAACACAAATCCCACAACCAACAGAATAACAGCAGATACATTTTGTTGTCCTTCAGGCATGATTTTATATCTGCCTAAATAATACAATGTAAACTCTCCTTTGTTTATCTGAAGCCATCCTGGCAGCTCCAGGGAGCAAGATTGTGGCCTATGGGAGGCTTTGGGGGAAGGAGAGCTTGTGAAAGGAAGTGTGGGTTGGGAAAGTGAACCCCCCCCACAAAGGTCACTTCCACTTCAGAAGCAGCAACAGAGCCTACAAAAAAGGGGGGAGCTGGACGGCCGAGCGGGGAGGGTCCTGCGCCGGCGGAGACTCGAAGAGTGCATCCAGGGGTGAAAGAGGGGGATGCTGGGAGAAAAAGTGTCCCCCTGGGAACAGCCTGGGGCCGGGAGGAAATTGGAAGTTAAGGCTGCGGGGTTAGGAGAGGAAGCAGGCCGTCAATGTGTGGAGGAAAAGTGCAGGGGTGTGCCGCTGCTCTCCTGGGCAAACCACTCAACCAACACTACACACGGCACTCACAGCTGGCTTTTGTTGTGCTTTTTCCCTCCTCCTACTTTTCGATAGAGGAAAGGAGCAATCGAGTTCTTTTTTTAGATACTCTTAGTTTCATAAGTTTTATTAAATGGCCTTATGCCCGTTGTGCTGTCGGCTGCAATAAAGTGCATTTATCTGCCCCTAATCCTGGAGAAGAAAGTATTATTTATACAGCACGTTTTCTTACCAGAGTGCTTTCCATGCTTAATACATGCCAATAAAAACACAAAGCAGCAATAATTCTAAAAGAAATGCATTAGGATTATATTAATGGATTTTGTAGTGTGTTGTAGCACAGACTCTCAACACACATGCCAGCTGGAACCCGGCGCAATGCAGGTGAGACGCTCGGCCACATTTTTGTGTGAGCATACTGAGTTTCAGGTCCATTAACCCAATGTAAATATTGTACTCAGCGTTTCTGACAGCCACACGAACTTGTCTGGTCCTGCACTGAAAGGTGCCTCCGTGGCCTTCCTCATACAGCAGCCAGCATTCAGCGTCTTGTCAGGGCAGAGCGTTCAGGTGATGGGAATATTCCTGAATATGTGCATTGGCACAAATACAGAACGTATATTGCAACAGCACTTTAGCGCCTCTGGATCTGTATTCATGGCAGTTAGTGTACATGCACACAGTATAGCTGCAGCTTAGCACATCTCCTGCAGACCTGCACATCGTGCAGATCGTGTTTTGTGTTTAAAGCCGTGTAGATTGAATGGGTTTCCATGTGACTGAACATTCCTGTGTGTGTGTGGGGTTGTTGCATTTATGCCAGTGGTGTTGTGTAAGTGATTAACTTCTCTTAGGAATTTTTAAAATTGCATACTCTACATTCAAGCGCCTGATGTGATCTTTGTTTCCTCCCTGTCTTTTGAAAGGCTGTATTTGTTTTATTTTCTTCATATGTCGCCCAGTATTACACAAGGTTTGGTTTGGTTTCACACTGCATGCCATTAAAAGGAAATGTGGTGATGAGAATGAAGTAAACACCCTTTTACCAAGGTACACAGAAATACAAAAACACACATGAAACATTTAAACACACAAAATATAATATATTAATAAATATAATAAACAAAATATAAAACATTTTTTTCTCTCCAGCGTTTTTCTGTTAGTCCACATATCTGCATCAGCTTATATTTCTACAGTGCACATTTCAGCTGTTTGCATCAGTTTAGCAGCCCATGTCTACGACAAAAACTGCTGTCTGCAACCCAGAAATCATGACACGGCATGTGTGGTTCACCTCCTGCCGCCGATCACTTTCTCACCACAGTCGACTTGAAACCCGTCAGAGAAGGAAGTGCAATCTCTGCTCCAGAAAACACGCCAGAATTTGAGTTAACAGACGAAATGCAAAAGTGAAAGCGAGCTGAAGACTGGTTCTGGTAGTAGTACGCTTAAATGAGAGATTCGTATCTCAGAACTGGGATCGTCCTGTAATCAGCGTTACTGCACACCACAGCATGTTGCTGCTTTTGACGTGATTGTCATCGTTACGTGTTTTGCCTCCGACGCAAATGCAACCCTTTTTACCACACGTTTCACGTCACACATTGATCCAAATAGGCTAAGCCCTTTGTAATGGTTTTGGACAAAATAAAATAAATGTTATGTAACATTTATAAATGTTATTAGTGTGTATAGTATCTCTAATGCAGAGTTACAACCGCTTTTACAAGGCAAGAAGCTCCATGATGTAGATATCCTCTGAAATGGCTCAAAAAAATGATGTGCACTGAATTTTCTTTAGCATGAAAAATTAAACTTTGAGAATGGCTTTGTATCGAGCTTTTAACAATAGATTGTTACAGGAATATATATGTAAATTGGTCTCTAATGAGCAAACCAGACACATCGCATCACTTCCTGTGTGTGATTTCAAAGGCTGCTTAGTGGGTCAGCGTGTGATTCCGAAATATTGTTCAACACACTGCATTTATATATAAAGAACATCTCAATTCTGTGAAAGTTTCTTTGGCCTGCGTGATTTCTGTAAAATGACACCTGAAAAGTGGTGCAGATTTGTCCATGAAGTCTCACTGTATAAACTTGTCACTCAGTAGCTTATGCTTAAGACTTAAAGCCCATTCTTTTTTTTCTTTTTTCTTTTTTTAAATTCAGACCACTTGTTAATGTTATTCCATATCTTGTGCTGTCTTTTCAGGCTAAACCGATCTATGGAGGCTGGCTGTGCTTGGCTCCAGAGGGAACGGATTTTGACAATCCGATGCACAGGTCTCGGGTAAGTTGTTTGTAGACCAGATATGATCCATTTCCTGTCTCTCGCATGCTCTGCTTAGCTTGCTATGTCTTTTAAAAAGACAGTGTTGTTTATTAGAAAGTGGTCTGTTTGTTTCTTTGTGGTCTGTTTGTTTCTAACTGGTCTGTTTGTTCCTGCAGAAATGGCAGCGGCGCTTTTTCGTCCTCTACGAACACGGCTGCTTGCGCTTCGCTCTGGATGAATCGGTAAGCACTCGTACACCCTTATTATTCACAAAAGTGTTCCCATGCTGGCAAACATGGCACAGCACGGTGACTTGCTTTCTGCGAATAACGCAGTCACTAGTTTTTCAAAACACTGAGGTCATACACCAAATAGGGGCAAACCATCATGTGATGTCTTTTATTCATTAAAGTGTATGAATGATGGAGTGCAGTGAGAGGCGGATGTCATGTGGCCTGTGGTGCGATCACAGGGCTGATGTGAGCCTATTGAGTTCACTGCAGTGTGTCAGTGAAGATTGGCTGCCTGATCAGACCAGAGATTGGTGTTTGTATATATTCTGTGAGGCCCACACACGAGCCACTGCAGCACTGAAAACTTGAGTGTGCGTTCCCATCAGTGACTGAAATGCTGCTTATAGCAGATCCAGTTTAATATTAAATATGTATTAGTTGGTGAGATGAGAAGGAGAGTCGCTTGGCCCGCACCACGTCATTATTTCAGAAGAAAGCTCCGGGTGAAATGGCACCGTGTCCTGGAGGAGAAACCTCAGCCACCTGGCTTGAATGGCTGACATCAGTTCAGAGTAGGATAGCTTTTCCTTCAATTGTAGAGATATGAAGATTCTGTAGGTCCTATTGTCTGCACTTGCTTTTCAACTGTGTCGAGACCCCTCAGGAAAAGCCAGAGAATTAGGTCGGGGACGTGCGGGTCGGGAGGATGAGGCTGAACTAAAGTTACAATGGAGTTGTGAAATTATGCTCTCAAGAGGCTTGAAAAATAAATCAGTGGCACAGGGGGTGGAAAGATATAAACCAATCGACCAGTTGACGGCTCTAACGTGTTACCTGTTCTTGTTGCCTGTTCAACGACGTGAACACTGTTTACCCAGTTGATTAGCTAATGTGTAATGTAATATTATGTAATGCATTATGGAGACTCGTGTTTGTTTAACCACGATGTGATTCATTGTTGTGTTCACAGAAGAACTGTGTGATGGACTTTATTTAGCTCGGTTTTGTCAGTGTTGCCATCTGCCTGACTCTTAAAGAAATGGATTGTCGTCACTCAGGCATGCTGATCAATCCACCTATTAAGAGCAGATGTAGTGCAGTGCAGCAGGAAGTGAAATGAAGTATCATGTGCTATAGTTACAGTATCCATGTTTTTCGTACAACTGAAGCTCACAAAGACTTTTGTTTTGTGAAAGTCATTAAGGCTGTAGGGTTTTTCTTTTCTTTGTTTTAGGTGATGAACCTGTACTATATGGTCAAAAGTATGTAGACGTCCAACCCTCACACTCACTGGAGCTAAGAGGCTCATAACGTACCAGCATGACAATGCCCCTGTGCACAAAGCGAGCTCTGTGAAGACATGGTTGGCCAAGTTTGGAGTGGAAGGACTCTAGTGTCCTGCACAAAGCCTTGACTCTGACTCAACCCCACTGAACACCTTTGGCATGCACTTGAAAGCTGACTGCTCACCAGTCCTCCTTGCTCGACGTCAGCGTCTGATCTCGCTCATGCTCTTGTGGCTGAATGATCACAAATCCCCACAGCTACACTCCACGATAGAAAGCCTTCCTAGAAGAGTGGAGCTTATTGTAACAGCTAAGGAGGACTAAATCTGGACAAATCGTGATGGCCAAAGTTTTTTTTTGTATCTGTCTAGAGCAGCTATGAATAAAATCATTAATTTTACTGACACATAGTCATCTTGTCTTGGCTACTGAAAACATTGTCATCTTGGCTACTGATTTATCCACTCCTGAATATCCTAAAATGGTTAAGGCAAGTTTTATTGTGTGATCTTTCAGTGTTCTGTGTGTAAACCAACAGAACGTGCAGTTAACCATTTGACAGACGCCGTATCTGTACATTTTTGTGATATTTGATGGAAATGTTGACAGACACATTTTCTGGGTTTTCCCCTTAAATTTGGTTTCCATGTACTTAACAAAATATTAACTGAAGCTGTGTCTAAATGTGGCTACAAAGGGTTGGAATGTTTATTTTGTTAATCCCACTTATCCTTTGCTTGTTTTCTTAACCTGCCCTTCATCTGTTGAGATCAGCTATAAACAGTATGTGCATTTAAGGGCTCGACTCTGAGCTCTTTAAGTGAACTGTAGTGGCTATTAGAGCGAGATGCTCTGACTGTGAAGCCTGCACTCAGAAGAGCGTTCCCCCAAAATGCCCTTATTTGGTGAAACTGCAAAGAGGGCCATTGTGACGTTGCCATACTCTGAGAACATTAGCCCCCTGAAACCACATGGAAATGCAAAAAATGCTTAGAGATTCTCATTCCACCAAAGGCCCAACCGCAGTACCTATTTCTGTAACCAGAGCCTGTGTTTAGAAAGCCTAAATCAAATCATCTGCAGAAGACAGCCGGGTAGAGGGGCAGAGGGTCATCGCTCATCTACTCTTAAACTCCTTTTGGATGTAACAGTCATGCAGATCTGTTCATTTGCTTTAGCGAGCACTGGAGCAGAGAGGACTGAGTGCCGTGTGTCAAATGAAATACTTCTGGGTTTTTTATAGCCCGTAAAGTTGAAGGTGTATGAGAGGAGGATTTGTCCTGAAGCTACTGCAGTCGTTTTCCCTCACCCTTCAGCTCTGCAATTTGATTAAATGCACTGCAAGTCGAGGCACATTTCATACTGTTTAATGTGCATCTACAATGCCATGTGGTTAATCTTTTCCCCTGCAAGACAGTCTCAACAGCTTTCATTAGTTTGCACACACTGTTGATTTGTCTACTTTTTTCATTTCTGTGACAGTCCCATTTAGTCAGCAAGCGCATTTTCTCAAAACAAAGCAAATGGGTTTTTTGCTGTGTCAGTGAGAATGTTTTCTTTTCTTTTTTTTCTTTTTTTTAAATAATGTTGCTTCAGAAAATAATCAGCTAGTTATCCAAGACTGAGACAATGTGTTATTTGATCCCTTATTTTGGAAGGATAATATAAATCGTATGAATGGCAGATTTGGCAAGAGGAGCTCTCTTTGTGTTGTTGTGATGCGTTACCCTGGTAGCGTAGCTACACACTACGTTCTTAACTTTAGCAAACTCTGGTTTGTTGCTTTTCTTTTATCTTAAAATTAAAGAAAAAGTTTTCCAACCCCAGTCGAGTGTAAAGATCAGACCGCGGTGTTGTATAAACATTAGTAATAGCAGTCGGCTGTGAGCTTCTGCTGTATGTTGGTGCTCAGTATCACTTAGGATAGTTGATATTACGGTCCGTGTCAACTCGGCCATTCTGTCCTCTCAGAGCTTTGTGCTGAGCGATGTGCTATTATTCACTATGCACTTCTGGCTCTTGTGACCTGCTGGTGTCTCATTACGCAGGTTTTTTTTCTCCCTCCCCACAGAAGTAGTCTGTCTGCGGAGACAGAAACAGTGCTGCAGTTTTGTAGCTGTGACACGCTGTAATTGCCATATTTGGCAGTCGCCGACATTTGCTGGCGGCTTTTAATAAAGCGAGATCCACTTAAAATGGCCATAAAAGGAGCCAGGAACAGACAGCACCTGGTTTACATCGAGGGGCTGCAAAATGGCTGATAACAGCTCAGGCAGAAATAGCGAGATTTGCCATCGTGAATCCGAGCCTCTTAGCAGCTAAACGTCCGGGATGGACACGTGGGTCACACATCACACTATTTGTAGGGACAAGATTAAGCGCATTCACTGATTCCTTCTTGGGATTTGTCCTCCACATTAGGGAGGTTTATTTTACACAGAGATTAGGCCTGTATGTTGCTGCTTCCTGTATTCCCTCGTATGGCCCCAGGCTCCATAAAGGCTTCATCAGTTGCTGTTATGGCTTCGCACCATGAATACATTATAAGAAGTAAAAAGGATCATTTATATAGTGCCTTTCTCAGTAGCTAAGGTTTCTTAAGTGTAGGAAAAGTACACACACACAGTCCCAAAACAGGCAGAAGAAGCGTTTTTTCTGAAATATTGTGGATATTAGCATTCTTAATAGAAATGGACATTTTGTTCTCCATCTTTAAATTTGTAAATCGGTGTGTAATTATCTATCAAGATTTTTTCACATTTGAAGCAGCAGATGAATCAAATCATGTTAATTCATGCCTATCTTTGAATTAGACTTTACCATGTTATTTATGTCCGTTATAACAAGTAGTAAGATTGTGGCTTACAGCTTTTTAATAACCGACACTGCTTATCTATTTCCATGTTTTATGACCGTCTCAGCATCGAGGAGTTTTGGAGTATAAGGATGGAGTTACATGCTATAGATACTTTATGCTTCTTGGAAAGATGCTTTCTTATGTAGAATTAATCCATGACAGCACTGAAATCTGATTACGGCAGTTTGTGTTTCTTCCATGCCCCCCATCCGAATAAATGTTAGTGTTCTTTGGTAACCAAACACGTGCTTCCTTTGTGTACTGGACTGGAAAAATCACATTTTCCATCTGCTTCCCCTCACAGCCAAGCACATTACCACAAGGCACTGTCAACATGAACCTGTGCACAGATGTGATAGATGCTGAGCCTAAGACCGGCCAGAAGAACGCGCTGTGTATCATCACACCTGAACAGGAGTATTACATTCGGGGGGACAGCAAGGAAATTATCAATGGGTATGTTTCATGCTCTCAAACACACGTTCATAATATTTATTTTTACTATGCATTATACTTTTACTATGCTAATCGTTTTAACAGTCTCGAAGCGAAGAACTGGTAGGTTCTACGAAAGTAAACTTGTGTTTCATCAGGTGGAGCGAGCAGCTAGTTGTTTATCCAAGGACCAACAAACAAAATCAGAAGAAGAAGCGTAAGGTGGAGCCAACAACATCTCAGGTGAGTTGTTTGAGAGCTAAACATAACCCCTTTGGGGGGAAAAAAAAGCCAGAGTGCAAAGGAAATTTTCTTTCTCTCAGGAGCCTGGTCCAGCCAAGGTAGCTGTGACTGGCTCGGGTATCCCTGAGGCGGAGAAGGTTCCAGACTCCAGCTCCATCATATGGCAGGAGGAGCTGCAGAGCAGAGAAGTAGAAGTATCGCAGGCATGGTCCTCAACAGACATGGCACCCCAGGGCTCATTGCTGATGCCTGCAGGTACGGGGGACCTACGAAATTTCTAACTGAGCAGTTATAACTCGTAAATCACAAGCACCTAGCTTCCACCTTTCTGATATTTGTCATCATTAATAATAACCGGTATGTGCACAAGTGCCAGTGTTACAGTTAACAAGCCATTACACTTGTTTGAGTTAAATAAGACTTATTTATTAAAATAAACAATATTAAAATCACTACCGTGATTAATGTACAATATGCATTTTTTTTTTTTTTTTTTTAAGAAGTTAGCAGTTTTAGTTCCTGTTATTACCAGGGACACTCTGGTAACCGTAATACAGAAAACACTGCTAGGTGGATATGGCATTAAATTACAATAACAAAAACTGCAGCTACTAATCACGGTGGCAGAGGAATGCAGGAAGGAAGACTCTGTCTATAGCAGGAGATAGGAGCGTGAACATCCCTGTCCCTGGACGTTTTGCCACCCCACCTGATCTGTATACACGTGATTGTTCAAACAGTGTGTCCACCATGCAGAACAAATAGATGATCAAAAAGGCACACACACGCCTCTGCACTCCAATTTTTTATACCATGGAAAGACATCCCAATGCAGTGCCTAAAATAAAACAAAATACAACAGCACTAAAAGATTTGTTACATGTCACAATGTGAGTGTGTGTGTGTAATGACCCCATTCTTCATCTTGTCTGTTATGCCATCCAACAGCAGTGATGATTAAATTAAAATCTCCACTAATCTGAAATCCATCCCCCTCTCTTTCTCTCTCCTAAGCAGAGGAAGCATCTGTGAGTCGCAGTTCGGACCTCGGCTCTGTTAACGGAGATGAAGTGGACCGCTGTACATTCTCCTTTCCCCCATGTCTTTCCCAGCCCCCGCAGGACCTGGTTTCACCGACAGCAGGCATGCTGGGCGGTGTTCCACGTTGTCCTTCGCCTGCACACAGTGAACCCTTCCCCTCAGGCAGCAGTCTGCTGTCTAATGGCTCGCACATCAGTGGCTCCATCAGCTCACTGGACTCGGACGCCAGCACAGACAGCCACGTGCCACTCCGAGGACGCAGCAAGCCTGAGAAACGCAGAGAGAGACAAGACAGAGAGGCTGTACTCAGCCCAGAGAGGAGGTGAGCCAGGAAAACATAGCAGCATTGTATTCTCCTGCAGATTAACCCCTGAGTTGCTTCTTCTGGAATAGATATTTGAAAGGGATCTGAAATGTCATATTCGTCATCTGTCTATCTACACAACACACAATATGTGTAACACAATGCCAACTATTAACTGTCAATAGTTTTGTCATTAATAATATAATATTAAAATATAACCTATAGCATTGCTTGTTCAGTGAAGGCTCATAAAGTATGAGCATATATAATCTTGCCATTGACACTGTGCTGTGAATGCTCCAACACAAAAAAAATACAGACGACAGACAGTAAGCATACACAGTTTACCTTTTTGGTAGGTGTGCCTAATAAAATGATTCACAGGTACACAGCAGATATTCTTTATCGTGTCAAGGTTTTTGTTTTGTTTTTTTAAACACACCCTGTCCTTATTAAGCAGTCATAATGGCTCTTTGCATTGAGGCTAGGTTGCGTAGCTTTTGAGATGGGATCATTAGAAAGCATATCATTTTCTCAATCTCAGTTTTCAGTTTTTCTCTTTATTTATGTTGGATATAAACACACTTGTGAGTAAACAGCTCTGCTGCTCTTTAACAGGGATCATGTTTCTGGGATTCTCCTCTCCCACAGCTCAGAGGTCAAAAGCCCCAAAGCAAAGCATTTTAAACAAAGCTGCTGATGTGCCTCTCTGTAGTCGAGTTTTCCTTCTCATGAAAACTATTCACAGTGGCAAGAGAGCTCGAACACTCTGAACCTGTCCAATGGAGAGATGGCTTACATTTGGGTTTAGGCTAATTTGGGTTTATGGGAACTGTGCCACTTTATACCCAGCAGCCAATGAGGCTGAAAGCAGTCATGTGACACACATACCTCACTGACTGACTCTTTTGCTTCCTTTTAAGGAGGACCTTCAGTGCTGTGCACGCTCCAAAAAAGAGCAAAATTCAAAATGAGCAATTTAATATTTCCACCCACTGCTATGAAAACCAAATTCCTCCCTTCAAAGTCAGGAGGCAAAATACTTTTTGGTTTGTTTTTTTTGTTATTTTAAAGTCAACACCAAGAACTTTCTTTTTTGGGGATGTACGAGTTTTTAGAAGCTTTTGAAGCGAAGAAATAATTACAATGGTCCGGTTTTTTTATTTAGAGCACATTCATCATAATAATCTTTTAATTTAATGGTATGTTTATTCACTGGTCAATTGTAGATGGTTTCTTTACATCATTTTGGTTTACAGCAGAAGCAAATCAGTTTCCAGTGCATTTAAATGTATAACTTGTATTACACTGTACTTTTTTTCGAAAGTACCCCGATTCATTTACACACCAAAACTCGCACAAACAACATTCTGCTCATTCTCTGTGGTTAGTGGCCGCTCGAACGTGATCGAGAAGCTTGAGGCACTGGAGCTGGAGAACGCGGAGAGGATGGAGGTCGAGGAGACGGTGCGAGGCGAGACCAGACAGGGCCGCAGTGAAATGAGGCGCTTCAACAGACAGGTACAGAAATTGCTTACATCGGAGTTTTCCCATACAGGACAGAAGCCAGGCCCGCTCTGCTGTCAGCATTCTATTCACCTGCATACTGACTTGCTTTTCCACCATTTAATTGTTTAACAGTCTCGGCAAGTAATATTTCACAGTCACATTATTTAGTGTCACTCAGTGACATTCCAGATGTCAAAAACAGGGCATTTGTGCTGCATCAGGATACGTTCCGCTTCATTCCGTTTAAAGTGGCCATCTTTTGCTTTTAACTCACGGTTCACTTCAAGTATGGGTTTTACTCAGGAAAGATGGTGATTTTGATAAAGAAACCGGCTGTTGTGATCTGAGCTGTGAGGGTTTTCAGTTTTCCCTGGAAACGAGGACTGTTTGTTCAAAGTTGTCAGTCAGCTTTATGAGTTTGGAGTATTCAGCACCACAGTACCATCCACCAGCTTTGAGCTATTGGGGATCAGTGATGTTACTTAAAGTGTTTCAGTATCGGAAAGAGTCGGACGTTTTAGGACTGTATGTTTTCTGTCT
>JAUCMX010000012.1:7882774-7940274 GCA_033459395.1 Hemibagrus guttatus | reverse complement strand
ACTGGTAAACCTGTAGTCAGGATGAGGCTATTGGATTAGATGATGTATGAACTTCGTCATATTTTCAGGGCATGAGAGAAATTTAAGTAAGAACTATGTGACAGAACTAAACGGGCCAAAAACTTGAACTAGATTGTGATATGTTTTTTCAGATTTTGAATAATGCTTGGTCTATGAATTGCACAATTAGAAATGCATATACTGATAGTAGACAGAATTTAGGGTGATAAGTCTTGCACTTGGGTATTTGTATGTGTCAGTCTAGCAACTCTTTCATGCACTTGTTTTGTTAGTACAATTGTAGAGATTCTAATTCTCACACAAGTCTGTGTATATTCAGCTCGACGGATGAACATGGATCCTTTGGCCCCTTGGAGAATCTTACACGGCCGGACATCACTCAAGACTCTCCATCCTCCGAGGCCTCATCCGTGGAGCGTGAGCCCAGGAAGAGCCGCGCACGAGAGCGGCGGCGTGAAGGACGATCCAAAACATTCGACTGGGCCGAGTTCAGGCCCATCGCCCAGGCTCTGGCACAGCAGAGAGCCCATGAAGCTGACGCGCTGCAGGCTCAGCTTAGCGATAGTGAACGCAGCAAGAGGAGGGAGGAGAGACGGAAGAGGTATGAATGTGTGACGGGCAGCTTGTCCTTTGAGCCGTGTCCGCCTGACACCAGCAGGGTGGACCCAGAGAGTGCACACACAAATGTGGGTAGCATCTGTCCGCCCTCGCCAGAGCGTCAGCAGAAAGTGGAAGATGAGATCGAGCGGCGCTGGCAGCAGGTGGAGAAGACTCCAATCAGAGAGGAGAGGAGAGTACCACTGTCCACGCCACTGAGGACCAGAGAGACGACTGACCTTGAAAAACTACTAGAGAGCTACAAAAAGGGGGTAGGTCTCCACGTTCAGCATGTTTGTCTCTTTTGGGGGTGAAAAGCTGAATATAGTAGTAGATCATAAGTCCTAGTAGTTTCTTAAGTCCTTTATTACATTGTAATTAAGACTGTCATCCCTGCTTTTTTGTGTGTTCCATGAGTTTTATTTATTTTTAGATTATTGGGTATAACATTTGATATCAGAATTCTGTTATGCTGACACACACACCAAATTCTTTGTAAACTTTATCAAACAACTTTGATAGAACAATTAAGATCTAGACTGATGATTAGAAGGTTCAGTCCCAGTGCTGTGGTCCTTAACTGTCAGTCACAGTTAGAGCCTTAACATTTCAGCTCTGTCATAAGTCACTTTGGATTAAAACTTCAGCCAAATAATTCAATAAAAATGTAAATCACTGAAAAGCATAAATCTTACCAGTTCTAAAGTGCTATGCTCTATTTCTAAGCTATAATAAACTGTTCCTGACCCTATGACTCCATTAAATAGAGTTGATGATGCTTGCTTGCTTTCATCTGATTATAATAATAAGTTAAGTTAGTTAATGAACGATGCTCAGTTTCACTTTGTGCATTTGCAGGTAGAAGATCTGAAAGCCCAGTTAGAGACGTGCCACCTGCAGCTGGCGGATTCTAACCAGCACAAGCAGGAGCTCGAGAACCAGCTCAAAGCTGCTCTGGACCGAGAGAATCAGATCCGCGTTGGCTACATCTCACCAGTAAGGTCAAATTCATTCCAAAGTTTGTGCTTTTTAGGATAGTCTTAATGATTGATGCAGGCATAGACCGCCTTTATTTCCATTAAACAGACTTTGCATGACTTGGTTTGAGAAGAAAAAAAAACTCCATTTTATTTTATTTTTATCAACTCCAAAGCTATCAAAAAGTGCCTTGCATGTTCAGAAACTTTTGCATGTAAATGAACCAATTCCTCCCCTGCCCCTTTTTTGGCTTCTACTTTTGTCTTCTCCTGTCATTTTAGATGTAATGACAGCTTCAGCTTGAATTTTTACATTCAGTTTAATGTTGCATGTGATGTTCATTACCTCTCCTCAAACAGCTGCCTGTATATCATGGCGTTAATGTATTATTTCGATGTAATTGCATCTAAAGGTATGAAGAGATTCCATTATTATTAGTTAATTTTGCTTATTACCATTAGTAATAAACTATAGTTTAAAGATGTATATCTGTCTTAGTTAGTTCTTTTGTCAAATTTTACCAACAAGAGCAGCAAGCAAAATCTTTATTTAAATTGTGCTCAATATTCTTTATATGATTTAATAGGAGCACTTATACACCTGCTCATTCATGCCATTATCCAGTCATGTGGCAGTGGTGCAGTGCATGAAGTCACACAATTACAGGTCAGGAACTTCAGATAATGTTCACATCAGAATGCAAAAGAAATGTGAGCTAGGGTTAGTGGATGTTGGTGCCGGATGGTTTCAGAAAATGCTGATTTTCATGCACAGCAACTTCATTCAGAGACAGGAGAATGGCCCTTAAAATGGCCTTTAAAAAGACCAGGTGACTTTTTTTTTTCCAGTCTTCAACTGTCCAGATCCTGTAAGCCTGTTTCAGATGTCTGTTCTTAGATGACAGAAGTAGAACCAGATATCTTCTTGTAGCCCACCCTCCTGAAGGTCAAACATGTCATGTGTCCCGAGATGCTTTTCTGCTTACCACGGTCCTTAACGAGTTACCTTAACCTTCCAGTCCGTGCAAACCAGTCTAGTCATTGTCGCCTGACTGCGCTCATCAAGCAGGGTTTCAGCTTGCAGATCTGTTGCTCGCTGAATGTCTTTTCTGAAATACTCTAACTAGCCTGCCTGGCACCGACAAACCAATTACAGTCAGTGAGAGCGCTTTTTTAAATGATAATTTTCATATTAAATATCATAAAATAAGGGTTCCTCACCTGAATCTGTAAGATTCCATGCATTTTGTTCCTGCTGCATGATTGGCTGATTGGTGTTCCTATTAAAGTAGTCATTGAGTGTGAGGGGGAAAAAAAAAAAAAGCATGACATTTATGTTCGTTTAAATATTCATTCATCAATTTAAAATTGTTTATAGGTTTAAAAAAAAAAATGCATTGTATGTCTGTCAATGTTTGTGTTTGTCAGCTTTTGAAGCTTAATGGCTGCTTTTCCTACAAATGAAAGCAGATATTGTTTTGGTAAGACGTTTAGAAGTAACCCTACCAAAGTAAGTTGGTTTCAGTTGTATCTTCAATCGAATCCATAGGGAGACACGAATACTTTCAGCGTTTTTGATGCAGCTTTTGATTTTTCTAAAGAAGCGAATACGACTGTAGCTACCGGATGGATAGGGATGGTATGCGATGGGCTGCTTTGTATTTAATCTTGGCGTATTCGAATTTGGACCATTTTCCCTTCTCACGCCTTTATGTACCGGAGGTATGATCAGGCACAGCTTTTTCTGTCTAGCATTGTAAAATTGGTCTATAAAAAGAAATCCTTTAGGTTATTTATTCTAATAGCACTCAGGGCATATTTTCAAGAGCTCAGAACAACATGCTTGTAGAAATGGTATGCAGTCTGTTTCAAATTAAAACACTAGCACTAATTTTGCAGTACTTACTCCATGGATTAGCTCTAACCATTTAATGTGCATGCCCTATCGTGATTTACTAACCATAGCCATTAAACCTCTTTTTTTTTCCCAGCACGCTAATTTGCATCATTAAATGAATGAAACTAGACATATCCATTCTTACTTTAACCTTAATAACTGGGCGAGGATAATGTAATTTAATGTAAATATACTTCAGCTCTTCAGAGACATTATTGATGTGATCAACAAATTAAATTAGCCGTAATCACTTCTGCTAAAAAATTTTTAACCAACTGTCTGGTCCCCTTTTCCAAGCTGGAGTCACCTTTGAGTCTTGAGACAAAGCCCCAGATGAAGAAGCCAGAACTGGTTAGTTCTCAAGCTCAGAGCTTAACAAAGAAGTACCAGGAAACCAAAGAGCTTCTCCAGCTGCAAGAACTGAAAAAGCGCAACATGCAGGCACAGCTTGGCCTTTCACACTTGTGCACCAAGGAACCTTACCTTTCTGACACCAAAAAATCATCCACCTCCGAAATCCTTTCTTCTAGTCTTGTTACAAAATCTGTCACCTTTGTACTTCAGGATAATGAGGGCAAGATCAGCGAGCTTGAGGACTTGATAGATTGTAGTAAACCGTTGTCGGTTAAGGAGTTGAGAAAACTGCTGTACTGTCAAGCCGAATCAGTACTTTTCCCTCAAGATGCCAATGAACACGATAGATCAAGCGACATAACGAAATGTCAAAAACTTTTGGAAAGTCTTAAAACTCAACAGGAAATGGAGAACGAGACCATGAGGAAGAGTCTGGCCAAGGCCGGGGACAGCATTCGGGATTACGAGGCTCGACTTATCACAATGGAGGATATGTTAGGAAGGGTCCAGAAAACTCCCTGTATATCTCCGTGTCAACAGGACGACTCGGCGCAAATGCTGAACCGCGGTCTATCTCAAAGGGTCGAACTGCTAACAAGTGAAAACGAAGCACTAAACCAGCAATATCAGGAAATAGTCAACCAGCTGAGAGAGGCAGACAGAGAAATAGACAGACTGAAAGCAGAGCTTCACAGACTTCAAAGTGGACAACAGTATCAGGAAAGCAGAGTAAATCAGGATGTGATTGAGCCAAGAGACAAAGAAGCTGTTAAGAATTTGTATGAGCAGGAACTCCTTGACAAGTCTCAGAAGCTTGAAGAGGCACTAATCAAGTTGGAGGTACTTGGGAAAAGTTTGAAAGACACAGAAAAGAAGCTGCAGCTCAAAGAGGCTACTCTGAAAGGTCTCGGATTTCAGGTGCCCGAAAATGAAAACGACGACGAATCGCCCGAATCTGAGAAAGATCACCTCAGACATCATATAGAGATAATCGAGACCAAGCTTTCTGAAAAGGAAAAGTTGCTTCAATCTGTTGAACACACGTGCAGAGAGCTTCAAGCACAGAACAAGGAACTCCAGATGAAAAAGCAAGAAGCTGAACAGACCTTTAACCAAGCATTTTCAGAGGCTAAAGAGGACATTAGAATGTCGAAAGAGAGAGCTGTGGAGGAGGTGCAGTCAGAGAACGAATGCAGAGTCGACAGGAAGTGCCGAGAGTCGATGCAGAGTGATGAAGGTGTGATGGAGGAAGTGTTGGAAGGTTTCAAGAGAAGGTCTAATGCTCTTAATCAAGTGTTAGCCATGTTGCTGAAGTCCAGTGAGGACGAGTTTGATGGCTCGAGCATTGACTTTGAAGAAGGTAAAGTGGGAAGGAATTTGACAGGAAGGGTGATGGCATTGTTTGAGTGCGAGATTTTGGGTAGAGTTTTAAGTGGCATTGAGAAAGGTCAAGTAGGTAAAGGAGACGGTGAGCAAGCATTCGTTATTAAAAGTACAGCAGAACGAATGCTAGTGGAAAATAAAATCCTGTTTTCTCTGATCAATACCATTGAGAGCCCGGTAAACACTGAACACACAGAGATGCAGACTGATAAAGATGTAGTCAGAGATGAGAAGATTAATGATGTGATTATGAAACAGCTTGTTGAAACCTTACAAAGTAAAGTAGCCTTGCTGAATCAGATAGCTTCGGCCGTTAATGAACCTGCGAATGAACAGTTCAAGTCTTTGGTTTTAACGCTCTCTAGCTGTGGGCCTCAAACACAGTGGTCTCGGTGTGTTCGAGATGCCTTATTGGATGCAACTCGCACATATCTTCTAATACGGCAAAGACACTCAGACGTTGAAGAAACCACAACTGATTGTGCTAGTTGTTCTCAGTTAAAAGAGCAAAACCTGGAGCTTAAATTAAAGCTTGACCAACTGTCCATGCAAACGTCAAGCCCTCAGATCCCTCTCGCTGATGACTCCAAGCCAGTGGCGCACATCCACTTAGAGGGTGAACCCATCGATTCACTGGACAAGGCTATTCAGTTACAAGACATGGTGGCAAAACACAAGAAGGAGCTTCGAGAAGTGAGGGAGGCCTACGAGCGAGAAGTGGCCAAGCTGAAGGAGGAAGTGTCCAAGAGCGAGGAAACATTACGGCTGAGATCCGAAGAGAACGTAAAAGAGATCGATTCTATGACTGTCTGCATGGAGAATCTACAGAAGAAGCATGAGGTGGAGCGTAGCATGTTGGTGGAGCATTTTAACCAGGAATTGGCTGAGCTTAATGATGTGATAGGGTCTTTTGGAGCAGATGTTCCAGACGATGGGCAGCTAAACGCAGCTTCCCTCAAACAGCGCATCCAGCTTGTGGTGCAAGTGACGGAAGAGACCAAGCGGCGAGATCGCGAGGAGGACGCAACGTTACTGCGTCTGAAATACGAGAAAGACCTGGAAAACCTAAAGGTCGTGGTGTTCCTTGTACTTTTTTTTCCATCCGTGATGGCTTGTGTACCCTTGTGGCAACTTCCGACTTGCCCCTTTTTCCCTCCTCATCCTCTCCAATTACTAATCCTACCATTCTTTTCTGCTTTACCTTTATAATTCATCTCCAGCCTTGCATGGTCGTTAACCTTAGGCATGCTTGTAGATTTTGATGTTGGCTGTGTGTAGAGGAACTCATTTTGATAGCACATAGAAAGTTCGACTTAATAAAATTAAGCTAGTACCTTTAAAAAGGGGGGGGGGGGGGGGGGGGGCACTTCCTGACTGAAGAAAAGCAATCAGCTCAATCTAAAAAGAACGCATAAAAATCAGCTAAAAAATTTAATTCAGTTGAAATCAATCTCGTGTGTGTGTGTGTGTTATATATATATATTATATATATATATATATATATATATATATATATGTGTGTGTATGTATGTGTATGTGTATGTATATATATATATATATATATATATATATATATATATATATATATATATATATATATATATATATATATATATATATATATATATATAAAAATTTTTTTTTTTTTTTTTTTTTTTTTTTTTTTTTTAATAAAAAATAGTATAAAACCTGCAGTGGGGTCATTGGTGGCTCAGTGATAGGTTTCTCACCTACCATGCGGAAGGCCCGGGTTCAATTCCCAGCCAATGCCCAAACCCCAGCCACTGGATGCAGTCCCGGTCCCAAGCCCAGAAAAGTGGGAGGATTGCGTCAGGAAGGGCATCCGGTGTAAAACCTGTGCCAAGTTGTGCGCTGTGGCGACCCCGAACAGGGAGCGGCCGAAAGCGACTTCTATAAAACCTGCAGGGGAGGACAAAATATAAATAACCTTTTGGCTTGATTAGATTAAAGATTAGAAGAGGAATGTTGTGCAACTTGCATTTTGTCGACATCAGGCTACATGCAGGTCACATGACTTTATTTTTGTATGCTGGATTCAGCATGTTTCCTTGTTACTGTAGTTCTTTCGAATCTACCCAAGAAGACCGTAATGTTTGTCAGTTCAGCTTGATTTCAGTCTAGTTATCTGTATGTCTGCCTGGTGACTTTCAAACACAATGTGACTCATTATTTAGGATATAGAGAACCTTTTGGATGGTGTGATGATGATTTTAGACATGGTGTAGCTACAAAAATGATCAATGATTCTGTTAATTTTCAAATTAATGAAACAAATATTTATGAAGCCTTTTGTAGTCACTGAAGAGTTGAGCAGCCAGTAGGCCGGTACTTTTTCCAGCATGCCTAGATGTAGGCATCCCTAAAGCTTTTTGTTTTCTAATTTTTTCTTTTTTCATTTTATTAGCTACAATTGTCGTTAAGTGTAACATGTTTATCTTTGTATGCAGTGCTAGATATAAAATATGATTTCAGGTTGAATTAAATGCAAGATATTAAAACCTTCTTTTTGTATATTGCTCATGACCCCATGTCGGATGATATTCCTGACAGAAGAGGAAATTGGATTTTCCACCAAAGGGAACGGGTGAATAAACAAGTGCAGGTGTGGCTGTGATGTGGGGACAGGAAGTTGCTCAGTTCACAGTGGGAGCTGGCTGCCTTTAAAGCAGAGGTTCATGAGACAGGGCTCTATCCCTGGGACTTAGCCATATGAAAACAAACGCCCTGTATGCTCTTCCGATCAGGCCTGCAGAGAGTTGGACAGCTTCGATGACTGATTTCCAAGATTAGTGCCATTCAGTAGGCGTCGGAAGTAAGTTTGGCCCGACGCTTTTTGAAAAGGGTTTCAAACCTCCTCGTGTGGAAACTTGCACTGTAATTGTAATAAGGTTTGCTCTGAAGCTGTGCTTATGAAAACACATCTTCCTATAGATATCCTTTCATTGTTTGCAGATGGGTCATTGTTCATTCGTTCTCCAGATGGGCAGCAGCGCTGCTGTTCTAGCACCGTGTGGTTTGCTGTTTATATTTTTAAGGCATGGACTGCTTTCCATTAAAGATAAAATAAAAGAAAAGCTCATTAAAAATGCTTCTCAAATTCTAATGACCTTATTAGACAAAGAAAAACGTGAGTCATGTTCAGAAGTACCATTGGCAATAGGATGTAATTTAGACCAAAAGGCAGTCTGGAATAATTATGCTAATTTGTCGAGAACTACGCAACCTATTACAAGTATCGGTCTGGCTTCTATGTGCTGTCTGTGTTCAGTGTAGAGTATTAATATCTAGCTTTTAGTGGAAACCTCTCTCTGCTGTGTGTGTGCGTGCGTACGTGTGTGCTTGGTGTCCTTGTACAAGGCAGCATTTAATTAGAAAATCTGTTAGTGCACTAAATGGCGCCCCCTATCACCTGATTGTTTGCCCACTGTACAGGCTACATGTGAGAGAGGCTTTGCTGCCATGGAGGAGTCGCATCAGAAGGTCATAGATGAGCTGCAGAGGAAACACCAGTGGGAACTGGAGAACCTGCAGGAGGAGAAGGAGAGACTGTTGGCTGAGGAGACAGCAGCCACCATTGCTGGTGAGTCATGATTACTAGTGTAATACAAGTGTCATAAGTCACAAAAGTGAAGTTTATATAGCTATCAGAGCACTGTGGCCTTGTGTAGACATGTCTGTTTATCTTCTTTTTTTTAAGCCATTGAAGCTATGAAGAATGCACATCGGACTGAGCTTGAGAAAGAATTGGACAAAGCAAGGAAAGCCAATAGTAACACCGAAAATGCAGACATTGAGGAAATTCGCAGACAACACGAGTAAGTGGTTTATTGAAACGTCATTTAAGTTGTATAGTCTTCTGTGCAGGTCCTCATTCTCAACCTGATCCAGTTCTCTGCATCACAATTGAAACGGGGATTATCTCCTCTAATGAGATGGTATTAGCAGTTATGTACTACTTCCTTTCGTGTACAAAAGGAATTGAATGAAGCGTTTAAGATGATTGCCCAAAGCCTGATTGTGTGACTCAACCTGGCTGCCAAATGTATAATAGAGCGGTGAGGTTAAGAGGGTGCTGATTCTGCTCACACCAGTATTTTCATTCACAGGCCTTTTTATTCAACAACAGCTATGATCTGCTCAAAATCCTTTTATTGGCATCATCTGTGTTTTTAGTATAATGCAGGATGAAAGAGTGAATTAGAAAAGCAGTGATTGACACAAGTCCTTTTGTGTGTGTGTTAGGGAGGAGCTGCTGTCATGTCAGAGGGAAATCGAAGTGCTGTCTGAGCAGTATTCGCAGAAATGTCTGGAAAACGCTCACCTTGCACAGGCGCTGGAGGCTGAGAGGCAGGCCCTGCGTCAGTGCCAGAGAGAGAACCAGGAGCTTAATGCGCACAACCAGGTAAGCATGAACACGCAACACATCACAAATACATAAAACGGTGATCACAGAGACCAGTTGGGCTTTACAACCCCCCGCCCCCCGTGTACAGAATAGAAAACATTTAAGCCTTTGGGTTTGTACATTGACCCTTGTGTTTTGTGTGTTCTTAAAAGGAGCTGAATAATCGTCTGGCTGCTGAGATAACAAAAATGAGATCAATGACCAGCGAGGAAGCCGAATCTGGAACAGTCATTCAGGGAAAAGAGTTATACGAACTAGAGGTGTGTCCATTCCTTCATCCTCTCCACACAGTCTTGTGTATACATTTTTCTGCACATTAAAAAAAAAACAACTTGCAGTTTTGTGGGTCTTAACACTTATTTTCCCTACTTAATACACACTGGGTCCAGCTAATAAATTAAGTTTATTATTAATTAAATTTGCCAAGCAGGTAGAACACTAACATGCAGGGCAAAGCTACTCCAGGACCACTGCCATAGCTGAATGCAGCAAACTGAGTAAAAAAATACAAACCAGAAATGAAATTTTCTGTTGTCGTTTGTTACCACTAGCTACATGAGCTCAATGTTAAATATCTCCTAGGCTTGTTAGCACAAATTAGCATTAGTACTGAGTAATTGTATTAACAAGTTAACATGAAGAAAATTATGTTGGTGAATCAGTAAGGCTGTACTATAAATATATTTTCTAGGCAGTGAATCAAATTACTTGTGCTACTTGCACAATATATATGTAATATATAATCTTGCTTGTAGGTCATGCTGAGGGTGAAGGAATCAGAAGTGCAGTATCTGAAGCAGGAGATCAACTCCTTAAAAGATGAACTACAAGCTGCCCAAAGAGTACGTATTTATCCATCAGCAAAAATTTCTAAATTAATCCAATTGTTTGAACAGCCCTGGCGTGCTGAACTGATTTGATTACGGTGCTCTAGGATAAAAAGTATGCGACCGATAAGTACAAGGACATCTACACAGAGCTGAGCATTGTGAAGGCCAAGGCCGAGCGAGATCTGGGGCGGCTACGGGAGCAGTTACAGTTAGCCCATGAGGCATTGGGAGAGCCCACGCCAGAGGAGGTGCAGCGAGGAGGATATGGTAAGATGTCTGTGTAATCTGGAGAAGCGTTCACATGATTATGCTGAATGCTATTTTCTGCTGATTGTTGATTGAATTAGATGAAATTTTTTCACACCAAGGATCTTGTATACTATTTCAGATATCATGAAATCAAAGAGCAACCCAGACATACTGAAGATGGCTGCCGCGGCTGCAAAACGCTCCGAGCGTACCTTGAGGTCAAAGGTACAGACATTGAAATAGAAATGTTGCTAGGGTAGAAATCTTTCTTCCTTTGTTGTAAAATTCCCCAATTTAATTCGCCCATCACAAGTGCAGATACTTCCAAAGTAGTTACAGAGCAATACATTTCTCATCATGCTGTGCTTGCTGGCATGTACAGTATAGGGTATAGGATGTGTGACTATCACACCTACAAGTGGGTCTTCTCCAGACTGTTGCATACGATCCTACAGGATGTTTCTGTATGCTGTAGCTTGATTTTATTAAAATGGGTATTAATAAAATGGGTTTCATGCTTAACCCTTATGTAAATTAAAATAGCTAAGCAGGCCAAGTTGGTTGCTCACTTGGATCAAGAGGGCAAACTTTGAAGTGGACCCCAAAATGGAACAGTGACTAAAGTTCTTTAATTCATTCCTTCATCTTCCGTATGCACTTTATCCTGGACGAGGTCCTGATGGATTCATGCTGAATAGGATATCAGTTCATCCCAGTGCACCATGCGCACGCGTGTGCGCACATTTATTCACTCGTTTTTAACTTTTGACTATTAGGCATCTCCAGTCCACCTACCTGCATGCATTACCTCACCTAATCATGACATCCAGGTTAAACATCTGTAGCACTCTTTTTGGAATTTTGTTTCTTATTTTTATTTTATTATGGTGGGCTTTTCAGAGCCTAGTTCCATGTATCTTGTAATATTCCATTTAGTGATCTAGTTTATTTCTGTTTTTCCTGTTCCCTACAGGAGAAAGCCTGGTAAGTAATGGTGAGAAGTGTGCTTTTGAACTTTCCCTCTAACGCACAGTGGTGTGGCTGATCTGTCTGTGTTTGGTTCCCCCCCCCCTTCCTGTTTGTGCATTGTAACTTGCTGTGTTATAATTATAGAATTAAAGACAAACCCTGTTCACTGCTAATGTTAGCTGAATGACTTGGAAATAGACAAATAGAAAGGATCAGAAGCCTTGAACATGATGGACTGATGTGCTGTGAGACACTTGTTAATAAATTAATAGCAGACGGTGACCATGTTTGAATAGTTTTTGGAATTGAAACTTTGCCCAGCAGAACTGAAAAATACTGCATCAGTTTTACTCTATTAAAAGCAATATGCATAAGGTTTTTTTTTTTACTCATGTCTTGTAAAGCCCCCTCCTCTCAGTGCAGAGTTTAACTGCAGGGATATTACAGCATACAGAGATTATGGTCCAGGATGCTCCCTGTAGATGGATTAAGTGTACGAGCTGAGCTGAAGCTGATTGCTACAGAGTCGGAAATTAAAACATTTCCCTCCTGCCATTTCTAATATCCACCTAGGGGAAAAGATAATGTAAAGACAAAATTATAAACTATTCATAACATCTGGTCTCTTGTTCACTGAAAATTTAGTCTCCATGTTTAGAATTTAACTGGCAGTTGTGTAATGTTTGGTAATTGGAGATGTTTGAAGCATGGTTTGCACATAAAGCACTCAAATTAGTTGTACAACCACAATAACATTTTAAATATACACTCACTAAGCACTTTGTTAAGAAAGCTATACTAATACTGGTTAGGGCCATGCTTTGCTCTTAAACAGCCTGGACTATTGACACAAAGCAGGTTGGGGTAATGAATTCACGCTGCTGGTGACAGATTCCAAACCTACCATCTGTGTGCCTCAGCAGAAACTGAGATTCATCAGACCAGGCTGTTTTTCCAGCCTTGCTGAGCCCCTGCCCGCTGCAATCTAAGCTTTCTGTTCTTGGCTTACAGAAGTGCACACCAACATGGTCTTCTGCTGTTATATCCCATCCACCTCAAGGTTCAACATGCTGTGCATTCTGAAATGCTTTTCTGCTCACCACAGTTGTACAGCGTGCCTACCTGAGTTACTGTAGCCTTGAACCAGTCTGTTGGCCTCTCTCATCAGCACTGCTTTACTATTCACAGAACTAGTTGTTGTTTATTGCACCACTTTAGAGTAAACTCTAGAGACTGTTGTGTGTGAAAATCCCAGGAAATCAGCAGTTTCTGAAATATTCAAACTGGCACTAACACTCACGCAGCGGTCAAAATCCCTGAGGTCGCGTCCCCCCATTTTTATGGTTGATGTGAACATTACCCAACACTGCTGGCCTGTATCTGCATGATTTTATTCATTGTGCTGCTGCTACACAATTGGCTGATTAGATAATTGCATGAGGTGTGCAGGTGTTCCTAATAAAGTGCTCAGTGAGTGTATAATATAATGATGTAAATAAATAGTAGTCTGTCAGACTAGGTGGCATGATGGTGTGTTAACTTCACATCACCAAGATCACGGTATTGTTCACATATTAGTGAACAATAATGACCGTTTTTTGTCCCGTGTCTCTTCTCTTTTCAGAGTCTTAAGGAAGGCTTAACAGCTGAGCAAAGACTCCACTTGTTTGACAACAAGGACACGAAGGAGTTCTGAAACTTGACGCCTCAGCCTGGCTTTGCTGCATGTTATAGAGGTCCACCATATTTTATCCCAGTAATTAATCACTTAGAAACACACTGGTCACGGCACACAGCATATTATAAACATGGTATGAAGTTTGAATTTTATGTCTCTAGTCTGCATTTTGTGCACTTCAGTTACTGTGACTTTTTTTTTTTTAACATGTCTTAATGTAAATAGTTGTTTTTAATGAAGCATCTATCATTCATACACTAAACATGACTGTGTCAGCTACTGTTAACTCTAGTATGTGTGAATAGCCAAAGGATGGATAATTATGTAATGACTCGAATTACACTTACTTAATAAAGAGTAGAAACAATCATACCTGCAGACGTGCTTATTATGGTAGATGTGGTTATGCACATTCCCTCCAGCTTCCTGTCGATTCTGATGAAATCGGATGGCTGGCATAGTGAAAAAGAAACACTACTTGATCCCTGGAAGTATTGGTGTGTACATGGAGATTACTGAATGTTGACCAGTTCAAGGCATGGTGTTTGTATCTTGAGGGCTTTTTTCCTAGTGTAAAATGTATAAACAGATTTATATAGGGGGTTTCTTTATCTAATCATGGTCAGTCCACTGATTGGGAGTTGTTGTTTTGTTTTGTTTTCTCTCCATTTCCTGTCTTGCCCTTCAAGCTGATAATGTCTGTAGTGATGTCCAGTCACAGTCTCTTGTATTTATTTAAATGTCATGTTTGTTTTTTGGCTCACATTTTCATTCCTCTGTATGTTGCTATTGTAAATATACCACAAATGTACACCGACTGACAGCAGGTTTATTAGCAATAAATATTTTTGCACCCTGTATTTTTGCCTGTGTGTCATAGTTGACTACACACTACACGCAATTGAAGCTGTGTTGCCAACTTGGAGACTTCTTAGATAGATTTGACGACACTTTTAGTGACTTTGTTAAAAAAAAAAAAAAAAAAGCCTAGTGATGCATCCTGTGATTTGATTAGACAGAAGCGCATGTATGCCCCATTTGCCTGCCTATTTTTACAACAAGCAATAACTATCACCATTGCCCCACTTGTGCATTAATACGTTCTTCCTTAAACTTTCTTCTTCACTATAGTTAACAGTAGCGAGTTATTCCGTTTCCTTTGTGTCTGTATCCCAACTGCACTATAGAAATGATAGTATTTTGTAAATAATGAAATTGTTTATTGTGCCATGAGCATTTTATACGACAGTTTCAAGGTACAGGATTGTGAGGAAGAAAGTTGGCAATATTTCAAGAACAAAGTGCTATTACAAGAAAATCAAGAGCCTGGAATAGCCAATTGTGATTTCTTCAACAACAGACAAGTTTCTCCAGGTTGGTTTGGTTATTGCATCTAAATAAATGCAATTTATTGCAGCTATTTCAAAGATCCGATGCTGCGTGCCAGATTTCCTTGGCTCTAATATGCACCATTCTTTCATACGGTTATGATGTGCGTGTTTATTTTTTTTTTTTTGTTTTTGTTATGAAGACTTTTCTGAACAGTTTCTCCCTTTTAAATATATTACAAATTTATTCTCAAACTAATGCTACTTTTTTCCCTACTTTTTTGTTTTTCTTGAAATATGACTTTTTTTTTCTCTAAATATATATTATGACAAAGTCGGTGGTGCTAAAATCTATCATAATGAATTGAGTATCTTCAGGAAATTTTGCTTCCTCATACAACAAATACAAGTCTTTAATATGTAAATAAACGGGACTATTATATTAATATGCAAATTAGCTCATGACATCATCCAGCGGCTTTCAGGGCATATAATAGCTCCTTTCCTCTTGATAAGTTTTGGCAACATTCGGAACATTTAACGTGTGCGAATTGACTAAAACAATGCATGATGGAGAAAAAGTCATATTTTTGGATGGAAAAGGATGGAAAAAATCATATTTTTAACGTGTACAGCAGCTGTAAACAGTGTGTAAACAGTGTACAGTGTGGGCTCTTACTACATGTCCCATAATGCTCCATAATGGCCGCATGACTGACAATAATGCTTGAATATTAGCACAGCTTTAACAAAGCTAGCTTAGCTTTACTATGGACTCAGCACTTGGCCATTGTCTCGCCCAAAGTCAGCACACTATTATAAATGTTATTACAGTTAAACTAATCAGTTAATTGGTGTCGGAATGGGGTTTAGATTGTTTCATAATTCCGTGTATTAACCCAACGTCTCTTTGTGGGTAAGTTTTAATGTAGCCGCTTGCTTCTTTGTTGTAGCTATAGCTAACTAGGTATTAGCTTCAGCTAGCACAGAATGATGACTAGTCTTACAGTATTTACCGCTTTATTCGCTTTTAGCCTTATTATTTAGCTTTCTGTGTTTAAATTAGCTTGACGTGAGGATGTCTTAGACTACTTTGACGTTTGGGTGGTTTAGAACGCTAACGAGCTATGGCTAACTAACTGAATTAGCTTAGCTTTACTGGCTAGGTTAGTCAGCTCTGTCTGGGGGGGGGGGGGGGCAATAGCAGACAGATGTGGCAGACAGATGTGCGACTCTGCTCATAGTAGTTCTCTGTAACTAGCTTTCAAAATGAGCGTCGTCTGCTAACATGGGTGACCTAGCTTACCCTGAAAAACCCAGCTGTGCTAGTTAGCTTGAAAGCAATAGCCTGCTAATTTAATGCAGTTGTTTCACCCTTGAGTTTTGACAGTAGCTTGGTCGAGACCGTCTTGTCATGTTACGCTCTCAAAAAGTGCTACATAACTAAGCGATAACGCTAATGTACATAGTCAAGACGTTGACTTGTAGCCTGCTGCTAATCAGGCTAGCTAGCTTCCCAGAGCTTAAGTTGGCATTTTCCTAATAAATCCAAAAAACTAGCTAGTCGTGTTATTTGTCTTGTCTTTACTTTATCTGCCACACATTTAATATGAGTGTCTTGTTAATGGTGTTTGGCTAAATGCTATATTATACTATATGCTCTTTAATAGCTAAAATAACATACCTCTAGGCTTGCCTGTGGGTGAAGAGCTAGCCAGATGTTGTAGCTGCTGTTTTCTCAAAGCCAAATCGTTAAAGCAGCTTTAAATGCACCTTTGTACCTCAGAGGATGAATTTATTTTAAGTCTACTTTAGTACTCTCTTTGAGATACTTCTCAGTCCTACCTAAAACCCAGTGCTTCTTTACTGGTGATGGACATGAGGTTAGCACAGCAAATGTAATGCAGGCTACTACAAAGTTCCTTCACTCTACATTTAACACTTCTCATTTATTCAGTGTCAGTAAACGCTTTATCCTGGTCAGAGGGCTGTGGTGTATACAGAATCTGTCCCGGGAACACTAGGTGGGAGGCTGGAATACACCACGAATGGGATGCTGGTCCATCACAGTGCACCCTGCACACATATTCACCTCTAAGGGGCAATTTGCACATTCTGATTGGTTGCTTTGTGTGATAAATGATCTTTTCCTAAAACTTTTTCTTTACAAATTCCATGTGATTTGCTTGTGTTGCAGCTGATATGGAACAGCCTTCTGACAACTCAGATGGTTTACAGCCTCAGGAACTCTCGACCTCCGCCTGCAGCCTTCCTCAAGTTTTTGACCTGATGAAGAACAGCGAAGAATGTCTGTTGAAAGCCAACTCGATAGAGGCCTTGCATGTTGTCCAGCCGCCAGGCTGGTACCTGAGTTCCGGGACCAGCAACGGGTCAGTGCTTCCAGAAGAAGACACTGATCCATCACTTCAGCCGAGTGAGCAGATCCAACCAGACAACGCGCTTTCCAACACAACAGTTACCCTCTCGTATGTGACCAGGTCCCATGTGTTTTCTGCCCATGACTCACTCTCACAACATTCACAGATTTACAGTGTTCCAATAAGCAAGGCGTTTTCTATACACCCCACTGCATACGATGCTAGCCAGCTGGTCACTGATCCAGGTGGAGCGCCGCTCTGTGTGGAAATGGACCAACACTGCCTGCAGCAGGTTGCCATGCCTGTCGGCTTAGCCACCTGCGCCAGTTCCTTCGATTTTGTCACGCCAGCGCAGGTTTCAGAGAATGTTACAAGTCTCTGTCTTCTTCAGCAGGCACACAACATCAGTGGTATACAAGATGTCGAGAGCCTCGCTCTGGAGACGCTCAGATCATTACAACAGAGCAACCCGACTGAATGCAAGATTCCTCTCAACCTGGACGAAATTCAGAACGGCGCTGTTGGCAGCTTGTGGAACGCAGGATCTATTGATGGGAGCTTTCCAGCTGGCCATGTTGAGAACATAGTGGATCAGCACAAGAACGGCAACCCAGAGGTACTTTTTCTGATCTCCAGAACCAACGAACCAGTTATTTTACCGAACGATCAGGAGCCAGCAGGCCTTGCTGTTGCACTAAATCACGAGTTTATAAGTGCACTGGAAGATTCTGTTTCACCCTCTTTCGCCTCACTGATTGGGGTAAAGGATGTTTCCATTCTGCCCCAGACTGCTGGACCCCAAAGTGAAGAGATCTCACTTGCTGAAGAAACTAACATTAGGCAAGATGAATTAAGTAATGTGGAACCCGATCCTCTCACGAGTGTGGAAGAGAGAGATTTGTCATCTGCCGCAGATGCATTAAGTACCACCATTAGCAGTGAACTAACAGACAATAATGTTGACACATCCAGGACAGAACGGTCTGAATCGAGCAGGGCAGTAACTGAGGTACAGATAGAGGAGACACGTGAACATAAATTGACACATAAGAAAACACAAACTAAAAGCTTGCTTGCCAAAAAGGAAACACTAGTAAGAAAAGAACTTCCTCCGAGAACTAGAAGAGGGATGAGGTTAGAGGCTATTGTTCAGAATATCTTCCCTTCCAGGTACAAATCCAGTCATGTCTCATCTGCAAAAAAATGTCAGCGTTCTGACGCCCAGCCGGATGAGACCACTCATCTGGGATCTAGCCAAGATGTGTCATTTGGCAACAACGACAGCAACATTTTAGAGGAGGAATGTCCTCCGAAGGTTGGGACTGAAACTAATGAAAAGACAGCTCAATTACAGGAAGAGACAGAAGAAACAGATGTCGCTGATCCAAACAAAATATCTACCTCATGTTCCAAAATTCTTTCAAAACATTCACTAGCTATCCCATCCCCAGGGATGTCACACAAACCTATTAAATCTGTCAAGAAATCAAAGAAACGACAGAATTTTTCAAACACTTCCCCAGTAAGGGTAGGAAAAAGGACGGCACTGCCTAGATCCAAACATACAAAAAGCCCTTCAAAGCAATGTATTTCATCTACGAGCAGCAAAAGTCCAGCAAAAGTGAAAAACAATAATGCACCTAAAAAGAAAAGGAAAAAGCATAAAGCGGATCAGTCTTCCATGTTCTCTGCGAGGGAACCTGAAATAAAGCTCAAATACGTCAGCTATAAAGAGGACAAAAGGGAAAAGAGAGACGAGACCTTCTCACCTTTCATACACGTAGAAGTGAAAGCATATCCTACCTGTACAGTAATCAACTACCCTGATGAGAGTGCCAGGCTGAGCCGAGGGAAGCGGCCTACACCGGTCACGTCCGGAAAAATGCCCACTACACCATGTCTGCAGTACGGCCGCGTCTCCACGGAGGGCACGCGCTGGGACTCTCTTGTGTGCTGCCTTTGCGGAGCCTCTGCGAACGCTATGGACCTGGGTGATTTGCATGGACCATACTACCCTGAGGGTTTCAGACCCGAAGCAAAGCTGCCTACTAACCCACAGGAGCCGAGAGCTGACGACTCCAGTGACACTGATTCATCGAGCAATCAGACTCGAAAGCCACGTCACAAGCTGCAGGCAGCTGCTCTAGGGCCCTATCAAAGGTGGAGCAGTGATGGTGAGCTTTCCTGCAGCCATGCAGTTAAGAGATCCAGAATGGACACTGTGACAGACTGGTATGCCCCACCTGTAGTGCCCTTAGAAGCCAGCGAGTACTGGCTCCACGAGGACTGTGGCATATGGTCAGCTGGGGTCTTTCTCGTGAGAGGGAAGCTTTACGGGCTAGAGAGAGCCGTTAAGATGGCAAAGGAGACGGTACGAGACGGTTTCATATCACGCAACATGAGCAAGGTTTCCATCCACCTGTATTATGCAGACTATAAATTAGACCGAGTGGGAGTGTCGTAAATAAGCAACTTAAAATGGTAAAGCATTGCTGAGGTAAAACAGTTGTGGTATCAATAAATAGATGTGATAAATGGTTTTATGTAAAGCATTTAGTTGTGAGTATGTCTGTGGTTGGTCATCTGCCATTGCTTTCTGTTAAAGTAGGTGGTACGTAAGTAAGTTAACAGCCACATCATGGTTTTCTCACTTACCATGACAAAAGGCTACTGCCTGTAGTTACATCCAAAGACTCATCCTGCCATGATAAATAGTATGTTAGAAAAAAAGTTGGTTAGACACAGTGGCTTATGTGGCTGCCAAACAAAATCCCTCTAAAGCCACACCCCCAAAACAATCTGTATCCTTTCATATGTATTTGCTTCTTGTTCGCTATACAGCGAACGAGTGTTCTCAGTGGACAAGTTATTCTCTGGATAATTCATTATACCATTACCCATAGTGCATTGTAAATCCAGTGTACAAGTGATGCACATTACTTCTGCACTCAGTACCAGAATACAGATTTCCCTAGACATTTGTCAGGATGGATGCTGTCAGTGTAGGTGTATTGGTGTACTCACCAGATAGTGTTGTCTACATTTTGCTCTTTCCTTTACTGTTGCAATCGCAAGGGAGTAGCTTCCGACACAGAGTTATGTCTCGGTTGGTTGGTTGGTTGGTTGGTTGTTTTCTGCATTGTTTTTCCACTGACCAGAAAACTTCTAACATTCCCCAAAGTCACTGACTGCACCTTTATTAAATGAATATCTGTTGACGTTTAGTTGGAGGTTACATGATCAAATGACAACACACTCGCACTGATACTTTGCATGACATGCAGTGATACAGTTTGCAGTATTACTTCATACACCGACCAGGCATAACATTATGACCACCTACCTAATATTGTGTTGGTCCCCCTTTTGCTGCCAAAACAGCCCTGACCCGTCATGCACTGTGTATTCTGACAGCTTTCTATCAGAACCAGCATTAGCATCTTCAGCAATTTGAGTAACAGTAGCTCGTCTGTTGGATCGGACCACACGGGCCAGCCGTCGTTCCCCACGTGCATCAGTGAGCCTTGGCCGCCCATGACCCTGTCGCCGGTTCACCACTGTTCCTTCCTTGGACCACTTTTGATAGATACTGACCACTGCAGACCAGGAACACCCCACAAGAGCTGCAGTTTTGGAGATGCTCTGATCCAGTCGTCTAGCCATCACAATTTGGCCCTTTGTCAAACTCAAATCCTTACGCTTACCCAATTTTCCTGCTTCTAACACATCAACTTTGAGGACAAAATGTTCACCTGCTGCCTAATATATCCCACCCACTAACAGGTGCCAGGAGATCATCAGTGTTATTCACTTCACCTGTCACTGTTCATAATGTCATGCCTGATCAGTGTATATCACATACACAACATCCTGTACATAACCAGTGCAGTAAAATCAGACTTTGAACAGATCCAGACGTTATTTAACTGTTGATTAGGTTATTATATTACCTAACTAACTATTGGTATAGCAGTGATTTTCTGTTTCTGGCTTTTTGAATATTCACTTGATGGATGGAAACTCAGCAGTGGTTAAAGTAATGACTCTCATTGATTCCAGTTTATGTTTTCATGTTCAAGTGCTATTATTTACATCTTTGCAGATTTGCTCCTCTTGCCATAAAATGGGTGCCACACTGGGCTGCTTTTTCAAAGGCTGCCCTAACAAGTATCACTACATATGTGCAATGCAGTCAGGTGAGTGGCTTTTCACCGATGATTACAGACAGCTGTTTCCCCTCTTTTGTTCCATGTGCAATTTAACAGGTCTTCTTGAAAGACATGCCGAGCAGCTCTCCGTGATGCACCGCCTGCTGAGACGGCTGGGTTGTGTCTGTTAACAGATGCACTTTTGGCTGCCTTTGCTGCGCAAACTTGTGCAAGCTTGAGGATACAAAGAAACGAGAATCTTTTCAACAGGGTGGGGGTGGCTGGTGTTGAAATGTAAAGGGAATGTGTTTGAGCACGAGCAGAATAATGAAAATAAGTTTGATAAAGATTTATAGAACCTGTCTGTAAATCCAAAGAATGTTTGCTACCAAGTTTAGACAGCACATCTGTACAAGTCCATATTGATTCTCTAATGACGTTTTTAGCTTTGGTGTAGCAATATTTTATTGCCAGCTCTGAACTTTTTAATCCATTCAGTCAGGCTATTTCATTAGTGTTGACTTTTCTCTCCACAGGTTGTGTCTTATATGAGGAAAACTTCTCAATGAAATGCAGAAAGCATAAGGTAGAGTTTATGTTCATTTCTAGTGCTTTGAATAGATGTCTGTTTCAAGGAGCTGTCTATCATTTGTTTAGAGCCCTCTGCTGTATGCAGTGTGAATTACAATTGAAATGAAAATATCAACAAGCCAGCCTTCTCCATCCACCCACCAACTCCTCTTGCCCTTTTGAGACTGCTTTATGAGTCCTGAGCTGTATTTCATAGAATACAGAAAAATGGCAAGACTGTAGAGCTTGTCTTTAGCTGGAGGTTTAGCTCAGGGCTGCATAGAAACTAGCCTAATTCTTGCATGGCAGAGTTATGAATCATCTTATATGTAATATAAATAATATACGTAGGTATTACATGTCTATATTGGCACAGCAGGTTTTGTTTGGACCGCACAGCTCCAGGGTCAATGGTTTGGGTTACTGTCCTTGTGGATTTTCAGATGTTCTCGCTCTGTTCATGTGGGTTTCTTCTGGGTTCTCAGGTTTCCTCCCACTCCCAAAAACACACAAATAGGTGTACTGGCTATGCTAAATTACCTAAGGTGTGAAGGAGTGTGTGAAAGTGTGTATACATAGTGGACTGGCATCCTTGTGCTCACCCACAGTTACTGAAAGTGAAAGAATGAATTGTCTGTCTAGAAAAATTCCAAACTGCGTCCTTAAAGCGATTTAAGCTCCATGGCAGTTGATAAAAGTAAAGTAAAATCTCTTCCAGCTCTCTCTTGCATTTCCAATAATGATTTATATTATATTCCACTGTTTATCTTAGACTCAAAGTCAAACGATTCAGACGGTCTGCCATGGTTGTCATGGAAACAGGGAGTTTTATCCTTTTATTTTCTCTACAGAACAAATCCATCAAGGGTTTATCATCTAACAAGCAGAACAACAGGTGACAGGGAAGCAGATGCTGCACAAGGGTACTGTTTTCAAAATGAGTCAATATACCGATAAATATGAAATATTTGTGTTTTTTTTTATATTAAATAACATCTAACACTCTGCATGTTTTCCTGCAGAACCAGAATCCCGTCTGAGGTTCAGCCACTATTCTGCCACGCTTAGAGACTGACAGAAAAGCTTCTCTGGGACTCAGACACCACATACCTTAATGCTTTCTCCTGCCGTTTCACTGTCACTAACTTCTCTTCCAAACGTCAGCTGCACCGACTGATTTCAGACAAGTCAACACAGCTTTTGCACGTTTGCGACTGTTTACAGATGGAAAGATCCTCAGTGAAGTATCCTTCAAGACAATGGGATGTAATTTAGTACTAGACTGACACACACACTCTCTCTCTCTCTCTCTCTCTCTCTCTCTCTCTCTCTCTCTCTCTCTCTCTCTCTCTCTCTCTCTCTCCTCTGTCTCACTCTCTCCTCTGTCTCACTCTCTCTCTCTCTCTCTGTTCTCTCTCTCTCTCTCTCTCTCTCTCTCTCTCTCTCTCTCTCTCTCTCTCTCTCTCTCTCTCTCTCTCTCTCTCTCTGGGAGGATTTGCTCTAAAAGTAATAACGAGCATAAACCATTGGAATAAAGTGCACATTGATGGGGCTCAAAGCATAAGCCGTATCTGCTCAATCTAACGACACAAAGCCAATCTACTAACGATATAATGAATTCATGGACTTTGTAGTGTAATCATCTGAAACTTATTTATTACATTTGGGTTCAATTCAGTTATAACCTTTCAGCTTTTTGAGCTGCAAGTGTACATGTTAATTTAAAAAAACAACAAAAAAAAAAAAACTGGTTCCTCAGTGGAATTTTTATAAACTTTGTGAAGTCTATTGCAGCAGATCAGTCATCAGCGTGACAAACATCATCTGTTGGATATCGGTGTGGTAGTCGGCTGTCCTGTGTCACTCTGGTTCGTTTGCAACAATTTCCATTCTTTTTTTTGTGAATCATTCTCAGTCTTTTCGGCATTTGTGAATTAATTTGTGAATGTTGTTTCTTCAAATCTAAAATGAGGGAACTTCACTTAATGGCACTCATCATGTGTATGTTCAAGCCTGTATCCCACACTGGGGCAACAGTATTGTCCTATACCCCCTATACCCTCTGGTCCCAACACTCCTGGAAATAAAAACATAATGAAATAGTACTGGCAATAATGCTATTCGTTATTTTGGCACTATGCAACTAATACCATTAGTATGTACAACTAATAACCGGTGAGCTGTGTACTGTTAAATGGTACAAATCAGCAAACTTTGGCGTAATGTACGATAATGTAAAGTTATTGTACCTTAATATTTAAGTAACTTGATTAAAATGTCACAAATCGAAGGAGCACTTTGCTCAAAATGTCTGTTGTTCGACTTTGATGAAAAAATCGATCCATGTGGAACACTGCGTATGTGTAGATTACGTGTAGCGGTGTTCCCATTCAGAGCTCAAACTTGTACTGTACGTTGTAACCATCAGATCTGAATTGCTACGACAAATCAAGACAAGCGATCATTTTCTCGAGGTCAGACTTTGAAAATCAAGGGGGTGAAATTTACCTTGTTTATCAGTTATATCCCTCTGACCACAGGAAAGCAATCCTGCAGTGTTGAGCATGACCACCTGACATCACTCCATGTTGTGTACCATATTTTCTCTTCAGCTATGTCCTCTTTGTATTCCTGCAAATGTTGCTGTAATGTCATTTGTTTTAGGACACAAAATGGTGTTGAGCTTTATATTACCACACAACCATGCAACCAAAATTACCAAATATGTGCTCATTTTGTTGTTGATTTTTCATTGTATCATGTATTTTAAGATCCTATTCTCAGGGTTGAGCATTGCATTCTTTGTCATGTTTTTACTCCCGAATTTATTTATCCAGGACTGACTACTAGAACACTCAGTCAGCGCTAAATAATAAATTGGCTTCTTTTATTTTCTCAAACGCACTGCTGCACTCCTGTCTTATGTCTGCTCTGACACTTTGATTTACGATGCCTTTTTTATTTTCGGTTTAGTGCAGAGATGTGATTTATTCCACACAGAAACATTGAAGTCGTACATTTTTGGCTGTCTTTTTTTTCTTTCTTTTTCCCAGTGTGTCTAGATTATAGGTCTAACCTAACAATATGACATTGACTTATATACTTTTTGCATTTATTCAGGTGAGGCAGTATATGAACGATATGCTCGGAGAAGTTGAGGGTTAGAAGACTTGCTCAAAGGTCAATCAGAAGTTCAGGGATTTCAGCACAACCTTCCAGACAGAACTTTACCTACTAAGCCTCAGCTGTAAGTAGGTTCAAGGAAATTGCTGATTTGCAAACATGTAGCTAGGAGCATGTAACAAGAATACACTTCAGGAGATACAGTAACATAAAACACAGGCAGAAGGTGCACATGTCGATTTACTTTTAATAAATCTGACCTTACAGGAAGACAGTAGTATTGCAAAGACAGAAGTTCAGGGGTTTGTAGGTAACAGGGAACGCTCTCTGATCGTATCCAATTCCTCTTCTGGGGGTGGGGAATAAAGACAAAAGGACGTGGCTGGGCATCACTGTGCCTAAGCACATAAGGTTCACCATAAAGCCAGTGTATATTCTTTATCAGTAGTCACAAAAAACATTGGAAAAAGTAGTGTGTGCGTTAGTGTGTGCAGATTGCTACATTACATCCATCCTGCTTCTACATGTCTACGAAGTAATACTACGACGTTAAACCATGTGTTTACGGTTTTTTTTTCTTTTACAACTCCAGCACATCATAAATTCATGCAGGGGAAAACAAATAATACACGCAAACACACGAGTATAAAGGATTAATTCCATCCAACCCTCAGGGGTGCAACAATAATCAAATTCAATTCACACTGAGGTATAAACTCAAGCTGATTCAATTTCATCTCAATCATGTCACTCCTGTACACGGAAATCTCGACTGTAACATTATTGAACAATCTTTCTCAGGAAGTCCTTGTTTCGAGGAAACAGAAACACAACAACAACAACAACAACATGACAGCACAGTAATACAACACAGTGAAAACTAGTAAATTATCATTTGCCTTGATTTTTTTTTTTTTTTAATTTATTTTTAGCCCTAATTTGTCTAACACGGATCCGAGTCTGGAACAGTCCCCAAGAGATTGTGCTACAGCAAAATAAACTCACATTACAACATTCTCACGTATTTACAACAGATTTTTACCCCCCTAGTTAGGATGCTTATTTCATGCAGTTGGTAGATGTGATCATGTACACTCCACTGTCGTTGGTTTCTTGTAAAAGTTCAAATCAATATACAAAAAAATATATGTAACAATTTGTAAAGAAAAACAATAGAAATAAACAATACAGAATCAGCAAAAATACTTCCTTTGTACCTGCAAGTCTTGAAATAGATATGTTGGTTTGACATCGAGGACTGGTCGGCAAAGTGCAACCCACTGATCCGGCAATGGATCTCGAACCTGGTCACGATCAATCGAACATGCGAGAACACGTTCTGAGGTTAAAATAACCGATTTGATTAACGCTGGTCATCAGGGCTTCACTCGGACTGAAAGGTGATGTGTAGATTACATAAAAAAACCAGTAGTCATTAGGTTTACATTTATTTGTTCGCCAAATGAGGCACAATCCAATCAAAAATGTGAGCAGTTGAGGGTTAATAGGCTAGTAGTGGCTTCAGGATTTGAACTCATAACCTTCAGTATGGACACAGAAGCTTAACCACTACACAATAATAGTTTTAACCTTCTAAAATACTGGTTTGGGGGAGGAGCTGGTTTGAGGCTCTGCACTCTCTCACTGGCATGAGATCTGTTTCACTTGTCACTCCTTTGAGCCAAGTACAATAAGCAGCCAACCTCAGTGCCACTTCTCTATCCGGTTTTAAAGCTGTCAAGAATAAACAGTCGTAGACATCGCAGTGAGGCTGCACAATGCCAGCTGGGCTTGGCACAAGAGCTTCAACAGAGTACCAAAATAAATTAAATGTAAACCATTAAATTACCTATAAATCAACTGTAAAAATATACTTCTGAAAATAGACTTCAAACAATGGAAAAAAATTGAAATAACTAAATTTCAAGTCACTACAAAATACACAAAACACTCACGCAGAAGCACACACACTTTAAGCAACACCCCCTTTTTCTCCCTAATGTGTTCTGAAGCATTTCCTTGACATCACATGTAAGTTCTAGCAACATTTCACGTCATCACTTCAACCCAAAAATGGATCAATACACATTGTCAAGAACGAAGATCCAGACAGTTCTCCCAGTCCACATCCATTTTCTTTTTTGCATCATATATTGCTTTAAGGAATCTGTTTTGGTCTAGCCCTAATCAGAACTCTTGATCTGCTGTATCAATTACATTGTGTAGCTTTTTTTTTATTTTATTTGATCTGCTTTAGAGGTGCATCTATTGTGTTAGACTAGTTTGCAGCTTCTGTGCACTTCCTTTCTTGAAGGAATTCCACTGAAGACAATCTTTCCCAAAAAGAGTGCAATGTGTCCTCGTTGGAGAACGAAAAAAAGGACAATACTCACAAAACTAGTTCAATAAATTAGAGGGTGTATCTAATTTTTTTTTTTTTTTGCTTCATTCACACGCAACGGTGTTATAATACCCTTAAAAGGTGGTTTACTGATGTGATTAATCTTTTATGAAGGTGTGAGAAATTGTACTATCAGGTAAGTAAGCCGTGTTTTGGTTTATGTACAGCGGTGGGCTCTACACACAGATCTCGATCGGTGTAGTGACAAGGATGCGGCTGCTGGTGGCGCTGTCTCTGGGCATGCGCTCATAGCTGGTAGTGGATGAGACCGAGCTGTTGGTGGACACTGAGCTGAAGTGATGAGCGGCCATTCCTGCCTCCACTGCACCATTTTTGCTCGGCGATAGGGTTTGCTGTTTCATCCGGTCTACCAGCAGCTCCTCCTCCTCTGATGAAGAGCTGTGTGCCACCTGGTGGTGTCCTCCTCCGCCGCCTCTTCCCCCTTCTCCATCCAGCATCCAGCGCTGGCCGAAATGGGCGAACACCTCATTGACGGTGCAGCGGCGCTCCCTCTCCAGGGCCAGGAGTTTGCGGAACATTATCAGCACCTCGTCGCTGAAGCGGCGCCACTGCGAAGGGACCGTGCCTGTTGGCTTCCGCTGCCAGCGAGCAAACTCATCATAGAACGTATCCGAGGGCACCGCCTTCTCCCAGGGGAAGTTGCCAGTAAGCATGCAGAAAAGGAGTACACCCAGGGCCCACACATCTGTGCTGTAGTCCACACAGATGCCATCACGCTGCGAGGCATCACTCAGTTCGGGAGCGGTGTATGGGATGGTGCCACTGACACGCTTCACCACTGAGCCTGCGCACCGTGCCATGCCAAAATCAGAGAGCTTCACCCTGCGGCACTCCCTGTCAAAGAGCAGCACGTTCTCTGGTTTGATGTCACGGTGTACCAACTTCTTACAGTGCAGGTAGTCCAAGGCAAGGGCCACCTGGTGGACACAACGCTTGGCCACAGGCTCCGGAAGTCCCACCTGAATAAATCAACAGAAAAAGATTATTAAAAACCATTTGAAAATAGAAATACAAATACACTTTATGGCCAAAATTTGCGGACACCTGACCATCACACCCATATGTTGGTCTTCCCCAAACTGTTGCCACATGGTGTGTAGCACAGGTAAAGGATGCCTTTACAGGGTCAAACCTGTTCCAGCTTGACGATGCCTCTGTGCACAAAGCGAGCTCCATTAACACATGGTTTGCCGAGGTTGGAGTGTCCTGCACAGAGCCCTGACTTAACCCTGACTTAACCCTGACTCAACCTCACTGAACACCTTTGGGATAAACAACTAAAGCTTCTCAATTTACATCCAACACCTGACCACTAATGCACTAATCTTATGGCTCAATGAACACAAATCCCCACAGCTACATGTTCAAAAAGCACATATGGATGTGTTGGTCAGATGTCCTTGATATTTTGGTCATAGCTATGCACTGAAGTGCCCAAGCACTGCTTTGCAAAATGGCGAGAGTTACATTGAGGAGCTTGTTCATAAACAGTCAATTTAGCTGCCCTAAATTTTTGCAAGTGAAATGAAAATGTATCTATTGGCAAATTACTTTGCCTTTGCATCACCAGTATTTGGTTGTACAGTTATTACATAGAGTCTAACTAAACCTACAATATGCCAATGTTAAGTCTATATAAATGATGGCTGTAACCTGATGGGCTGGTGTTTGACATCAAGTAATGAATAATCCACAAGCATCATGATTTATTACGTTCAAAGAGTATAGTGTTTTTGACCTAGTGCTGTTCCAGGTGTAGGATCAGGAGTTTTGGACGTATGAAATAATCAGTGTCTTCTTATATGAATACTGAAAGCATTGCACCACAGTGCAGATCATGAAGCTGGGACTGAATGATTCACCATGTGGTTGGAATTTTGATTACCTGTGGAGGAATGATGTCAAAGAGATCCCCTGCTAAGGCATACTCCTGTGCAAACACGTAGTAATCCTCTGTCTCAAATGCAATACCGAACATGTTGATTATAAAGGGACATGGAGAGAGGTACAGTGAGATGCTATACTCCCTCAAAAAACTCTTTAGCTTAGTGGTCTTCTTCTTGAGGAATTTTAGTGCCATCTTGGTACCTTGGTTAAGGAGAGGACAAAAAGAATAGAACCATATATATGTTCGATATGTGCTTATTCTTTTAATATAGGGTTTAATTAGTGTTAATGATCAGTGTTTACCTCTGATTTTATGAATGACCAGGTCCACCTTGCCGTAGGTGCCTTTGCCCAGCTCTCGGATAACCTCATAGTACTTGTTAACCTCAAGTTTCTCCAGGTTCTGAGCGGCGAAGAGCTGCAGCTCCTCCAGGATGTCAACAGACACTCGAGACACAACAGGAGAGGAGCTCATTTTTTTCCACAGGAGCAGGTGTGGAGAGGGAGAGTGCTGGCAACCACTTAACGTTACTGCAGTCACACACACACACACACACACACACATCATATTCACATTCAGAAAGGGAATTAAAATTCCAGAGATGTGCTTTTTTTTATATTCCCAAGAGTCCACTGAACAGTTAATTAGCTGTACATTTTGTATTCTCTCAGCTCGAACCTTGCTTCAGGCAAAGTAATTAGTGTGAAGATATGCAAGATGGTTTCTGAAGATAGCGACTTCATATAATCTCATCGAACCCGCCAGTCTTTGTGCTTGTCATACAGTATAGCTCGAAATAGCAGCAGCTTCTGTCATGTAAGACTGCATCTGAGTGCCTTTCATTCTTCAAGAGAAATTGCATTACGTTGTACAGCAGAGTGGCACTGTTTGCCTCGATGTCGGAATAGACCATTATAATTAACTGAATATGGCATAAATCCACATAATTATACTGAGCAGGAACACTGCAGAAAGCCTGTGCTTCTCCTTTTGACCTCTGTTTTGCAGCAACTCTTTTTTTCACAGAGTATGGATATCTAATCCTGTTGCTAAAGCTGTGATGGTGAACACCTTCTTTCTCTCACTGTTCGTGGTACTGCGGCAGATGTAAACACAGAGGACCATTTGTTACTGCTGGCAGATCAAGAGTGCTTAGTTTGCACTGCAGGTTACAGCATACAGCTGCAGCTCCTATTCTATTCGTGTAGGCTGATGTGATGTGTCATGTCCAATTACTCTCTCTTGTCATCTTATCACAGGGAAATGTCCCACTTTGTGAATCCAGTTCAAATTTTTTCTCAGGAGAGCAATCCAAAAGGGTGAAAGTGAGGATTTATGATTTGAGAGCACAAGTCTCAAATCACAAAGCAGTTTTTAGCTTCAAGAGCTGTGCAGAAATCCAACATATTCACACCAACGCTCTGTACTCTCAGAGCCAGGCAATAAAAGGGAAGCTGGAGCAATATGACTCAATAGGTCAAACACAATGTCAGCAGTCCTGTGTATAAATTAAACAGATGTAGACGCAGAATGTGTGTCTCCTGCACCGTGGGTAATGATTAATAGGGTTTTATTACTACCCAGTTAATAGATGGAATAGATGAAATAAATATTAGTACATGCTCACTCATTCAGATTCAATTTGCAGCATTCACTTAATTGTGCAGTGGCAACAGCTTGAATGTGACTTAACTGGAAGATTTCAGTCAGTGAGTCTAAGTCCTAACAGCCACTGCACTGGTTCCTGCATGGCTGACAGGTGCACGTGGTTCCATACGGTTCCTGGCACTAAATCTTCATTATCACTTCTTAATTCCTTAATCAGTGTCACTGGCAGTGTCTATATAGTCATTCATTGGCAGTCTTGGTACAGACCAGATCTTGGTCTCAAACCCATCCATCCATCTTGACCAAAACACTTAAATATGGTCAAGACAAAGATGTTGATGCCCACCAAAAATGAATGCACATAGATAATTTTTCATATTACTTTTAAAAATGTATTTAAAGTGGCACTGGTTGCATTCATTACAATGTCATTATAAGGCGGGAATCACACCAGCCAGCTGGTGTTTATTCCAATGTAGTCAGTGTGATTTCTAGAGAACTTGTTGTCACCAAGAAAGAAAAACACAGGCCAGCGTGCCAGGTTTTTGACCTTAGTAAAAAGCCTCATTCCAGTCACTTCTGTATTCATTTGCCATTCCTCTTGCCAGATGTGTGGCCCTGGAAACACAGGCTGTGGACAAATACTGCAAATTCACAGGCTGGACTCTAATCTCTCAGCTCCTGTGAGCAGCTTTCCCACGACAATGTTTATGTCACTCGAGCCCTACTGTTTCATAGTTTTGTAACTGCAGACTTACAAACTGCTACTTGCAAACTAGTGTGATGCTGGCCCACTAAGATGTGTACCAACACTTCCAAAATCACACCAGCCTGGACCCAGCAAGACCACTGCTTCCCTTGTGCCTTTCGCCATCTTTGAGTTGTGATTGAAAGTGTTTATCCCAGAAGCATGAATACACTGGTGATTGTGCACTGTTCCACATGATATCCAGAAAATATTCCACCTAAAAACATCACCAGGGAGCTGTTCCTTCTTGGCCTGTTTACGTCCCAGCTGATAACAGAATTAATGGTTTTCTTCCATACTGCAGTATACCACCTGCAGAAACACAGATTGAATGCTCCAGCCAGCCTGTGAAGTGCACGATGTAGAGCGTAATGTCCAAGGACACACTCTATGACCACCTGCTATGTTATGTGCTGGCTGCTGTCTTGAAGGTGCCCCAAAGGCCCGACTTTAAGATGCTTTGTCTGTATCAATTTGGTTATTAAAGAGAAGAACAGAACCACTGTGCAAGAGCACACACAGGAGGGATTACTACAGAGAGCTCAACATGACAAGTTTCAGCTAGTAGGAACCCCACATCACTGAACTCACTGAGAAATTTTGCTTAGGGAAAGCCATCTGGGGCACCAGAGAGATGAGCTGGCTTAGCATATCGACTTTAAAAAGTCAAACTGAGCAGTAACTCTTTATGGGAAACTTCAGTGGCCCAGGTGTCTTTATTGCCCAACCACTCATCACCACCTTAACAGGAAAAAGAAGTATTAGTGAAAAACCTCCAGAAGCCCACAACAAAACCGGAGGTACATGTCCTTCTTGGGGTTTTTGGATATTATGGCACAACCTGAATAGAGATCTCATGCCAAGCCTCCATTCTGACAAATACAAGGGCTCCTAACATCCAGCTGCCTGTCAAAAAACCAACCTGGAGCTTCATTAGGGGTTTGTTATACGTGCCAACACGTCCGAGGTCAAGCTACACGCACCCCAGGATGGGGCGAAGAGAACAAGGACACTGAAATTCATGCACACAGCAGTTAAGAGAAAAGCTCAGAAGTCACTTCAACTATGTTTTAAACTATGCAGCCCCATCAATGGACGACCAGTGTGAATAACATCAACTCACACATTACCAGGCAGTTCTTGGCCCTGCAGATCCAGGACTTCTTTAAAGCCAAGGATAACAATGCCCATTGGCTTTACTTCTGAGTCACCGAGGCAGCATGCTGCCTTTTGTATCATTACTGACATCACAGGAGCCGGCCAACCTTCCGGCTGTTCAACCACACAACTCTCATCTGCTTAAAAATGAGTCATTAAATTTGCTTGAGACCACAATATAATCACTTGACACAACTAAAATCTACAAATTAAAAAGGGCAGAGCTAAAATGGTTTGGCTTTTAGAAGTTGAAAAAGAAAGATGATTATCTGCAAAACACAGCGATTTGAATCAGAGAAGCAATGCAGACGAGCAGACAAGTTTCAGATGATAAGACATCAATTCAGTCATTGAACACTGGAATTGTTCAAAGGACTGATAACAGACCTCTAATCACAGATGATTTAGCTTTTCATTCTTCTAATGATCCAAAGAGTTATGTAAGCCTAAACCAATCCTTTTTAAACTAACACTATAAGCAGATCTACAGACAACTGTACCACGTGCCAATACTTATAACCAACTATAGATTTGCTGTACAAAGAAAAATACTCTCATAGACTCTATTTATAAAAGATTACACCATAATTTGGCATTTTTAGCACTATTCTCATTGGTCTCTCCATTGGGTCAGGCATTTCGTATCTAATTTGCAGCAGGTCAGGAACGATACCATTAAAATTTACTGTCAATTTATGTTTTATTTATTACAGACAAATGTTTTTAACTAGTCAAGGTGCAGTAGTACAAGAAGGCCTATGGAACACATCCACCTCCTGAATCATTAATGCAGAGCTGTTACTCTCTCACCTTGTGTTCAAACTGCAGGGGTGTGAAAAAGAGGATCAGAGCAACAAGCGCACACACAGACACACACCTGCGGATGCTAGGAGCACACACAGTCTCCATATCAATCCACACATGTGAGATGGCCAATGCTCGTGTTTGCTCTAGTCTAGCATGGTTTAATTACTGCGTGCTCTAACACAGCTACTGGACCTGAAGAATTGAATTAGGTGAATTCACAGCCTGCACTCTTAGACAAAGGCTACTAAACCGTATTATGCCTGAAGGCTGACTCTCATGATTACACCTTTTATATATTTTACCTTAACAGCATCATACTAAAACAGGGATGTAAAATTGACAGCCGGCAGACCCCATTTGCATTCTAATTTGGTATTTAGATTCTGTGTTATAAATTTAGATCATCCCATGGATATAACTGAATTTAGAGCTCAGTTACTAACATGCTAAAAACACAATTGTTCATTAGCAGTCGGAAATGTGTAACCTTACAAAAGAACCTATTTTGGAGGACAGGGAGAGTGAATACTTTTGCAATCACATCTATTATGCTTTGTCTTTGCACCTTTCACATCATTTGTACCATTTCACATCAGACTAAGTGTAATTTAGCCCCTTGCCTATGACATCTTTGACAAACCTGCTCTAAAAGGTCATTACTGTATAATTACGCATCTTTAATTCTTTTTTCAAACATACACTCTATCTACATGTCCAGGTGACATACAAACGGTCCAGAAAATAGGAGCACCCTTATCCGAACCTTGTACTTACCCCTCAACTGCTCAGCTCTTCCATCCAATCCATTCATGGATTAAAATCTGCCTCATTTGTAAACCAGTTTATTTAAAAAAAAAAAAAAAAAAAAAACATCTGGTAAATGGATGAATGTAATGCAATATCAACTGTACCAAGATGTGTCTGCAATACAACATTAAGCAATGATTTCCAGACACGTGCACTGTGAAAATGCTTGTTTAGGACTAGGCTTAGGAAAAGGCCTTGAGTTTTTCATATCTGTATATAATAAGGGGTTCAAAGCCTGACATGTGCAGCTAAGTCGAGGATTTGTTATTAGAAAGAACAGCATTTGCACATCATGTTCAGACTGTGAGCAGTAAACACACACTCACACAGTGCCGTGTGTGTGTGTGTGTGTGTGTGTGTGTGTGTGTGTTGCAGGCCTGTAGAGGTACAGGTAGGTGGACTAGACTACTCAGCTACATAATATTCTTACATTCAGACTGAATGAAGCCACCTTTATATTGTGTATTTTGACCTGGGTCATGATGAGTGTTTTAATGTGCTTCTGTAACACAGGTGACCCACAGGGGGTCTGACTCATCCTGCCCTAAAACCCCAGCAGACAGGGACACAGACAGCCGAGGCGCTCCTGTTAAACCAATAGCACAGGCTATTCATTATTAATGTGAATCATTCGCGACCTTGCTCAGCTTCTTCGCACATTTTCTAATAACTATGAGCCCATACTGGGTGAAACACTTCAGAAACCATCAGGACATGGAGCACATCAGGTACCAAGAAGAAAATATCAAACGATACGGTTTTTATCATCAATATGTAGTCAGTGTACTCCGCAATCGTGTTGACACTCCAGTGATCTCGCCTTTAGAAAATACAAAACAACAATAAAAAAAAACAAAAAAAAAAACAAAGATCTGAATCCAATCAACATTGTCATTTATAAATAATAAAATAATACAAGTGATCCCAAACCGGTGAGATCTGCACTTTAATAATAATAATATTATTATTTTGCATCTGTAAAGCTTTGTGACACTCACCATTAAATCAGTCCGTGTTTCTTATTCTGCTCGTTCAAGCCACAAATATATATCCCGTGTTCAGTAAACACCAGGCATTGTCTTCTTTCCCAAATCCCGGCGTGTGGTTGTTTTTCCTCTATCCGCATTTGTGGTGTTTCAGTGGTCCAGACTGTGCAGTAATCCCTCTCCTCTCCGCCGCTATTGTCCTTCTCGAGCTGAAAATCAAGGCTTCCGAATGCTATAGAAGCCACGCCTCTCGTTTAATCAGCCAATAGCAGCGCAGCTTGCAGGTATCACCACGCCCCTATTATCCCTGTAGTAGAGGGTTTAGGTGTTGTACAGAGGCGACACGAGGAGATCGACTGAGCACGGCTTGAGTACGGTCCTGTTGTGTGTGTGTGTGTGTGATGAATGATGTAAACATATTATTCACCAAATTCAGGCGTTTTTCCGCCTGAAACATGTATATCCTTATAAGAGACACTTTTACTCAGGCATGATAATATTGTTTTCTCTACACACATATACTGTGTATATATATTTATACACACACCCACACATATATATATATATATATATATATATATATATATATATATATATATATATATATATATATATATATATATATATATACACAATTAGGCATAACATTATGAGCACTGACAGGTGAAGACTGATTATCTCCTCATCATGGCACCTGTTAGTGGGTGGGATATATTATGCAGCAAGTGAACATTTTATCCTCAATGTTGATGTGCTAGAAGCAGGAAAGATGGGCAAGTGTAAGGATTTGAGCAAGTTTGACGAAGGGCCAAATTGTGATGGCTAGACCACTGGATCAGAGCATCTCCAAAACTGCAGCTCTTGTGGGGTGTTCCCGGTCTGCAGTGGTGAGTATCTATCAAAAGTGGTCCAAGGAAGGAACAGTGGTGAACCGGTGACAAGGTCATGGGAGGGCAAGGCTCATTGATGCACCTGGGGAGTGAAGGCTGTCCTGTGTGATCCGATCCAACAGATGAGCTACTGTTGTTCAAATTGCTGAAGAAGTTAATGCTGGTTCTGATAGAAAGAATACACAGTGCATGATGGGTCAGGGCTGTTATGGCAGCAAAATAGAGATCAACACAATATTAGGCAGGTGGTCATAATGTTAGACCTGGTCGGTGTACACTGTATATACATATGCTTCCTGTTGATATGGACAGTAGCTAAGTGCTATAACATTTCTGAACCGTGCCAACATATATTTTGTTTGTAAAGACTATTACAGTGGGGTTTTTTTATCGTTCAACCTAAATATCAGCATGTTGGTAAAATCGTGAAACATTTTGAGGCCTCTTCTGCTGCTGAGTGCCTTAATTCAGCCAATAAGGCATAATTATATACACAATAAGACAAGAAGTATATACAGGATGTTCTCGTACACTGTTATGATTAGCATTATGATTTCACTAGATCTAAGAGGAAAACCCTGTTTCTCACAGGACAGTGCTCCTGTGCACAAAGCATGCTCCATGAAGATAGGGTTTGCCAAGATTGGAGTGTCCCATACTGAGCTCTCTGACCTCAACCCCACTGAACAGATGTGTGATGAACTGAGACACAGACTGAACCACAGACCTCCTCTCCTTACATCTGTGACTGTACCTCATTAATGCTCTTAAGAGCAGAGGGCAAGAAGCCTTAAGAACTGAGGGCAAGAAGCATTTATCGCCACACATACATTACAACACAGTGGAATTCTTTTCTTCGCATATTCCAGCTGAGGTCAGAGTGCAGGTGCAGCTATGATACAGCATCACTGGAGCAGGGAGGGTTAAGGGCCTTGCTCAATTACCCAGCAGTTGTGCTGCTTGAACCCCAATCCTCCGATCTACAACCCAGAGCCTTAACCACTTGAGCCACCACTCCAAAATCTAGAGGAAAGCCTTCTCAGAAGAATGGAGGATACTATAACAGCAAAGGAGAACTAAATCTGGTAAGGTATGTTTAACAAAATAAAACATACAGTGGTGTAAAAAGTGTTGGCCCCCTTCCTGATTTCTTATTTTTTGCATGTTTGTCACACTTTAATGTTTCAGATAATCAAACACATTTAAATATTAGTCAAAGATAACACAAGTAAACACATCATGCAGTTTTTAAATGAAGGTTTTTATTATTAAGGGAAAACAAAATCCAAAACTACATGGCCCTGTGTGAAAAAGTATTTGCCCCCTAAGCCTAATAACTGGTTGGGCCACCCTTAGCAGCAACAACTGCAATCAAGCGTTTTCCATAACTTGCAATGAGTCTGTTACAGCTCTGTGGAGGAATTTTGGCCCACTCGTATCTGCAGAATTGTTGTAAGGTCTTTAAGGTCATGCCACAGCATCTCAATCGGATTGAGGTCAGGACTTTGACTAGACCACTCCAAAGTCTTCATTTTGTTTTTCTTCAGCCATTCAGAGGTGGACTTGTGGGTGTGTTTTGGATCATTGTCCTGCTGCAGAACCCAAGTTCACTTCAGCTTGAGGTCACAAACAGATGGCCGGACATTCTCCTTCAGGTTTTTTTGGTAGACAGCAGAATTCATGGTTCCATTTATCACAGCAAGTCTTCCAGGTCCTGAAGCAGCAAAACAGCCCCAGACCATCACACTACCACCACCATATTTTACTGTTGGTGTGATGTTCTTTTACTGAAATGCGGTTTTACTTTTTCGCCAGACGTAATGGGACACAGACCTTCCAAAAAGTTAAATTTTTGTCTCGTCAGTCCACAGAGTATTTTCCCAAAAGTCTTGGGGATCATCAAGGTGTTTTCTGGCCCAGTCTCTTTCTTATGGTGGAGCCATGAACACTCACCTTAACTGAGGCAAGTGAGGCCTGCAGTTCTTTGGATGTTGTTGTGGGGTCTTTTGTGACCTCCTGGATGAGTTGTCGCTGCACTCTTGGGGTAATTTTGGTCAGCCGGCCACTCCTGGGAAGGTTCTCCACTGTTCCATGTTTTCGCCATTTGTAGATAATGGCTCTCACTGTGGTTCACGGCAGTCCCAAAGCTTTAGAAATGGCTTTGTAACCTTTTCCAGACTGATAGATCTCAATTACTTTCTTTCTCATTTGTTTTTGAATTTCTTTGGATCTCGGCATGATGTCTAGCATTTGAGGATCTTTTGGTCTACTTCACTTTATCATGCAGGTCCTATTTAAGTGAGTTCTTGATTGCGAACAGGTGTGGCAGTAATCAGGCCTGTGTGTGACTAGAGAAATTGAACTCAGGTGTGATAAACCACAGTTATGTTATGTTTTAACAGGGGGGCAAATACTTTTTCACAGAGGGCCATGTAGTTTTGGATTTTGTTTTCCCTTAATAATAAAAACCTTCATTTAAAAACTGCATGGTGTGTTTACTTGTGTTATCTTTGACTAATATTTAAATGTGTTTGATTATCTGAAACATTAAAGTGTGACAAACATGCAAAAAAATAAGAAATCAGGAAGGGGGCCAACACTTTTTCACACCACTGTATGTGTGGTGGTCAGGTGTCCACAAACTTTTGCCATACAGTGGATTTTCATTATTTCATGCCAGTAATTCATTCATTCATTCAACTACTTTCACTGAAGCACTGGACACAATGCAGTGACATAACCCTAAATGGGATGCCAGTCCATTGCAGCGCACAAAAGAAACCAGAAAAAACCTGTCGCAATATTGTGTCAGTTTTTATTAAGACAATCACAACAGTCTGGCTTAGTAAACATTACTGGATAATAAGGAATGAATAATGGATAATCATTTCTGGGTTAATGTTTTTTTTTTTTAATGAAGTTCAAATTGACATACATTAACATTGTACTTTTAAAACGTCTAAAATGAAATGTGTATTAATTTAGCATTTTAAATGATAAAAAAATATAAAGGACTTGAGTTCAAAGACCACAGAAAAGACAGGTATAAATAACTAAAAGTTCACACAGTAGTTGAAGATTTCTACAAAACCCATAGGAAGACAGTGCATGAAGTTACTAGTGCAAAATTAAAATACATAGGTAACTGTTGAAAAGGTTCAAATATTGTCACTTTACACAAATAAAAACAGTTCCAGTGTTTTGGAATGCAGATGCTGGGCGAGGTTCTTGATGCGACAGAGACGGGTAAATTGTGAATCTCCGGCGCCGTACACTCTGTATATGTGATACTTTTCCTTCTCCTTCAGTGCAAAGTCGAGCTCGTTGGCTGACAGGTGGATAAAGTGCTTCTCCTGCTTGATTGTTGTCTTGACTTCCACAAACACCTCTCGGGTGGCGTTACAGCCGCTCGGGAAGATCAGTTTGAAATCGTACGGCTGGCCGCTCTCACCCTTTTCGTTGGACCAGCTGATCTCCCTTGGTCCTTCTCCGCTTTCTCGCCAGGAGTTGAGGAAGGAGTAGACCAGTTGCTCTCCCCATCTCCCGATATCAGCGTTGTCATCGTAACCATTGGATACCTGCAGGAAGTCAGGCAAACTGAAGTTCAAGGCAAGGTCCTCTAGCACTGCTTCTGCAACTGTCGGTTTGGTCCATACTGCATTGTCCAGAGGCATGGGTGGACGGTGAATAACGCTTCCCTGGAACTGGCTTGCCATGACTTCTGGAGGCTGGACTGGTTTGTGATCCCTAAATACAGAAGGATTACAAAAATTACAACGGTGTCATGTAGAGAGTAGATCATCCATTCAGTAAAACGGAAGCAAAACAACGTACTGCTCCGATGGTTGCAGTGTGGGTTGTTGCTCTTCTGGAGATGGAGTGCTGTTGCTCTCTGGCTTGTTCACGCTGGCCTCGGCGTGCTCACCAGGAGCCACACTGGACCCAGCATGGTGTTTATTAGGAGCATCGACCACCAGCGCAGTGGCTTTATGAGTTTGTTCTATGGAATAAGACAATGTTTCTTTGTGGTCATGACAGGATAAGAACAAGTTTTTTAGTTCCATTTATGCATATCAAACAAATAGGAACTAAGTAGGAACTAAAGTTGAGCATGAACATCATGGACCACCAGCACAGAAGCTTTCTGAGTTTATTCTGTGCAATAAGAAAAAGACATTTTGGCTAGGACGGCTTTTTTGAGATTGAAAACAAACCTAGATTTTTTTTATAAACTTGCCATAGACATTTTTTATTTTCAACAAGAAACAGCGGTAGCTAAAGAGAACTTTTAAAGCTAGCTAGATAAACAGCAATGAAATAACACAAACGGAGTGGAAATTAGTTGTTTGATTTACACGTTATGTTTTAGGGTTTGTATTTGCAAGGACAAGCAACAATTGCTAATATTTCTTTCCAAGCTTTATTTTTCTTGGAGGTTATGACAGGATAAGATGAAACCACAGTTATAGGTTTTTTCTTCCAGTTCTGAAAGTCAGACAAATAGGAAGTGACTGCAGGTAGGAATTAAAGTTGTGAGTGGGGATCTGAGAAAACGTCAGACCAATAGGTTTGGGCTGAGGAATCATTTGAACCTAAGTAAATCGCAGCTCTGATGATGTTTTTTGTCACATTGTCTTTTAAACAAACTTCCAGCAGGGTTGCTACACATAAATCAATATCTGAACGAGAAATATCGATCATTCCAGAAATTGAAAATCATCTCAATCTGCTCTTGATCAAACACAAGCACCAACCTTCTGTATGTGGGATGCTAGCACTTGACCTGGGGCCCTGAATTCCCTGAATACTTGGAGCGCCTGGCTCTCTGTGTATCTGGAGTTCTGTCGTATTTTCCTGAGAATTCAGACTGCTAGAGCTCCTCTCAGTTCCAGAGCCCCAGTGGGCAGAAGGTACAGGAGAAACAGGAGGAGCTGAAGAGGTCAGAGGTGCCGGAGGAGGCCACATCTTCATCACTGCCTCCACCGCCTGGCTTCCTTTTCCTGCATACACACAAGCGGACAGGCGAGGAACATAAATCATGTAGTCCTGGCTACAGAAACACGGCATATCATGGATTTCTTCAGGACGACATTAAAAAGTAAAGAAATTTATAAATGCAGTTTAAAATTTGCATTTCCGGTATTTAACAGATCCTCTTATGGAGTGTTTAAAAAAAAATAATTCATCCTCAAGCGTTTACAAATGATCAAAGAATGCCGAAATCTAACATTAATCTGAGATATAGGACCACAAATAAAACAGTACACGCTGTGGGGTTTATGGAACTGGAACTTGTCCCTATTGGATTTCTGTATATAAAGCACAGCAACAGCCTGTTTCCCTCAGCACGGTCACATGATCTAGCAGATAGCGACAGAGTCTCTGTACACACCTGTGCTCCTGCCTCCTGTTTTGCTGATCGATGCTTTGGGAGGCCAGCAGTGCAGCGTATTATCATCCTCCTCCTCTGTATTCATCTCCACTTCCTGTGCACTCACAGTTCCTGATGAGCTGATGCCAAAGAGCTCTAACAACAAAAGGGGGAAAAAGTGCTAAGCAGCAGAACTCTAGGTAAAAATGAGTTTATCACAACACTGTCCTTCACTTCAATCTGGTTAGAGTGATGGAATGTGTGTGTGTGTATGATGATTATTGATTCCTGTCTGAAGGAAAGGATGAGCGAAGGAAGGTTCCCTCCCTCCTCTGCACTCCTGCAGCCCTGGTAACAGCTGCTCTTTCATGTCAGTGAGCACTGCACCCAACAAATCCCTATTAGCATACGAGCACGCCACGCAGTCTGTGTGTCCACGTGCGTGCGGCACATGAATAGAAGATGAAGGAAAATAACAGAGTGCTGGAAAGAGAACGGTGCTGAGATTAAAGCAGCGGTGCACGTCAGAGATGCAAATGTACCATATATATATATATATATATATATATATATATATATAGAGACTCCTAAACCACATAAAACGTCAGGGGAACATGTGACCCTGCTTCACTTCCCTACAACGTTATTCGCAAACAGGCCTGTAGCTTACTTTTAGGTTCTGGTGTCTCCAGAGGTGCCGGAACCTCCCACCGCTCTTCATCTGGAGGAAGCTCCTTTATGTCTTTACTATCCAGTAATCTTTTCAAAGAATCTGTATCCTAGATAAGACAATAAAACAATATAGCATTACGATCATTTTCCAGTTTGAAAGCTTTTTCAAAGTTTGAATGAGAAATAAATCTGAAAATAAATCAGACTGCCAGATCTCTGCATGAATAAGGAGGATGATGCAGTTAGCATGTCATGCTATGATTCACGCTCAGTCGCAGTAAGTTATCTCCTCCAGACGTTTCCTTCTCTGGCCTCCTGATGCGATAATTAGAATGTCTTTAGGCGTGTTCAATCAGCGCATCAGTTCCAGTTGCCAGGTGACAGTGACGCATCCCCCAGAGACATGGCCCACTACTGCAGAGCATCTCAGTAGCCACAGATGTGATGACTCACCTGTGTCCTGAGTCAGACACACGGCTTAGGAAAAACTTTCCTTCTGGGAGTGGGAGTGGGACTGGGGGCTCTGAGGCTTGCCATATGGGGCATAAATGACCTAACTGATTTTGCTGCCCACATGAGCTAACCAGAACCTTGGGTTGTTGATCGAAAGGTTGTGGTTCAAGCCTACTGCCAAGCTGCCACTGCTGGACCCTTGAGCCAAGCCCTTAACCCTCTCTACTCCTGGGTAGTGTATCATCACTGACCCTGTGCTTTGACCCCAACTTCCTAACAAGCTGGATTATGCAAAGAAAAGCATTGCACTCTGCTATAATGTATATGTGTATACAAATAAAGGCTTTTTCTTCCAAAAAATATAATCGACTGTCTATATCTAACTGTGATGGAACCTGAAATATTAGTTTAGTTGTAATAAAAATAGAGAAAGAAGAGCCAGGACTGCTGAGCATCAAGAACAAGTAGATTCTAACAGGACAAACACACTGGCAAAGTAAACAAAATTGGTTTAATCTGTTCAGTATTTTGTGTGGAGGTCTGGTTAGTAAGATTTCCTCACACGGTGAATGTCCCAATTTGATCAAGTTACATGTCTTAGTGAAAAGAAGATAAGTGTTTCAGTTTGTAATCAGTTCCTGCCTGGTAAAATGTCTGTGATGCTCCTTTAAATATTGCTTTCACTACGTTTACTTTTGGGATTGAACAGACTTTAAGATGCTCTTGCATACTACAAAAATAAGCTAAAGTAAGCAAGTGAAAACTTTATATCTGGAGAGAAAGAGAAATAAGTGTTTAGTTCTAGCTCTAGATTCAAACCTATGTAGTAGAAAAATGGCCAAAATTCGTGAAGATTTCATGAAAAGCCAGTAGAGATTTTATAAATGTACTGTACAGATTTAAAAAAATATATATATATTTTCAGCAGTAAGTCTTTGTTTAATTGAGCATTTTGCCTGGGTAGGATCCTGGAATGATTTCTGTATTAAAATCCTTTACAGCAAAGAGTCCTACTGAGAGAAGGTGAAGGATCTTACATTGATGCGGATGACAAGTTTCTCAAGAAAGCTTTTCAGTTCCTCCATAAAGCTCTTCTCGGTGGTGAACAGTTTCACCAGCTCTCTGCAATCAGAGCAGCACAAACAAAACCTTAACCACAAACCAGAAGACAGAGCATTATGTTGCCTTGTGTGATCAAAGTACTAAAGAAATACCCGCAGATGGACATTTTGAATGACAGATGGTCTTTCTGAATGTACAACTCTTTCCTGTCTTTCAGGAGACAGATGATGTCATCGCTCTCCACAATGGGGCTCTCATCTGGCTGTTCCAGACGGTAATAAATGTACAGCTTTCCCACCTGTGAAAAAACAAAAAAAACAATCCTCTCTTCAAGCTCTTCACTAAAAGGACATGATGCAATAGCCAGCAATGACTCAGCAGGCAGTGCAGCCAAGACAGGAATGGCAAATATCAAATCTAGGAGGTTATGGACAAGAAGGGTGAATGCTTACCTGACCGAAGCTGAGTGATTTTATCTCCTGGGCAATTCCACTCTCTTTGAGGTCTTCGTATATTTCTCCGAGTTCGTCGTGGTAGTAGATGAACCTCTGGATGTACGGAATGAGGTCACGCACCAGGTTCTGCATAGCTGGACACGGCCTGTAGTTCTCTGTCTGGGGCTCGGTAGTGACACACTGGGAGAGTTTCTTCACGCCGCAGATCTCCAGGAAGAGCTCTCGGTCTCTCTCACTGAAGGCCAGCTTCTCCTCGTGCAGCTTGGCTTTGAGAAATACAATTCACATCCCAGTATTTATATCAGAATAAAAAATTACACACTGCACTTTTAAAATATTAGCTTTATCAGTGGGTTACCTTTTTGGTTCGGTTTGTGTCTGTGTGCTGCTTTCTTTTGAGCCGAGGGCAGGTTGAGGAGGCAAATTTCTTCGTGAGATTTGAACATCTTCTCCAGGGTTGGGTTGTCTGCTATCATAGGTTTCCGGGCCAGTGTGACCCAGCCCTGTTTCTTGGTAGGAAATACCTTCATGCGAGACACCATCACTGGCAGAAATGATACCAAGCAAACAGTCATCCCAAATTGCTTGAAGCTCATCATTAATCATCTTAAATGAAATTGAATGGCATCATTAGCATACTCTCACCTTTCAGCGTTGTGCAGTAGTGCTGGTTCAAATCAAAGTCTTGATCTTGTTCTGAGTGCGTCGAGTTTTTGCATTTTTCGCCTTTTGTTAAAAAGAAACAAACACAAAATATCAGCTGTACTGGATTCTGTAGGACCGTGATCACTCTGATCCTGCTGTAGTGTGATTACTACATAAAAACACCCACCAAGTCTGGCAAAAATGATGGAGATATCCTGAAGCACCTCTCCTGTGGGAAGTGGCGATGATTCACATACAGCCTCCAAAAGGTCCACGTACTGCTTCATGGACGGACTGGGCTCCACGTTCAGAGACTATACAAACAAGACACACAGATTTCACTTACAATACATGAGAATAAACACAATGCAACCATTTCAGTTCCTTCACACAGCAACCACACACAGAAAACTGGAGGCTGACCTTAAACAGGTCTTCCATTTGCTGCAATTTGCTATAAAACGGAGCCAGTACTTTAGGTTCCTGGACCCTGCTCTCTGGCTTGCGGATCAGCTCCTTGTATCTGACAAACATCTCTGTTGAATCTCTCCAGCACACGTCCTTGAGATGGTAGAAGCGTCCTGAAGTCCACTCGTCATTCCTGAAGACGTACGCAAGAGAACGAGTAATTAGACCTTAGCGTTTAGAGACTAGCTTATCCATCTTTTATCTGCCGAAACACTTCTAATATCATTGTGATTTTTCTTATTGTGTGCTTCTTGATGGTGTAGTTCTTGCTTTCTGACCTGTCGTACTCTATGAAGACAGCAGGTGAGTGTTGGAAGAGCTCTCTAAGCTGTGTGTAGGAGCACTCTGCTTGCAAATAGCGGTACACCGAGTGGATGTGATGCACGGTGGTGATGAAATCGGCTCCTTCGGCCTCGCCGCCGTCGGATTTCTTCGTACACCAGCGTTTCAGGTACCTGACCATCTCGTCCACCAGAACAGTGTGTCTCATCCCTGTACACATACCACAGTATACATACAATTTATCCTCCCAATGGAAAACAAACCACTAGTCTCATGTACTTTCAGATCTCATCCATAAATCAGAGGGACGTGTAGACACCTGCTTACCTACAGCTCTGGAGAATTCACTGGGATCTAGGTTGACGTAACAGACGAGGGACCCCAAGAGACTGCGCACTTTGTCAGAAGAGAGATACACCCTGTTTGGAATCGAGTACTCCACAGTGTTTTTCCCGTCCTGCGTGGGCTTGTAGGCAGGCACCCATGCCAACTGGGTGAGGTGGTGGTAGAACGAGGACTTGGCGTCTTTTAGGGTGCGGCCCTGGCTGTCCAGCACCTGAGCACTGAGGTACTGTGAATACTTCTCTCTGAAACACAGAAAACATGCATGAATGCCTTTTAAAGCCTTTCTTGATTTGAATTGGCGGTAACAGTCCAGGTCAGGCTGGTCTGATACGTTCTCAGTCACAAGGAAGGTTTCGGGGCAAAGACACTTATCAACTTGAAATGATGAGAATGATGGACTGGAGTTCCATTGGGGGTTTATTCTCTCATCTTGTCTCTAGTGTTCCTGGAATGGAAACCACCATGACTCAGGATGTGTGAATAATTGAATTTTGAGAGGAAAAATAATAGTTTCTAGCTGTTACAATGTAAGCGATAATTTGTTTTATGGATGTTCCAAAACAATAAATATATCTGTAAATGAATAAAAACTAGATGGATAAACAAGTATGATCTTTCATTTTCATTAAAATAAGGGGGAAAAAGACTTATAACAGGAATAAAAAACACTTCAGGACATGCAGTGATTGGGCGTAATTAACATCATGGTGGTAACAGTAACTCACCACAATTATTTTCCTGCTCCTACATGCCCTGTTGTGTTTTATTACTCATGTCACCATTCAAAGATCCTAGTATATGATGCAACACAAGGATATAGAGCACAAACGAGAACTTTTTGTTTCTTCACAAACAAGATGAGATGCCTGATGAAGATTTATAAGCTATCAGAAAACATCGCTCTGTTTCGTCCTACTCGATGACTCATACGCTGCAGCACAGACAGGACAAGAGGTGGTACACGAGCTGATACGATGAGGCACTGAATCCCAGACCCAGCGTTGTGCTGGTCATTAGCCTTAATGACTGGCAGCATCGACAACTCTGTAAAGGCACTTATGACGAGCTGGAGGAGTTCATGACGCCTAAATGGGTTGAAACCATCGTAAAGGAATGTTCAACCTAATCTCTATCTAGCATTTGAAGCACACGAGCAATTACCACAGTGAAGGATTTGTAAACGAAGCATAGGGAATCGCTTTATTTGAAACGCTCTCATAATGGAAGCCTGTTAAAGGGAACCAACATGTGTGTGTCTCAGTCACCATGCCTTCTTCAGTCAAAGGTGAAGCTTTAAATGTGTATAATGTAACCAATCAGAGATAAAATGGCTTCTTTCAGAGGGACGAATTTATGGAAATATTACAAATACAAATATCGTGAGCAGAAATATAGGGTATGTCTAATCCTAGGACATTTATTGTCAGAGTTGTAACAGTTCCAAGTTTGTATTTATGTTTTATAGTTACATACTTCCCCCCTACGTTCCCCCTGGGTCACAGTAAACTGGGTTTGACCTTTCACACTGCTCATACATTACCCAGGGTTAACAATTCATCCTGGCTATTCAGAGGCTATATCTGACGTTCTATTAAGAAAGTGCCTTGACCTATTTATTTGCATACCATGTTTGGATAAATACAGTGTGTGACCGCTTTAAATAACGGCTTGTCTCCTGCTTTTGCATCAGTGAGAAAAACAGGACAGGTTTGCCATTCTGCATCCGAGCAGGTATTCTTATCTTTTACAGCTTTGTAATCTTTTGACCTTTTGATACACCCAAGCATTTGCTGCTATTCCTATTTTTTTGTTTATTTATTTTTTTCATTCCTTGGCATCCAATTTCCACGTTTTTCAGCGTCATGTACTTCTCCCTCACTACTGTGTACACTTCTGTTTTGTGTTCTGCCATCTGCCATTCCCGAGCTGTTTTTGTTAAGTGTTACTACGTCCTGGTTTTCATGTGATATGAAGCATGGGTGTCTGCTGCTAAGCGTCTAGCCGTAACGCTGTAACACTGCCTCGTTTCACATTGTACACGCAATGCAGGTTACGATTAACACTGATAACACCGGTTTCATAAAACCCCTGTTAATCCAGCTTCTCCATTATTAGTGTGGAACACTTGGGGCTAAAAGCATGGTTTAGAATGAGGATAACCCGGGGTTAAGCGCAGTACGATGATGAACTGGTTTATTGATGAACTGCCCTTTGATTCCCAATACAAGACAAAAGACTTGGAAAGAGACTTAAATTGATGCTCTCTTCTTACACCAGCTGTGTGTTAAACTCCAGATTTGGCTCGTGGAAATGTAAACGAGGATACGTTAAAATAAATGGCCCAAATCCAGTAAGCTTCACACCATGACCCAGACAAGGACTAGTATTTGTATTTTAACTAAGCCTACATGATCAGAAGGGATAATACAGTGATAATGACCCCATTAACATCCAGCCATCTGCATTTCTGTATTATTCTACAGAGAATACAGGCCATCAGATCTTATGTATACAGACTAGAGAGAGTTGGAAAGGGAAAAAAGAGGGAACTGAAATAACAGACTGACCACAAGATGAATGGCTAGACGAAAAGCTTTGCTTCACAATCAGCAGCAGATTAGGAGGATTAGAGCAGCTGGCTGACAGACAGGTCTTTTACAGAGGAAGCATGATGAGAATCGTAGGAGAGGAAGAGCAGTGCATAATCCTGCACTGTGAAGATGTTTAGGAGTGTGTGTGTGTGTGAGAGACATACCCAGTGTCCCAGTTGTCCTGCAGCAGGTTGATCAGAGCTTGTCGTTGCTGCAGTTTGACGTCAGGGGGAAGTTGATCTGTCGTTATCAGTGAGTAAAGCTCTTCACACTGCTGATCCTCTATGACATAAAGTGCATCTGCAGTTTTGGGCCATGGCTTTGCCTCTGCTGCCCATGGGCTCGATGCCTTGTTACAGGCGATGAAAGGATGTAAAAAAAAGAAAAAGAAAAAATATTTACTGAAATTTTTTAGTGAAATGTGCAACAAATAGCTTTAATAAAACTTACAGAAAATTTCTAAATTAATGTCCTTAGAAATACAGATAGACCAAAAAAAAAATGTAAAAAATTCTAAAAAATAAACAGAAAAATAAAAACATTAAAAAAATCACTCACAAGAACTTTGTCTAGAAAAACAAATTAGAAAATGTAACAGCAGAATTTAAAAAAAAAAAAAAAAAAACCTTGTGACTTTTGAACAGTAGTGTAGCTTAAATGATGCCTTATATGTTTTTTTTTATATATAATTATCTATTATATTGACATTATTTTGACATTTTTTTTGTTCATTATTCTTATAAATAATCTTTATATTAATCATTGATAATATTTATCAATAATAATAATAATAATAATATTTCACATTTCTATTTTTTTTTACATTTTATACAGGGTTTATTTTCTGTAATGAGGAAGCATCTTAAACCTACATGTACTTGCATATTTAGCCACTATTGACTCAAAAGCGACCTTGCAATAAAATATCTCTACTAATGTATTAGCTTCAGGGCTGCAAATGCACTCAGCAGCATGGTCATGTGACTGGACAGAACGTCTATAAAGAACTGAGGGAACAGAACGGAATTTAAGGTGTTAAAGAGGCCTTCGTTCCAATTACAGCACTGAATGGGTTCCTCACTGCAAGCAGCAATTTCACACTGTCTTCCATGCAGAAGAGAATCACCCTTAAACTCTTTTCAAAGCAGTGTACCAAATTGCAGAAATGTAGGTCAGGCGCACGAGCGCTGCAAATCCAGCATGTCTCTAAATACTATCATTCCTGCTGGCATTCCCCACTCCCAGTGTCATCCTCCCTGCTAAAGACACTTTACTACAGCAAATGAACTCAACTGCTGGGTTACAGAATCACCAGGACAATCGTTTGTTTAATGCAATCCACTAGTTTAATCGGTGAGCTGCTGGAGTATGAAAGGGATGTGCTCACTATGATCAGATGGACGGGATGAATTAAGTCAACAGTCCCTTAAGGATTTTGCAATTTTGCAATGACATAAATTAACACCAAATCAAGCAAACTATGATATGCATATGATGAGAAATATGTGTGATGATCACAACACATATCCAGCCAAAGCACTCTGTGGTTCAACCCTCTGTGTGTGTTTATGTTTTCCACAAAAATGTCTTAGTTAAGTCACAAATAGAAAAAAACCTAAGTGTGTGAAATCCTGGAGCGACAGAGTCATTATAAATTGCACATTATTATTTGCAGAGCTCTCAGGGATATGATTTGAGGTCATAGTCAGGGTTCGAAGCCTTATTATAAAGGTAGAAACTGCCACCCTGTGACAATCACGCGGCTACACCTATGAAATGCTGGACTACATCTATAGGCTGGCTTAGAACCTTCAAAAACATGCTGAGACCTGGGACGCAGGGAATAACTCCCTTACATGTCTAACAGGTTGGGCCTCTGATTCCTCAGTTTTCACATGGGAATCTTACCAGCTCTGTGGATCTGAGGTTGCGTCGCTCCTTCCTGAAAATGAGAAGATCCCTCACTCCGAGGTCACTCAAGAAATCCTTCCATCCTGATATATCTCCATCATCTAGGTAGCATGAATCCAGAAGCACCCAGTCCACACCTGAGAGAGGAAGAGAGGACAATTCATTCATTCATTGTCTACCGCTTATCCAATCTATTCTCGGGTCACGGGGAGCCTGTGCCTATCTCAGGCGTCATTGGGCATCAAGGCAGGATACACCCTGGACGGAGTGCCAACCAATCGCAGGGCACACACACACACTCTCATTCACTACGGACAATTTAGAGATGCCAATCAACCTACAATGCACGTCTTTGGACCGGGGGAGGAAACCGGAGCACCCGGAGCAAACCCCCGAGGCACGGGGAGAACATGCAAACTCCACACACACATGGCGGAGGCGGGAATCAAACCCCCAACCCTGGAGGTGTGAGGCAAACGTGCTAACCACTAAGCCACCTTGTCCCCCGAGGATGATTCAATGAGAAATAAAAAAACATTTTAAAAAGGTGCATGAGAGAGGACAGTATGGTGTAACCAGGTCCAAGCTTTTACACCTATCTATAGCTACCATCTATACAACATCCCTGCTCTCCCATTTCTCATAAATGCTTTTTATTTATTTGCTTATCCTTATAGTTCATGAGCTCAGTATTCTAAAGGTTCTATTAGTCATAGTCTGAAAAATAGTCATTAGGAAAAATAAAACTGAAGACTGAATCGTATACGATTGCCTTAAATGTCACACAGACGTCTCTCCTTACTGAGATCTCAGTTTTTTAAATTGAGAGCGATTAAGCCTAATAAATATCAGGCAGATGGAACCGTTTATAGAACAATAAGACTGTATCTGCATTCAGCTACTGCTCAAAAATCCATTTTTCAAAATCTCAGAAATTTGATAATGCACATTTTTATAACTTGAGTGCGTGGGTCTTGTGTTGAAATTATTATTTTAGAATTTGTTCATATTTCTATTTTAAACATGATTTTTGTCCATGGCTATTTTTTTTGTGTGAAGGACCCACAGTGAAAAAAAAGCTTTGCCCACAGTAATACACACATGGATGAACCATGACTCACAGATGGTCAGGGATATAGTGCCAAGCAGTTTCATCATGTTTACTGCCATATGTATGAGTAGGAGTATTTCTGTTCGGCATACAAACACAGGCTGACAGACAGAGTGTGGTATTCACCAGGCAGCTTGGTGGGCAGGTCGATGTTGTCGTACTCCTTGGAGAACTGCACTTTGCTCTGGCCGGGGCAGACGAAACCCTTGTTGGTGAGTACAGGGACAGCTTCCCTCAGGACCCTGTAGTCTTGGTCCTGTGAATGCTCCTTTATAAACACCACGTAACTGACAGTGATGTCTTTCGGCTTTTCCTGCAGTTGGAAAGAATCATGCATAATAATAATAATGCATAGTTAATACGGCTTTCTGGATGCGCTGTATCACATTCACACTTTTTTTATATCTTCATTCTTAGTAGCCGTTTTGTTTTACTGGAAGTAGAAATAATTAAGAATTATTTTTATTTTCAATATAAAAAGCCTATACCATAGCAGCATAACACTGTTGAATACTGGATTATGACTGGTCAGAAGGTGGTGATTCATTTTCTGTAACAGTTGCTAGGGAAATTTTGTATTAATGAGCTTTTTGGATTAGGTTTCTGCAGCACCACAGCAACTTATATACGGCATATACACCGATCAGGCATAACATTATGAGCACTGACAGGTGAAGTGAATAACACCGATTATCTCCTCATCATGGTGTTCCCAGTCTGCAGTGGTCAGTATCTATCAAAAGTGGTCCAAGGAAGGAACAGTGGTGAATCGGCAACAGGGTCACAGTGCATCACAGTTTGTTGCGTATGGGGCCGCATAGCTGCAGACCAGTCAGGGTGCCCATGCTCACCCCTGTGCACCACCACTGAAAACGCCAACAATGGGCACGTGAGCATCAGAACTGGACCACGGAGCAATGAAAGAAGGTGGCCTGGTCTGATGAATCACGTTTTCTTTTACATCACGTGGATGGGAAGAAAACAAGCCTGGAGAGGCAGTGTCATCCATCCATGTGGATGTTATTTTGACACGTACCACCTACCTAAGCATTGTTGCAGACCATGTACACCCTTTCATGGACACAGTACTCCCTGATGGCTGTGGCCTCTTTCAGCAGGATAATGCGCCGTGCCACAAAGCAAAAATGGTTCAGGAATGGTTTGATGAGCACAACAACGAGTTTGAGGTGTTGACTCGACCTCCAAATTCCCCAGATCTCAATGCAATCGTGTGTCTGTGCGATGTGCTGGACAAACAAATCCGATCCATGGAGGCCCCACCTCACAACTTACAGGAGTTAAAGGATCTGCTGCTAACATCTTGGTGCCAGATACCACAGCACACCTTCAGGGATCTAGTGGAGTCCATTACTCATTGGGTCAGGGCTGTTTTGACAGCAAAAGGGGGACCAACATAATATTAGGCAGGTGGTCATAATGTTATGCCTGATTGCTGTGTACATATATATCACATATAGTGATATGGTTACTTGTTTTATTAAGGAGACATTTATTGTTGGATGGAGTCTCCAGTGTCAGTGCTTTATAACAGTGTCTTACAAACATGACAAGCATGTCATGTTTAGTGTCTTATTATGTATTTAGTGTCTTATTATGTGAAAGGAAAAAAGAGAGGCTGGTGAGAGAATGAGTGTTTATAGCTGCTATTAATGTACGTCAGCACATTTTTCAGACATTCCACAATATCAAACAGAATTATAATAATAATCATTATAATGTTGTGTTTCTTCCTGTTGTCGCCTACTCTTCTCCTTCCCACCATCGCTTTTGGCTTTTTCAAGGATAAAGAGATAAACGTAAAATCTTAAAATCTGGATTTCTGTAAAGTTTGACAATGCTGTTTGATAAAAGCTCTATACAAATAAAACTGAGCTGAATGAATTGGATTTGCATAGGAGAATTAAAACACATCAGGACGTGCGGTTATTGGAAAACATGGTGTGCTGAGTATTATTGTCCTAGATCCAACCAACCCCCCCCTGTTGTATTATTGTCCTAGATCCACACACCCTGTTGTATTATTGTCCTAGATCCACACACCCTGTTGTATTATTGTCCTAGATCCAACACACCCCCGTTGTATTATTGTCCTAGATCAATACACCCTGTTGTATTATTGTCCTGGAAACAACACACTGTGTTGTATTATTGTCCTGGAACTGCAACCCTGCTGTGGTCCTTACTAAAATGTTGGAACAAGCGTTACTTCCTAAATCCTGAGACACCTCTCTCTTTTGCAACCAAAATAAATCAGACCAGCCCATGATGCTCATGTTGCATTCTCATCAACACACAGTAAACCTATGCAGGATGTGTCTCTGACCTTCCATGCAGCTTTCCTCAGTATGGGGTAGATGTGCTTCTGCAGCACCTCTTTGGGCTCCAGCTCATGAACCTGCAGCCTACAGAGCAGCTCACGCACCTGAGAGTTACCCAACTTATCCAGACACTCCAGCAGCCGTGGCTCCACGATGCTCAGGTCCTTGTACAGAGCATCCAGGCCTGTGATAATGCAGATGAAACAGTGTTGCATCGGGGGTGTGGCTTTCACTACACATAAGTGCCTGTGACCCACTTCCAGTGATGTTGGTCTGATCTCCATGAACACAAGCATTAATATTTAATCCAACTCTCTGCTTTTAGCCGCAGCCTCACCTGCCTCATCTATATTAAGCTTTTTCAGCCATCCTTTAATACACAAATACACAATATTATCTCATAGAGAATTAGAATGAATTAGAATTAATTTACAGAATTAATTCAAGGAATTTACAGAATCTATTTATTCACTGCTTTTACACACATTTGTACTAAAAATTAGCAGATCCTGGCAAAAAAAAGAGTCTTATTTCTTGCACTGTATTTTTAAGTTTTTTTTGTTTTGTTTTTTTAACATATATTTCTTTTATTGCAGTCATATTCTCTTGTCCACTGTTTCTGTTAAATTACTGATTTGAATGATTGTATTGTTTAGCCACCTTGTGATCCTTTCCAAATACAAAATGTGCTGCATAAATAAAGCTGAAATACTGTAGGTGTTTAAAATGAGGCTGTTCACAACTCAGCAGCGATGCCAAGAAGGAAACAAAGCAGCATTTCATTATTTTAATTGCTCATGGCTGTGCAGGTTAGAATATGACGGCGAGCTTATTTTGGTCGTACCTTTGTGAGTCTCCTCGCTGAGAGGAAAGAAGACACCCTCGGCGCTGAGAGCCACCACACGGCCGTCTGCCAGAGGGATCATGGGAACATCTCGGAGGGCTTGCAGGAGGTTATCCACTTCGTTGTACTCAGATTCCAAAGCACGGAAATTACAAGCCAGCAGCTTGGCCAGCTTTTTCAGACTGGCATCTGGAGAAAGAAAACAGATCTCAGAAAAGATCCTCTTTATTTGTGAGTTCAAATCAGAAACATACAACATGAGCTGTTCTACCTGAGTGAATATCACCCTCTTGTACGAGACTCTTGGCCATCGCACAGATGACGGTGGTGATGTTAGCGGCTTTCAGCCGCTGGACACCCAGAGCACTGAGCAGAGAAGATGACAGTGATGACTGCAGTGCAGGGTGAAGGTATGACAGGTTCAGGTGCTTACACAGCTCCTCTCCTATGATCACGTCCTGAATCAGAGGGTCCTGGCACACAGCCACCTGCGAAGGCAGCTTAAACTCCACTCTGCCCTCTGAAACACCAGAGAGGTTTTTTTAGGAAACAATTCTCTTGCAGTCCAGCTTAAAAGCAATTAAAAAAAGCAAACATCTATCTCATCTATTTTCAGCCATCCAGACCATTTTGAAATGAAATCTATCTAGTAGTAGTGAATCAACACTGAACTTCTGACAGTTATGACTCATTCAGGTCACTCTGAGGTCTGGACCAGGACTTTCAAACCTGCCTTCTGTTCTCGAATACACTCACTGAGCACTTTATTAGAAACACTTATACATTCAAGCAAAGTATCTAATCAGCCAGTTGTATGGCAGCAGTGCAACATATACGATCATGCAGATACGTCTAAGCAACTTCGGACAGATTCAGCAGATCCTGATCATCCATCAGAATGGGAAAATATGTGATCAGGTTTGATGATTTCTATATTTTCGTAACTGTTCACTCAAAACTCTTTCTAGTGAGCTGCAGTTCTGCAGGCGGAAACAAACTGCTGAACAGAGAATGACCAGATTGGTTCGCACTTACAGAAAGGCTATAATGACTCACAGAACCACTCTGTACAACTGTGGTGAGCACAGAAGCATCCCTGAATGCACAACATGTCAAACCACACTGAACCCTAACCAGCATTACCATCTCTTTCTTCCTTTCAAATACTATGACACTTGTCATGTTAGTAAAACACAGTAAAGCTTAAAGGAACAGATTTACCTCTGACTGTTAGAAAGCAGTGACAATTCAATTCAATTTTATTTGTATAGTGCTTCTAACAAGAGACAGTGTCTCAAAGCAGCTTTACAGAGCAGAAGAAATATAGTACAAAAAGTTCAAGATAAAATATTAGACTTATGTTTACATTTATTTGTATTAATCCCTAATGAGCAAGGCTGTGGCTTTAGTATTAGTGGTGTTCCTAATAAAGTGCTCAGTGAGTTTACAGCGTATGTACATACATAAACATGAAGACTCAGACAGCACTAGAGTGAAAGCATGCATTGCAGACTCACTGTTGTCCATCTTGGCTGGAAGGCAGGCTTTCCCCTTCAGTAGCTGGATGATCTGTTTAGCCACAGGGTTGAAAAAGTCCAGGATTTCACTAGGCTGAGGGATATACTGCAAGAAGTGGCAGAGTCCCTGCAGCCCACTAAACTCGGGGTGATTCTGTAACGTTTTAAAACATAGAAATCTCAGGAACCATTTGCAAATCATGCACAAATTTAACATGATAAGTGACAGATAAAGATGGTGACAAATTAAAAGAAAATAATAAACGTAAAGCGGGTTAGTAGGGTGTTGGGCTAACATTAGCTACCAAAACAGCTTCAATGCACATGGGCAAAGTCTCTAGTTGTTGTCGTGGTTGTTGTTTTTTCAGCTGCTCCCGGTTTGGGGTCGCCACAGCAGATCATTTGGTCCGCATGTTACGATTTGGCACAGGTTTTATGCCGGATGCCCTTCCTGATGCAACCCTCCCATTTAATCCGGGCTTGGGACCGGCACTGAGAGTTAACTCTTCAGTGGCTCTTTACTAGTGTTTTGAAAGTTACTGTCAAGAGCATTGTCTGACTCTAAAATCTCCCAAACAGACTGAAACATGGTGAAGGCCATATCATATGATTGAGAATTGTTGATTTGGTCCCTCCTAAAGTTTCTGCTCTCTCTCGGGAAGGTCTGGGGTTTTTTTTCAGCCTAACGATGGCCCACTTCACTTGCATTGACACCTCTTTGGACCACATATTGAGACTTCCCATGAACGTTTTCCAAATGCAAATTCACCTTTCATCTGCTTCATAAACACCCCACACCTGTTCATGACACTGATGATATAATAAATGGCTGCAGCTCCTAATCATTTAATGAAATATGTTTGTTAAACTTCTTGCATTAAAGCTAAAGGGCTACACTTCAATAACATGTTAATTGCTTCATTTCAGATCTATTGTTGTGGATGTGGTGGTGAGGCAAATTGTAAGAAATTGTGTCGCTGTCCAAATACTTATAGACCTGACTGTACTTGCTGATTAATCTACTCAGTGAGCCCTCCTGCTATGTGGATGACGACATTGTCGCTCCTGTAAAGGAGGTTTCAAAGGATACAGCTGATCAGAAGAATTAATTGATTTGCAGTGAGCCTTCACTCGAAGGAGACTAAATAAATGTCGCCCACAGGCATAAACAGAGCCACAAGTTTTCCCTTTA
>JAUCMX010000012.1:7845274-7880274 GCA_033459395.1 Hemibagrus guttatus | reverse complement strand
TTCTTGGTTTCATCTGATGAAGCTTGGTGATGGCGGCATCATGCTTTAGGGCTGGTTATCTTCAGTAAGAACAGGGGCTTTTACATGAATCTTCTTCTTCTTCTTTCGGCTTTTCCCTTCAGGGGTCGCCACAGCGAATCATCTCTCTCCACTTATCCCTATCTTCTGCATCCTCAACACTTGCACCCACTAGCTTCATATCCTCATTAATTCCATCCTTATACCTCCTCTTTGGCCTTCCTCTTTGCCTCCTGCCTGGCAGCTCCATGTCCAACATTCTCCTACCAATATACTCACTCTCCCTCCTCTGAACATGTCCAAACCATCTTAATCTGGCCTCCCTAACTTTGTCCCCCAAACGTCCAACATGAGCTGTCCCTCTGATGTACCTGTTCCTAATCCTGTCCAATCTTGTCACTCCCAAAGAGAACCTCAACATCTTCAGCTCTGCTACCTCTAGCTCTGACTCCTGTCTCTTCCTCAGTGACACTGTCTCTAAACCATACAGCATGGCCGGTCTCACCACTGTCCTGTACACCTTCCCCTTGATTCTCGCTGATATTTTCCTATCACACAGAACTCCCGACACCTTTCTCCACCCATTCCAACCTGCCTGCACTCGCTTCTTTACCTCTTTCCCACACTCTCCATTACTCTGGACTGTTGACCCCAAGTACTTAAACTCCTGTACCTTCTTCAACCTGTAACCTTACTGTTCCACTTCCCTCCCTTTCATTCACACACACATGTACTCGGTCTTACTACGACTGACTTTCATTCCTTTTCTCTCCAGCGCAAACCTCCACCTCTCCAGGTTTTCCTCCACCTGCTCCCTGCTCTCACTACAGATCACAATGTCATCTGCAAACATCATTGTCTAAGGAGACTCCTGTCTGACCTCCTCTGACAACTGGTCCATCACTATAGCAAACAGGAAGGGGCTCAGAGCCGATCCCTGATGCAGTCCCACCTCTTCCTGAACTCCTCTGTCTGACCTACAGCACACCTCACCACTGTCCTGCTCCTCTCATACATGTCCTGCACCACTCTGACATACTTCTCTGCTACTCCTGACTTCCTCATACAGTACCACAGCTCTTCTCTTGGCACCCTGTCATACGCTTTCTCCAAGTCTACAAACACACAGTGCAACTCCCTCTGACCATCCCTATACTTCTCCATCAAAATTCTCAGAGCAAAAATTGCATCTGTTGTGCTCTTTCTGGGCATGAAGCCATACTGCTGCTGACAAATTTCCACTACCTTCCTTAACCTAGCTTCCACTACTCTTTCCCATAGCTTCATTGTATGGCTCATCAACTTTATCCCCCTATAGTTGCTGCAACTCTGCACGTCACCCTTATTCTTAAAGATCGGCACTAACACACTTCTTCTCCATTCCTCAGGCATCTTCTCACTCTCTAAAACCCTGTTGAACAAACTAGCTAAAAATTCCACTGCTGCCTCTTCCAGACACTTCCAGACCTCCACCGGGATGTCGTCAGGACCAACTGCCTTCCCACTTTTCATCCTCTTCAAAGCCTTCCTGACTTCATCCTTTCTAATCTTATCTACTTTCTGTTCCACAGAGTTCACCCCTTCTACTCTTTTTTCCCTCTCATTTTCCTCATTCATCAGCTCCTCAAAGTACTCCTTCCATCTCCTCTGTACACTCTCCTCACTTGTGAGCACCCTTCCATCTCTATCCTTAATAACTCTAACTTGCTGCACATCCTTCCCATCTCGATCCCTCTGCCTAGCTAACCTGTACAAGTCCTTCTCTCCTTCTCTAGTGTCTAACCTAGTGTACAACTCGTCATATGCCTTCTGCTTGGCCTTAGACACCTCCCTCTTCACTCTGCGCTGTAACTCCTTGTATTCCTGTCTATTCTCTTCAGTCCTGTCCATGTCCCACTTCTTCTTGGCTAACCTCTTCCTCTGGACACTATCCTGAACTTCCTCATTCCACCACCAAGTCTCCTTATCTTCTTTCCTCCTTCCAGATGACACACCCAGCACCTTTCTCCCTGTCTCCCTGTTTACTTCTGCTGTAGTTTCCCAGTCATCTGGCAGCACTACCTGACCACCCAGAGCCTGCCTCAACTTCTGTCTAAATTCCTCACAACATTCCTCCTTTTTCAGCTTCCACCACTTGATTTTCTTCTCTATCTCTGACCTCTTCTTCTTACAGACCATCAAAGTCATCCTACACACCACCATCCTATGCTGTCTGGCTAGACTCTCTCCCACTACCATGAAATTCAGAGTACTGACAATTCGCATGGTTAAATTTGGCAATGTTTTACACTGGATGCCCTTCCTGATGCAACCCTCTCTATTTATCTGGGCTTGGGACCGGCACAGAAATCACTGGACTGTGACCCCCATGACTAGATTAGGGGCTTTACATGAATACCTGTTGTTTTTAGTGCAAAACCTTCAGGTGTCTGCTAGTAAGAAGAAGATGAAAAGGAATTTCTCCTTTCAGCATGAAAATAACTCAAAACAAAGGAATGTCATAACCAAAAGAAAATCCGTGGGATGGCCTGAAGCAGGCTGTGCACAGGAGATGCCCTTACAGTTCCACGGATCTAGAACGTTTCTGCACATAGTCAGAGTACACACTGCAATATCTTGGCTTTAAATAGGAAAAAAATCTTTTTTTTAAAACCTTTTCTCAGCTATCTCCTTGGCAACAGAGGGCACAGGCCTCTCCTCCTCCACCCAGTGCGGCAGGATGTATCCCATGGGGCCACTGGCCTTGTCAAACTGGACATGGAAGTCGTTGGAGTGGATCTCAGGACAGTCTGTGACTTTAAAAACCGATTTAAAGCCAATGCCTTTCTGACCTGTGTGAGAAAAAAAATTAAAATGAAAAAGTATTAAAGTGAAAAAGAAGGGAAATGATGTAATGCATCTTAAAGACACCGTGAAATTTTTCTGTAGCAGTTTTTTGCACTGAGGTCAAGTGCAAAGAGTGTATTTTCAAATCAGCAGGGTTTTTTTTTTTTTTTTTTTTTTTTATAAACACTTTAAAATACAACCTTCACTGTGCAGTCTCGGTATACAATTGAAACTGTACCCATGCAAAATTTAAACCTGATTTATTTAAACTTTGCATTTTTATCAGTGAATCTCCGCTAGGCATCATAACATAAACTACTAATACTATTGTGTTTATAATATACACATGCTTGATTTCATCACTTTCTCCACAACATGCATGTGTGGCAAAAATGAAGGTACTCAATATTTGATTTTTCTCATTCTTACTAATACAAATATCCAGGAAAATCTGCACAAATGAATTACGTGGCTGAGAAAGCCTGCCCCCAAAACCCCCACTGACTCCACCCCCTCTCAGTCTGTTTGGGAATGAAACATTTTGTTAAGTGCCCAGCACAGCCAGATACTTTTACGGTGGAAAAAGCATGCAGTGGTTCAAACACCCTGCAGTACTAGAACTAAAACAAACCCAGGAAAGGCTTTTCTATGATTTCTAGACGCGATTTATGATTTATGACGATGCTTGGTGTGAATGAGTGAGGAAGTACACACGACATGATCGATTAAGCATCTATAATTTGAGCTGGCATGTTGCTCACCAATGTAGCCACAAGTATGTTTTCCCTTGGTGCTCTTTCCCACGTCACAGATAGCTCGCACGTTCCTCTCCTCAAAGCCGCACTCGTTGTTTAGAATAGTAATGCAGTCTTTCTGCACTATGAAGGCCAAAGCAGGCTCCTCCTTTCTATCTAGCGGGTAGCTGTTATCGTCCGCATTCTGTGCACGAATACAGTACAGTACAGTGAGTTCACAGCACACAGTAGAATTCTATGCCTCAAACTATAATAATAAAGATACACAGATTAATGACTGTCAGAAAAAAAAACAATAAATCCAATGACTTATTTGCACTGTGTTATCTAGATAATAAGTAAAAGCAAGAGACGCTCATCTCATCATAAAATAGACTCTTGCTCTCTTCAACAGGAAGTGAGTTGTTCTAGCAGTCGAACCTGGATGAGCTCCAGAACAAAGTGTGTGTCTTTGCTGTAGAGTTCAGTGGAAAGGCGTTCGAGACTGCGGCCGAGCCGAGCCTGTTGCTTCTTCATCAAGTTCTGACCCGCTTCGTTCAGCTCCACTCCAACACCAAACTCATTCTTCCTACATGAGACAGAGGAAGGAGAGTTTGAGGACTTTCAGCAGAAAGAAAGTGGATTATTATGATATTTCCTTAAATTAGTGTCAAAACACTGAAAGCAAGAGACAAGTTTTTTAGTTAATGAAAACTTTTCGGAATCAAGTGAAATGCAGATTCATTTATGGGAATTGTCTGCGGAAAATAGCTGGAGGGAAGAGTGTGTGTGCTGTGGAAATTGTGTTTAAATTACACAAATAAATCTTTGCAACGGAAGATATCTTGAAGAAAGGAAATATTTCTCATTATGAGATTATTGCAAAACAATTAGACATATACACCTATTTCTAGATACAATTACTAATTTCAAGCTTTAAATTGTCTTATTCTATTGATCCTATTGGCAGAAAACACTTGAATGACTGAAAACATGAAAGATATGTATATAAATAATGTAAATAATAAAAGCATAAAAGTTTCATTAGTTTTTAGCCTTATGTAGAATTAACAATTGATTTATAATATTAATAAGAAATAAAATAATAATAATAATAATAATAATAATAATAATAATAATAAAAAAAAAAAAAAAAAAATATATATATATATATATATATATATATATATATATATATATATATATATATATATAAATATAATAAATAATAACATTAATTCTGTTATGGTGGGCAAGGTTCCCTGTAGGACCATTAGGGGGCCTTCAGCAGGGGTTGTGTTTTGTTGTTTGTTTATGTCATGTGTTTGTTTTAGCCACGCCTAATCCCTAATGTGTTCCCGCCTTTGTTCACCTGTTCCTCATGTTGCTAGTAATTATGTTCCTTATTTATAGTGGCTCTCTGCTTGTGTTTGGGGCTGGTCCTCGTCTTAATGTAACGTCTTTATGTGGCGTCGTTAATGTGTCTACGCGTATTATTATTTCAATAAAACCCCTGTCTGCCGTCTAGTCCAGCGTTTGGGTCTGATCCATCCTGCTCCGTCTTCCGGCCCGTGACAAATTCCTTTCTGATTCTTCTGTCACTGGATACCAGGCCTAATTTTCCAGAAGCATTCACACTTGATTTATTTAAAAAATTGTATTCATTTCTATTTTATTGTATTTATTTCACTATATTCATCTCTTAATAAAGAAATTTTATTCAATAGTTTAGTCAAATCTTTTCCAAAAATTTAAGATCAGTTGTTAATTGTGATGTATGCTTGTAAGTAAATTTAAAACAGTTCTATTGATGCATTTGCACAAATATTAACATGGAATTATGCATATATTCTATATGTATGTATGAACAATGAGTGAAGTCATGCTGTGATTTCTCTTAATGTTTGCGGGGAAACTGAACACAACATAAAAGATCAAATCCATTAAAAGATTGGAAATGTGTGAACCTGATGTCCTCGATGATGGCCCTCTGCTGGCTGAGCTGCTCACTGGTTTCATCCCCTTCTGAATGTCCTTCAGGAGGCTCTTCTACACCATCAGCCTCCTCATCGTCCTCTTTACTGTCAACACTGCTGTTCACCTCCTCGTTCTTCTCTGATGCCAGTTCAAAGAGATCTTCATCCTCATCTTCTGCATCATCCTCAGCATCATGTCCGGCATCGTCCCTGGTGCTGTCATTAAGCTCACTTTGCTGAGGAGCTTTGGAAGTGGAGACAGAGCTGAGCACAGAGTCTTCCAAAAAATCCTCACCGTCAGCCAGACTCAACACAGAGGATACGTCACTCATAGAGTCAGTCAGCAGGTTCTGAATGGAAGGTAGTTAACACTTTCAGATCACAGTTGTAACACCTGTAACACCCTCAAATCACTTTTATAACACCAATAGCACCCTGAAATTAATGATGCAACATCTGTAGCACCATCGAATTAATGATGTAACACCTTTGCACCCTCAAACTAATGATGTAACACCTGTAGCCCCCTCAAATTAATGATGTAACACCTGTAGCCCCCTCAAATCACTGTCATAACACCCATAGCACCCTCAAATTAATGATGTAACACCTGTAGCCCCCTCAAATCACTGTCATAACACCCATAGCACCCTCAAATTAATGATGTAACACTTGTAGCCCCCTCAAATCACTGTTATAACATGCATATAGGTGGTCTGACAGTGTTTTGGGTAATTTGATGGTATTACACATGTTATAACAGTGATTTGAGGGTGTTACATGTGTTATAACAGTGACACCCTCAAATCACTGATATAACATGCATGACACCCTCAAATCACTGTTATAACATGCATAACACCCTCAAATCACTGATATAACATGCATAACACCCTCAAATCACTGTTATAACATGCATAACACCCTCAAATCACTGTTATAACACGCATAACACCCTCAAATCACTGTTATAACATGCATAACACCCACAAATCACTGATATAACACGCATGGCACCCTCAAATCACTGTTATAACACGCATAACACCCTCAAATCACTGATATAACATGCATGGCACCCTCAAATCACTGTTATAACATGCATAACACCCTCAATCACTGATATAACACGCATAACACCCTCAAATCACTGTTATAACACGCATAACACCCTCAAATCACTGATATAACATGCATGACACCCTCAAATCACTGTTATAACACGCATAACACCCTCAAATCACTGATATAACATGCATGGCACCCTCAAATCACTGTTATAACATGCATAACACCCTCAAATCACTGTTATAACACGCATAACACCCTCAATCACTGTTATAACATGCATAACACCCTCAAATCACTGATATAACACGCATAACACCCTCAAATCACTGTTATAACACGCATAACACCCTCAAATCACTGATATAACATGCATGGCACCCTCAAATCACTGTTATAACACGCATAACACCCTCAAATCACTGATATAACATGCATGACACCCTCAATCACTGTTATAACACGCATAACACCCTCAAATCACTGATATAACACGCATGACACCCTCAAATCACTGTTATAACATGCATGGCACCCTCAAATCACTGTTATAACATGCATAACACCCTCAAATCACTGATATAACACGCATAACACCCTCAAATCACTGTTATAACACGCATAACACCCTCAAATCACTGATATAACATGCATGGCACCCTCAAATCACTGTTATAACACGCATAACACCCTCAAATCACTGATATAACATGCATGACACCCTCAAATCACTGTTATAACATGCATAACACCCTCAAATCACTGATATAACATGCATGGCACCCTCAAATCACTGTTATAACATGCATAACACCCTCAAATCACTGATATAACACGCATAACACCCTCAAATCACTGATATAACACGCATGGCACCCTCAAATCACTGTTATAACATGCATAACACCCTCAAATCACTGATATAACACGCATAACACCCTCAAATCACTGATATAACATGCATAACACTCTCAAATCACTGTTATAACACGCATAACACCCTCAAATCACTGATATAACACGCATGACACCCTCAAATCACTGATATAACACGCATGACACCCTCAAATCACTGTTATAACATGCATGACACCCTCAAATCACTGTTATAACATGCATAACACCCTCAAATCACTGTTATAACATGCATAACACCCTCAAATCACTGATATAACATGCATAACACCCTCAAATCACGGCTATAACATGCATAACACCCTCAAATCACTGTTATAACACGCATAACACCCTCAAATCACTGATATAACATGCATGGCACCCTCAAATCATTGTTATAACACGCATAACACCCTCAAATCACTGATATAACACGCATGACACCCTCAAATCACTGATATAACATGCATGACACCCTCAAATCACTGATATAACATGCATGGCACCCTCAAATCACTGTTATAACACGCATAACACCCTCAAATCACTGTTATAACATGCATAACACCCTCAAATCACTGATATAACATGCATGGCACCCTCAAATCACTGTTATAACACGCATAACACCCTCAAATCACTGATATAACACGCATGGCACCCTCAAATCACTGATATAACATGCATGACACCCTCAAATCACTGTTATAACATGCATAACACCCTCAAATCACTGATATAACACGCATGGCACCCTCAAATCACTGTTATAACATGCATAACACCCTCAAATCACTGATATAACACGCATAACACCCTCAAATCACTGATATAACATGCATAACACTCTCAAATCACTGTTATAACACGCATGACACCCTCAAATCACTGATATAACACGCATGACACCCTCAAATCACTGATATAACACGCATGACACCCTCAAATCACTGTTATAACATGCATGACACCCTCAAATCACTGTTATAACATGCATAACACCCTCAAATCACTGTTATAACATGCATAACACCCTCAAATCACTGATATAACATGCATAACACCCTCAAATCACGGCTATAACATGCATAACACCCTCAAATCACTGTTATAACACGCATAACACCCTCAAATCACTGATATAACATGCATGGCACCCTCAAATCACTGTTATAACACGCATAACACCCTCAAATCACTGATATAACACGCATGACACCCTCAAATCACTGATATAACATGCATGACACCCTCAAATCACTGATATAACATGCATGGCACCCTCAAATCACTGTTATAACACGCATAACACCCTCAAATCACTGTTATAACATGCATAACACCCTCAAATCACTGATATAACATGCATGGCACCCTCAAATCACTGTTATAACACGCATAACACCCTCAAATCACTGTTATAACACGCATGGCACCCTCAAATCACTGATATAACATGCATGACACCCTCAAATCACTGTTATAACACGCATGGCACCCTCAAATCACTGTTATAACACGCATAACACCCTCAAATCACTGTTATAACATGCATAACACCCTCAAATCACTGATATAACATGCATGGCACCCTCAAATCACTGTTATAACACGCATAACACCCTCAAATCACTGATATAACACGCATGGCACCCTCAAATCACTGATATAACATGCATGACACCCTCAAATCACTGTTATAACACGCATAACACCCTTAAATCACTGTTATAACACATGTAACACCCTCAAATCACTGTTATAATGTGAAATACCATCAAATTACCCAAAACACTGTCAGACCACCCTTAACGCCCTCAAATGATCCTAAAATTACTGTTAAATATAAGTACAGTGCATAACAAATAGATATAAAAATACTACATTTTACAAATGCTATATTAGATACATTTATAAATATATTACAAATATAAATAGTGCACATTTTAATGAATAAAACACATATGCTGATTTGGTGTAGGTAATGTGGTATTGATTAGTTTCCTATAACAGCACACCACATTATGTTTTATTTCTCACATCCTTAAACACTAACTTCCATTATATTCAAGAACATTCCAAACACTAAGATTGCAATAATTAAGTAGCATCATCATTCACTACCCTACAGGCACCAGGCTTAGGGTAACAATAGGTTTTCCTCTAACCTTTGGGGGCACCTCAGGTGTAGGGGGTAAGATGAGTTTGGTGTGGAAGTCCTTCACCCACTCTGTGATGCCCAGCAAGATGCCCAGCTGATGGAGTTTGTTGAGATACTTTGTCTCTGACTTGGCTGCTTCAAGGAGGACAGTTTTGGACCGAGCCTGGCCAAGCACTCTCGAAAGAGGCTCAAGAAACACCTACACGATAATCAAATGATTATAATAATTATAAGTTGTAAAGATCAATGTTGTAATGCCAATTATGCCATGTTCAATATGACGTTCACAGCATTGCCATCGTTCGTGAAAACCCTTTTCTATTCTATTTTTCTATTAAACCATGCACAATGCGTCAGCACCAAACCTGTTGCAGAAGCTCTCTGCAGATTCTTGTAGGCATTCGAGTTACACACTCGAGCACGAACTTGGCCACCGTGCTGAAGTAGCATCCGTCTTCACCGAGGGATGGATCTGAGGCAAAGAAAGCAGATTCAGGCATTGATTCTGATTAAAGCTGATGACTGGACTCATTCACAGTGTGAGGGATTGGGGAACGATCCAGATGGAGGAAAAAAAACTTCTACAAAGTAATTTACAGCTGGGATTTTCCTCGGATTTACAAACAGGTTCAAAAATCTGTTAAAAAACTTCATTTTCTTCAAATCAAAATGTCATGCAAATAAATACATCCAATTATATACTGACTGGCCACTTTATTAGGAACAACTACACCTCTCTTTATTCATGCAATTATCTAATCAGCCAATCATGTTGCAGCAGCCATCAGAAAGGGGAAATTTGACCATAGTTCCTTGGTTTCCGTCCAGACACAAGATCCTACCTTCTCTGGCAGCTGCTGCTGCTAGAGAACTCTCCATGTGATTGGCCAGCAGTGCTGTGGGTGTGTTTAAAATCCCATCAGCCACCACGATGGACACAAGGTGACCGGCTGTGCCTACAGGGTCAAGAGCCTGGGTGGCTTCAGAGAAGAATTTATCGCCAGTGATAGAGGTGATCCTCAACAGCACTCCAGGAGACACCTCCAAAGCCAGCAGGTCTGTGTTACCTGCAGGAAATAAACATGATTAAAGATCTGAAATTGGAGAGAGAATCCAAACAGAAGCTGCTTCATACTCTATGAATACTGTCATTGAGGCAATTTTCATTGGGAAATTGCTTTTAATGTAACCTAATTCCCATCATGCACTGCTTAACAGGATGGTTCGCTGGTCGATTGACCAAACAAAGAGAGAAAACACTCCAATGACTGGAACAAATCAATAAAGGCATACAATAAACATAGCTGTGGTGACATACCACAATATTTGTCAATAAAGTGTTTGAGTGGTCCATGATTGGGCTGAAAGACCAGCTCCCACTGGCTCCATTCAGTCAAGTCCTCCAGGAGTGGAGCAGAGAGGAGACTCGCCACTGCCTGCTCCCGGCTCACGTCCCCCAGCAAGCCCACTGACTCCACCAGCATGTCCCTGAGACAAACGATGCATTTATATGGATCAGTGTAGACATTAAAGGATTATGATTTTTATCAAAATAAAAGAGCATCAACTTATGAGAACTTTGATCGAAAAGGTTCCAACTGTAACACTGGCATAAGTTACTGCAATTTCATATATAGATTATACAACAAAGTTTGCGTAGTTTATGTGTTCCAGTTGCCTGCATAAAAGTACTGACAATTTTGTGAAACTCTTATTTCATATTCACAAATCCATAAATTATGAAAAATAAGACAATCTAGGGTTGAAAGTAATGTTGTTATATGTTAGTTAATTAGTGTGTGTGTGTGTGTGGGGCGTGTGTTTTATTCAGCTCGGCCTACAAAACATTTGCACACAACTGATGTATCTAATAACACAGTGTATAGTGTGTGTTGAGAGAGAGAGAGAGAGAGAGAGAGAGAGAGAGGGGAAACTCACTCTAGCTCTTTAGGAAGCAGAGGGCATTCATAGCGCACAGCACTGTAACTGGCCCCGTCACACAACTCCTTCTGGCGTCTGGCGAAGTCTGCCAGTGTGCGAAGTTTCCCGAAGCCCAGCTCTCGACTGTCCTGAACTCTGTAGTGACTCCTGAGTGCAGCCTCGATAAATGGCAGCTGCTCAAACACAGAGACACAGCAGGAAGACTTAAGTATGCTTACGTATTTTTTTCACCAATGAGAGAATTGCATTAAGAGAACACAATAGCTTTCTTAGCATCTAAATTTTGTCCTGGTCTATATGCCACATCTTTGTTTGAAATATTTCAGAATTTGAAAACCTTCTGTACATTTGCAATTTTAAATTTGATTTAAAAAAAAATAATAATAATAATTTTGGAAAAAAAATATTTAAAATAAATAAAAAGAAAATAGGGCTCAGAGTTTTGGGCCACACTGTATGTTTTGTATAATATAATAAATTATATTGGGGGCACAGTGGCTTAGTGGTTAGCACGTCTGCCTCACACTTCCAGGGTTGGGGGTTCGATTCCCGCCTCCACCGTGTGTGTGTGGAGTTTGCATGTTCTCCCCGTGCCTCGGGGGTTTCTGCCAGGTGCTCCGGTTTCCTCCCCCAATCCAAAGACATGCATTGTAGGTTGATTGGCATCTCTAAATTGTCTGTAGTGTGTGTGTGTGCCCTGCGATGGGTTGGCACTCCGTCCAGGGTGTATCCTGCCTTGATGCCCAATGATGCCTAAGATAGTCACAGGCTCCCCGAGAATAGTTCGGATAAGCGGTAGACAATAAATGAATAAATTATATTATATAATAATAACAACAATTATTATTATTATTACCGATAATATTGCTGGCTTTTTAATAGAGTTCAGTCAGTGTTATCTGCCACATCAGACCACTATCCAAATGCACAAATATCTCCAATTCTCTTGATGTTTTGCTAAATAAATTTAATCACTTCTACGAAACTTCTGCTTCTACAACTAAATTGTTGATTTTATCCTTCAGGCCTTCAAGGACCTCGAAGGACATCTAACCAGTTATAGTATACTTTCTCTGCAACAGTCCAGGAGACAATGACCGGGCCAAATCACTAAAGACATGTAAGAAACAGTATTATGACAGAACACCAAATCTTTTTTAACATCAATATTTTCTCCTGGTCTGCATCCCATGCATATAGAGGGCATAAGGGTATGAAGCCTTTATTATCGCCACACATACATTACAGCACAGTGGAATTCTTTTCTTCGCATATCCCAGCTGAGGAAGTTGGGGTCAGAGCGCAGGGGCAGCTATGATACAGCGCTCCTGGAGCGGAGAGGGTTAAGGGCCTTGCTCAATTGCCCAACAGTGGAGCTTGGTGGTGCTGGGGCTTGAACGCTGATCCTCCGATCAGCAACCCAGAGCCTTAACCACTTGAGCCACCACTGCCCCTTGAGAAAGATAACCGCAAAACAAAAACTTTTTTTTGGATTTTCTTGGCTATATTTTTTGCTATATTGTAAAATGTGAACAAATATACCATAGTCCAATGATCCTAGAGGTAAGGATTAATCAAGTTTTACAATTTTTATCAAGCTTTCTGGACATGGGTTAATTCAAATCAATTGAATTGATTTAATATAGTGCTTTTAACAGTAGACATTGTCACAAAGGAGCCTTATAGAATTCGAGATATAAATTTAACTTTTTTTTAAAATGTAATCAGATTATTACCCTTATATTTAATTTAGATTGATTTTATTCAAAAAGGTAAGGTTTTTTCCCTCGCTAATTACTGAGATGATAATGGATTACTATATTGTGTTAATCATGATAGTATTGATAATCAGTCAAAAGAGCCAATAGTTCAACAGGAAATCCATTACAAAGCACTGATTAGACTGAGGATGTAACCAGTACGTATCCAGATGTGCATCCAGACTTACTCGTGAAGGATCTGTTTCACCACATTGCTTAATAAACTCATACACATCTTGCTGGCTGGGTCTGAAGATGTTCGCATGAATATCCTGGTTGCCAATAGCCACAGCGCCTCCTGCAGCATCCTTTAGAATCTGCACACAAATACACATCAAGGTTCATCACAACAGTGTCTCTTGTTTCTCTAGCAGCTACTGATATGTATCTTAAGCAAACCTGCATGTTTTTGACCAGGAACTCAAGAAAGGAGCCCTGATGTAGCTGTCCAAACTCCCTGAATTTGAAATGATCTGCCAATTTCTTCTCCAGCCGGCTGAGATATGGCAGAGTCACAGTGCCCATGAAGCTGGATACACAGTCCTGGAAGTACTGCTTCACAGCATCTGAGGCCACACATTCCCAAAGCAGACAACAGAGCTAGGTATGAAATCGTTCACTCATGCATTAACACAAGAAATAAAGAGTATATTTAAATATAGTACATATAGGATCATCAGGACGATGAGGACCAAGTGACAGTCAAATGACTAAATCAGTACAATTACAGAAAGGTACCTTCAGTGGGGAGCATCTCAGTTGCCTTCTTCTCAGATGCTTTCTGCTCCTGGCTTTGTTTTTGGGGTTTCTCTTTCGGGGCTAGGTCATTTGGGATGGCCAGGGAGCCTCCACAGATAGCCAGCTGAAACAAGGTCCGAGCCAGCCTGTCTCCAGATACGTACATGAGGAAGTCCTGAACTCGCTGCAAATGCAGACACAGAAATTTTGCATTTGATCATTTTATCAGATAAACCTGACATATACTCCAATGCTGTAGGTACAGTACACCATCGGTCTTCACCCCCTTGACCTTTTCCCCATTGTGTTTTAGGACCTGGAACTAAATTGGACTTATGTGGGATTTTATGTCATGAATACACAGTATGTCTACCCTATAATAGTGAAGTAGTGATGCAGCAAGCTGCCATGTGAAGTCACATAATTAGCTGCTTGGAGTCCAGTTGTGTGCAATTAAAGTGCCATGTGATCTCAAAAGAAATACAAAAAAATAAATAAATAATGTTCCTACACCAGAACTTGGTAGATAACAGACCTAAACAAACAGCATGAGGAAAACCACTGTGCTGTCATAACAAATCCAAGCCAAAGTTCTAGAAAAGTATGAGCTGGATTTGGTTATAAAGAATAACCTGCATGACACCATTGAATTTATTCTTAAAAATGGAAGAAATATGGCACTTTGTCAATGTCAAATGTGGAAAAGTTAAAGGGGGGCGAAAACTGCCATAAATGAGGTTCCTCTACCTCATCCATTATTGTTAAAACACCACAAGTCACTGTTTGGACGCTGTGTTATCTTACCACAGCAGTCACACTGACATGGTAGTGTGTGTGGAATTATGACTATACAGTTTTCATTTTTCAATTATTTACCCCTGCTTTCTTTTTCCTATTAATTAAACATAAAAGTTTCCTCCATTTAGCTGAAATGTCAAACAATCCGCTATAACTTAAAAGGGTAAATATCATCCAAGAGGAAAGTAGTGGAAATGTAATAGGCAATTAGTCCAGATTTCAATCAAAACATTACGGAAAAAACACCCTAAAAAAACTTTGAAACATTCTAATCTGCCAATCATGCTCATGGAGGTCAGAGTATCATATTCCAGAGTGAGCAGTGATAATGGAGAATGTGCTTCAGAGCTACTGGGCTTAGAAGTGTATGGAGCAACACCAGCTGTACGGAGCGTCCCTGATTTAAAATCAGCTGAAATATCTCTACTGAAGTCTCTAGTGAAATAACCTTTTAGTCAACAGCAAGATTAATGCTACGTTCACAAAGTGACAAAGCGACCGGAGATCATTCATTTACAATGAGAGCTGGTGACCTCCGGCGACATGAGCGTCGGCGAGCGTTGGTGACTAGATGTGGGCGTGTCCAGTTACGTGACAAACTTGAGCGACTGGGTGCAGCGTTTACCACTGGGAGTGTATGATCAATGGCAAAGAGCAGATAAAGACTGCTGAATTATAATATATACAAACAGCAAATCTCCCTATAGAAAGTTTCATTTTGTTTTAAATGGAATTCTAGTTGCACCACCCACTGATGAACGCTGTTACTATGGTAAGTACTGGAGTAGTGCAGTGCCTGAAGACTTGGAGTAATTCAACTGCAAATCCAAAAAACCAGGTCATGTGTCTAAACCTGATCCTGTTCACCTTGGTCATCCTTTGATTGAAGATGCCCACAGAGTTATTGAAGATCTCAAAGACGGCCTCGGAAGCGGTCAAGCTGGCGTATTTCTTCCTGAGCTCCAGGCTGCCAGAGGAGGAATAGAGCGGTGCTCCCTGTGCCGGCTCCAGTAAACTCTTTTTAACCTTCCACAACCTGTTTTCTACCTCCTCCTCGATCTCCTTCTGAATGGCCTCTCTGGCTCTCTCCATACAAGTACTCTCACACCCATATGCCTTTGACAATGTCTGAAAGCCAAACAAGAGGAGAAAGTTTGTAAGTGGACGACGATAGTAAATCGTGAATGCAAATACGCTGCATCACTGACTTACCGAAATGGGCAGACCAACACTCTGGATCCGGATTCCGAGCGCGTACGGTGAATCACAGTTATACTGATCTGCAAGGTACTTCAGGAACTCGGCAAGGTCTACCTTTTGCTTGTTCTGCTTTCTCCTGAAGTTACGAAGACTCTACAGTACGATTAATCAGAAAAAGGATTAAGCGTGCTTGCCTTTTTCTTTCTCTACAGGCTTGCTATTACACACACATACAAATCTAAACCAACCATGAAAGCAAATATAATGCATATGATAAAGGCTCTCACCCTAAGAAGATCCACAGTCTCGATCTGGTGTATATCATCATCTTTAGTGTTGCTGTCTATCGTGAACAGACGATGAACAATCGGGATTTTACAGAGCGGGCCTAGGTGGAGCTCCTCGAATCGCTTCTTGTTCTTGATGCCGGCAATAGCCTGACCCAACTCGTAGAGACTGACCATGGAACAGATCGCCTCTATCGACTGACAGTGTGCAGATAAAATACAATAGCTTAGTTACGCGCGTGTGTGTGTGTTTGTGTGTTAGAGTGCAGGCTACATGCTCTTTTGTGATTTTGGTATCATTGGTACCACATACAGCAGAACAATACTAAGACCTGCCTATGTTATCATTCCGTTTTCTCACTAGATAGCTATTTACTAACCATATGCAAGATCTGTAATAAATAGTTACTCGCACTCGAATCCAGGCGTGTCCGATCTTTTCCGGAAAGGCCGGTTGTGGTTGTGGGTTTTCATTCCAACCAAACAGAAGATGACACACCTGATTCTGCTTGCACACACACACCCCCACCCACTCCCGCAATCACACACTATGGACAATTTAGAGATGTCAATCAACCTACAATGCATGTCTTTGGACTGAGGGAGGAAACCCCCGAGGCACAGGGAGAACATGCAAACTCCACACACATGTCAGAGGCGGGATTCGAACCCCCAACCTTGAAGGTGTGAGGCAAATGTGCTAACCACCAAGCCACCAAGCCACCATGCCCCCCGAATGAAATTATTCAAACAAATATACTAAACTTAATAGTGACTGAGACACACACCAAAAGAGTAACATATTCCGTTTCAGGAAAGTCTTGGGAAAGTTCAAAATTACAAATAGTAGAAAATTTTAAGGTTTTTCACAGGCCAGCATGCATTTTAGATATATTTCCTAAATACGAGAGGTGCCAAAGAGTGCCATATTTTAAATGATCAATCACAGAAGATCAATTTTACTTAATTCTCACATAATCATTAATTAGTAATTCTATACATGTACAAATAAAAGAGTAATCTGAATACCCATGTGAATTATAAACACACACTGCAGGAAGATTATTTAAAGCTTCTCACCTGAACGAAGAGGTTGATCTCTTTAACGGTGCGCTCGAGTTCCTTCAGAGCAGGCAGCTGCCAGTAAGATCTGATTCCCAATGCATTCAAGGATGACACTTGCAAAAGCATGCACACTTTGCTTATCACCTAGAAAACCAAAACACTATTCAATAAAACACTCAAAAACATGATTCGGTATCAGATTTACACTACTGTTCAAAAGTACTGGATCACTTGGTAATTTCCTTGTTTTCCAGTTGTGCACCAGGGCCTCCCACTCCTTTTTCTGTTCTGGTTAGAACAGGTTTGTGATGTTCTATGAAGGGAGTAGTTCACAGCATGGTAAGATAAGTTCTTCTCCATGAAAAAAAATAAAGTTCTTTCTTTCTGTCCATTTTGAGCCTGTAAACAAGCCCACAACTCATGATGCTCCGGATACTAAACTAAACTAAAGAAGGCCACTTTTATTGCTCCTTTAATCAGTACAGCAGTTTTCAGCTGTGCTAAAACAATAGCAAAAATGTTTCTAAAAATCAGTCAGCCTTATAAAATGATTAGCTTGGATGAGCAAATATGAGAAACAGAGGACTGATGGTTGTTGATGAAGGGCTTCTGTTTGACAATGCAGAGCTTTGTTCAAAAATCATCTGACTAACGTTATGTGTTTGAAATGGATAAAAAATGGGTTTTTCTTTGGAAAACAAGGAAATTTTTCAATAGTGGTGTATGAAGACTCAAACCTTCTCCACTGTGACGTGTTCCCCATCAGAGGCGATGTCTCGTCTGGCGTCCTCGGCGAGGCTGTTCACCTCGTCATGACTCAGCCTCGTCCTGCGCCTGTCCACAGTTTCCTTCTTCTCGTTTGCTGCCTCCATGGCCTCTACTGCACGAACGTTAGCTCCGTGCACCTCTCTCAGCTGGGCGTGGTGGGCATCACGGAACACCAGGCTGCCTCCCTCTCGGCCATCTCGCGCTCTCCTCTCCTCGGCTCTGGAGGGTCTGGTACCGAGAGGTGGGAAGTCTGTTGACGATGTGAGGCTGGAATCTGCAGGAGGTGGAGTAGCAGTGAGCTGCCACACAGGAGAGCCGCTCTTGGAACGTCCCGCTTCTTCAGTCACCAGGTGTGTCACCGGAGTACGTTGTGGGCTTGCAGTAGGTGTAGTGAACACTGATGCTGTTGATTGAAAAAGCAAAGAGGCGTGTGAAGAAGAGTGAAAAAAAAATCCATGCTAAAAATTCAATTAGCACAACTTTAAACATTTTCACCCATGGTTCTGCATTCACATTAATCAATCCCACTCTGAATTTGGATGGGAGGAAAGTGAATTAGACACCAGCTAGGAGCATGGAAATGAGATCACTTTTGCAATTAAACCACTCTGTGCTCTTTGACTGTCATAATGCATGAGAATTATGCTGACATTACGTACTAGCAGGGCTTCCTGCCTCCTGTTCTGCAATAACCTGTGCTTGGCCAACAGTTGCCGGCTGTGTGCTGATCTGACTGTTGTACAGTGACATATACAGCGCCAGTGGCAGTATAGCCCCAAAATGTAGGAAGTAGCCATTCATCAGCTGTGTAATGGAAGTTGCAGCAGCTGGGTAGACTCTGATAACCTTCTTAACCTTCTCCAGTAGTTCCTCTTGAGTCATCTCACCTTCCTTTCGCTTTGGCATGGCACCAAAAGATATTCCAGAGTTAGCGTTCATTGTGGGAGTGGTTTCATTCAGCGAGGCTACTGACTCAGTTGGATCCTTGTGCTTTTTGTGGAAGATGCTGCCATTTTCCACCAGTAAATCCTTCGACAGGGAATCGACAAAACTGCTGACTGAAGCGAAGCCTAAGTTTGAAACAACCAGGTTTCTCTTGTAGCGATGACTGTAGAACCCAGCTAGGCGCTTCAGAGGGATGCCTTCTGGGTGATCTTGAACCAATTCCACTACTTCCTCTGATGTTTTGTCCTTGTCTGCATTTTGCAAAGCAGAAAGCAGAAGTGAGAAAACTTTATTGGACACACCAATAAAAATAAGTAAAATACATGGTATGTAATGTAGTTTATGAAGATCTTGGAACACTGGCTATGAGCTGGGAATAGTAGACATCTTTATACTGTATTAATGCTGCCTGGCTGAACCTTTTTTCAGATTGAGAGGAAAAGGAAAATACCTTCTGGGCAGCTTTGAGCCACTTCCACCTTCTCTGCAGTGGCCTGGGTCTGGGGTATGTGCTTTCTGTGGAAAACTGTTCCACTTATTACCACCACATGCTCGGTCAAAGAGGCAATGAAATCAGCAATGTTGGAGAAGCCAGCATCTGACACCGTCAGGTTATGATGATACTTCTGATTGTAGAAGACAGCAAGCTTCGAGAGCGGGATTCCATCAGGGTGGCCTTCTACGAGTCGTATGACTTTCTTACTGATTTTAACCATTTCTTCATCTGCAAAAAAAGGACATTATTAAGCAGCAGAAGATAATCGGATCTGCAGAACTACAATTCCCAGGATTCTAGGAAATGATCTCTTTACCTATAAAAGAGTACTTTTAAAAAACCTTGCATTTTCACGCCTTTTAACGCTTAAACAGTTTATATGAGAGCTGGCTCAAGTTCCCAGGTCATGTGATTCTTATCAGCAACCTGATATAAAGCACATGACCGAGGGGGGAATAAAAACATGGAGGTATACAGTGACAAGGACATTGATTTGGCAGAAATAAAAATAAAAAGCTTTGCGACATTTTATGGAAATGATTTTTATGAAAACAACGTTTCTAAGATTATTACAGGACTTTATTTTAAAAATAATTCAGAGTTTGCATAATTTGACAGGTTCACATCACTGGGGATACATTATATTATAAATAGATAAGTAAACAAACAAATAAACAAATAAATAAATAAATGAAAAGGAATTATCACATATGTGGACGTATAAGGTTTTGAGTCCTGTACTGTTCAAACTGAGTACAATTAATTTAGTTTATTAGAACTATAATATTTAAGCTATTTCATTACTTATTACATAATATTAATAATATTTAAATAAATCATATTTAAGCTATTCACAATAATCAGTGTTAAAATGATAATTAAAATATTCTTGCCCTTTAAAGGGTTAAGCAGGATTCAGTTGGTGGCTTGGAGTAAAGTATTGACGAGAGATATTTTAAAACCTACAAACACAAACACTTTTTAACCCCACAATGATAAACCAAACCAATAAATAAATTCTGTCAATATGAGCAATATGTCAGAGGATGAAACAGTAATTTGAAGCAGCAAAGAAAAACAGAAAAATTGACATGTCAGAGTATAATTAAGCATGAGCCAAATGAACTAAAAATAAATAAAATCCCAGATTACAAATCCGAAAGTATCAAGAACCATCAAATATAAAACATACTATCAGTCTTACCATAAGAGAGCAGTCTCTGTAATAAGTCGAAACCTAACAACTGAGGAGTGTGTGTGTCTGTTGTTGTTATATATCACTCCACCTCCGTCAGCAACCAAAAACACAGTCATGCCCCAGACAGCCAATGAGAAATTTCATTATAAAAGGAAACAGAAAGCAATGTCCAATAGCAGCCAGCTCTTAACTTTCATTTTCAGAGAAACAGGGAGGGGAATGCAAAAGCCAAACCCTACATTATTAATGTAGTCAATTTTAGTCGATTAAAAAAAATCCATTTTGTTACATTTTGCTTTTTTATTATTCAGCACGACAGATCTGAGTAATATCAGAGTTGTTACCACGCAGCATGCACAGAGGATGTGGAAAAGCAGGGTGAACTTTAAGTTTCACTTTCCTGCTCAGAGCGTTGTAATCTCTCTGAGATGCCGAGGAAGTCACATGACCGAGCGAATTACTCACCAGCTCCAGCTGAACGCTCCCTCTTCCTGAAATACAATCCTCACATTTGGTGTGGCATTTTTCCATCACTGCATGCCAGGGAGAGAGAAATGCCTTAGTCTAATTACGTAACCTAACTTACATAAGTATTCATGTCCTTGAACTTTTCCACATTTTGTAGCTCCTGCATGGCTGCTTCTCTGACTAACTGATGCCCCACTTACCCTGACTTTTTTCAAGATGTAGTAATCAATGTAATCTTTCCATGTTTAATAATGCATTATAAGGTACTGTGTGCGATGTTAAGAGTTTGGTCTTTTATACATACATACATATATGTATGTATGTATGTATGTATGTATTTAGAAATAAGCACTGCTTAATACCTTTCCAGAGCATTCTGTTAGCTTCCTTATGTTTGTTTAGGCATGTTTCCTAACAAATGCTGAGGTTTTCCAGGGTCGAATATATTTATATAAAAATCACGACACATTTTCTTTTGTGTGTGTGTCAAAGGTTACTCCATTCAAACTGTGACTTTTAATGAGCACTAATGTATGTAATGTAATGTCTTTTAATGTATTAGAGTAGTCTCAGAGCAATCGTATTTTGCAGGTATCTCACGTGGATTCATGACATCATAATATTTACATTTATGGTATTTATGGACTTCCATTTATCTCATTTATATAAGAGAGCAGATGAGGCTCAAAGGTCCAGCAGTTTCAGCTTGGCAGGGTTAAGATTTGGACTCACAACCTTCTGTTCAATCCAATGCCTACTGAACCACACATGATCTCCATTTCAAGGAAGTACACTTTCTGTTTTAGTCAAATGAAAGCTATACTCTACTCCGTCCATAGTGCACCTTAAAGGAGTGGTTCTTATAGTGGATTCTGTGAAGCATGAGCAGGGAGCCCTGTTTATTTTTTCATTTATTATTGTTATTATATTTATATTATTATTATATTTATTAAGTTATTATATTTATCATTGATTTCTTATTCCTACTGGCCTATTTGAGTAGTCACTAGAACTGAAGTGGTTTAATACAAAAATACAAATAACTCAAAATGTAATTAAGGCTATGAATAAAGTTTTCAACGTTGGACTTTATGTCTTCTGATAGTGGAAAGTACAGGAATAAAATAAATAGGCAAAATAAACAGCTGAAATATTTTTGCATATATTTAAATAATTTGGTCTGTGAGTGGAAAAGTTGGATTGTTGGATGGAAATAAATCGATACTGAGGGGTCCATGGAATTTATTTTGTAATTAAGGCTCCCTGGAGGTAAAAAAATATAAAATATATTAAACCCCTGCCTTAAGAATTACTGTTCTGTAATGAAAGCTAAAATCATTATCATAGTTGATCATTGTATTGTAACTAACACCATTGGCACTATTTTCTCCAGCACACTAGACACTGTTGCCCCCATCCGATTAAAAAAGGTCAGAGATAAAAGACCTGCACCATGGTACAATAGTCATACCCACGCCCTCAAGAGAGCAACCTGTAACCTCGAGCGAAAGCGGAGAAAAACTAAATTAGAAGTCTTTAGAATTGCGTATAAAGACAGTATGTCCAGCTATAGACAGGCTCTAAAAGCTGCTAGGGCTGAGCATCTGAGCAAACTGATAGAAATAAACCAAAACAATCCCAGATTCTTATTTAGTACAGTGGCTAGACTAACAAAACATCAGATATCTGAAGAGAGTACTCCATCACAGTTTAGTAGTGAGGACTTTATGAACTTTATACTATAAAAAAAATTATACTATACTATATATTATAAAAAAATTGATAGTATCAGGAACAAAATAATGAATGTTCAACCTTTGACAGCATCCAGTGATCTAGTCCAGCGTAAAGCTCCACATTTAAAGCTACAGTGCCTTACAGGTATAAGGCAGGAAGAGCTCTGATAAATTATCACCACGGCTAATTCAACAACGTGTTTGTTAGATCCAATTCCAACTAGATTTCTGAAAGAAGTGATACATACAGCTGGAGAGCCTCTCCTCAACATTATTAATTCCTCGTTATATTTAGGTCACGTCCCTAAACCTTTCAAGCTAGCAGTTATTAAGCCTCTTCTTAAGAAACCTAAACTAGACCCTAATGACTTATCAAATTACAGACCGATTTCAAACCTTCCCTTTATATCTACAATATTAGAAAAGGTTGTGTCTGCTCAATTACACTCCTTCTTACAGGAAAACAATATCCTTGAAGAATTTCAGTCAGGTTTCAGGCCCCATCATCAGTAAAAATCACAAATGACTTTCGCTTCAGATCAAGGCTGCATCTCAATATTAGTCTTACTTGATCTCAGTGCTGCATTCGACACTATAGATCATAACATTGTCATACATCACTTACAAAGTAACATAGGTATTCAGGGACAGGCAATAAAATGGTTTAGATCCTACCTGTCTGATCGATACCATTTTATAGATTTAAATGGAGAACTGTCCAGTGTAATGCTAGTGAAATATGGGGTCCCACAAGGATCAGTTTTAGGACCTCTGCTTTTCTCAATATACATGCTTCCCTTGGGCAACATCATTAGAAGGCATGGGATTAGTTTCCATTGTTATGCTGACGATACCCAGTTATATATCTCTTTAAAACCAGATGAAATATCTAAATTGTCTAGATTAACAGAGTGTGTTAAAGATATTAAAGATTGGATGACTGATAATTTTCTATTACCAAATCCTGATAAGACGGAGATATTACTGATTGGTCCAAAAACCAGCACACAAAAGCTCTCACAATTCAACTTGTACTTAGAAGGATGTTCTATTACTACTAGCTCTACAGTGAAAGACCTGGGTGTAATTTTAGACAGCAATTTGTCCTTTGAAAATCATATTTCCGATATTACAAAAACAGCCTCCTTCCACCTCACAAATATTGCTAAGCTTATCTGTATCTGATTCAGAAAAGCTAGTTCACGCATTCATGACCTCCAGACTGGACTATTGTAATGCATTACTAGGTGGCTGTCCTGCATCTTCAATAAACAAGCTACAGTTAGTCCAGAATGCAGCTGCCAGAATCCTTAGCAGGTCAAGGAAATATGATCATATAACCCCAATATTATCATCCCTGCACTGGCTGCCTGTTAAGTTTAGAATTGATTATAAACTAGCACTACTTACATACAAGACTCTAAATGGTTTAACTTCCATGTATCTAGCCAGTCTTCTAACACGTTACAATCCATCACGCTTCTTAAGGTCTCAAAATTCTGGACTTCTGGTAGTTCCCAGAATATCAAAGTCTACAAAAGGGGGTAGAGCGTTTTTGTTTTTAGCCCCTAAACTTTGGAAGTCTTCCTGACAGTGTTCAGGGCTCAGACACAGTCTCCCAGTTCAAACGTAGACTAAAGACATATCTCTTTAGCCAGGCATACATTTAATACATCCGATAACCTTGTACTTCAATACATCTGATTAAATGCACATTATCTAGTGCCTGCTAATATTATGAACAGTAGCTACGCTAATTACTTTCCATTTGTTTCCCTTCTTCTACCCATCCCAATGCATATAGAGATTGTGCCAGCTCCAGTGGCATCCAGAGATGGACCAGCTCCAATTGAGTTCTGCTTTGTGAGGACTGGGGTATTCAAAGCAACGCTGCCAACCTTATGTGGACGACAACAACCTTCTAATTAATTTATACATAACTTTCTACCCATGCTGTATCTGCATCACACAACTGACTCTACATAAATGCAGAAAGGACATTGTTCATAACACACTCTCCGGTGTCACCCAAATGAGGATGGGTTCCCTTTTGAGTCTGGTTCCTCTCAAGGTTTCTTCCTCATACCATCTAAGAGAGTTTTTCCTTGCCACAGTCACTTCAGTCACCTCAGGCTTGCTCACTAGGGATAATTTTGTCTAACATCTAGGACTATTTGTCTGTTTGTTGTTTCTTATTGTATGTTTTTTTTTTTTTTTTTACCATACACCGATCAGGCATAACATTATGAGCAGTGAGAGGTGAAGTGAATAACACTGACTATCTACTCATCATGGCACCTGTTAGTGGGTGGGATATATTAGGCAGCAAGTGAACATTTTGTCCTTAAAGTTGATGTGTTAGAAGCAGGAAAAATGGGCAAGTGTAAGGATTTGAGCGAGTTTGACAAGGGCCAAATTGTGATGGCTAGACCACTGGATCAGAGCATCTCCAAAACTGCAGCTCTTGTGGGGTGTTCCCGGTCTGCAGTGGTCAGTATCTATCAAAAGTGGGCCAAGGAAGGAACAGTGGTGAACCGGCGACAGGGTCATGGGCAGCCAAGGCTGATGGGAGTGATGAACATGGGGAGCAAAGGCTGGCCCGTGTGGTCCGATCCAACACACAAGCTACTGTTGCTCAAATTGCTGAAGAAGTTAATGCTAGTTCTGACAGAAAGGTGTCAGGATACACATCGAGCATCACAGTTTGTTACGTATGGGGCTGCATAGCCACAGACCAGTCAGGGTGCCCATGCTGACCCCTGTGCACTGCCAAAAGTGCCAAGAATGAGCATGTGACCATCAGAACTGGACCACGGAGCAATGGAAGAACGCCTACCTAAACATTGTTGCAGACCATGTACACCCTTTCATGGAAACGGTATTCCCTGATGGCTGTGGCCTCTTTCAGCAGGATAATGCTCCAGGCCACAAAGCAAAAATGGCTCAGGAATGGTTTGATGAGCACTACAACGAGTTTGAGGTGTTGACTTGACCTCCAAATTCCCCAGATCTCAATCCATCTTGGTGCCAGATACCACAGCACACCTTCAGGGATCTAGTAGAGTCCATGCTTTCTCAGGGTCAGGGCTGTTTTGGGACCAATAGAATATTAAGCAGGTGGTATGTTATGCCTGATCTGTGTACTTTTATATTAAGCCAAATCTTTCTGATTTTAATTTCAGAATTAAACCATATGTTTAAAAGATATAACCTAAAAGCTTAAAGATGAACTAGATGACAATGTTTCGATGTGTAACACAGTGATATTTAGTAATACTGAGTTATAAACTAACAATAAACAACCCTTGTTGATAAGCATTGACAACTGTGACTGATTCTTGCCATAATAGGTTATAATTGGCTCATTGTAGCTTCAGAAATCAGTTTTTTATGTGTCAATTCATTACACATCATTAGTTGTGTCAAGTATTCCCTTACAGAGCATTGCATTATTGTGCATTATTACACTATAATAATTGTGGGCATTGGTGGCTCAGTGGTAGGTTTCTCGCCTATCATGCGGAAGGCCCGGATTCAATTCACAGCCAATGTCCAAACCCCAGCCATTGGATGCAGTGCCGGTCCCAAGCCTGGAAAAATGGGAGGGTCGTGTCAGGAAGGGTATCCGGCATAAAACCTGTGCCAAGATGTTGTGCGGACCAGTCGGTCTGCTGTGGCGACCCCGAACAGCTGAAAGCAACTTCTTATTACACTGTTATAATTGTGTATATTATATAATATAGAATGTACTCTCATCGTTGCACAGCTCACTTCGCAGAATTCACTATAACTACACACTACACTTTATTTAATAATATGTTTACACTCAATTTTACTAATAACAACATATTAACGTATTCTCATGCCATATATTTTATCCCTCTCCATATTTTGTCTACTATTTTACCTTGTACAGCCTCCCGCTTTATTTATATTTTTTAGATTTTAGGTCAAACACTTTTTTGAATCTCGACTTTACCTCAATTTCTTTTATACACGCACAGTGTATACAAGAACGTGTATGTGCCAAGATCGTGTATGTGACAAATAAATTTTGATCAAAAGAAACGCCAATGAGAGTGCAGAATTTTATCACTGCGACAGTTTTTCTATCAAGCACAACAAAATGGAGGACCAGCAATGTTCTACGGTGCAGTATTCAGCACTGTGGATGTGTGGCCAGCGTGGACAAAGAAGTCTGTTTAAATCTAAAAAGGTATTTATCCTTGTGAATAGACTTAAAAGTAACAGGATTGCAAAATGGTAAATACATATTAGTGTATTTACTTGTGGAGGTGGAGGTCAAGATGTGAGAATCACCCAGATACCTTCTTCAAGGTCTTCTTTAGGTCTTTCTACAACATAAGTGCCATATGTAACTAGTAGTGTTTTCCTTGCAGTTCAACACATTTCAATCTTGGCTTTCCAGAGGATTCTTGGTCTTTTAACATTAGTAGCAGTAGTTATTAGTTAGTTGTAGTCTGTGCGATATTTGTAGTTGAAGATGATCGGAAACATCTTCATTAAGTCTGGAGAAGTGTTTAGCTATTTAAAGAGCTGTGTGTAATGGTTACTTATAGTTTAACCAGCATGCTTCTTTAAAATGAGCTCAATCCCGAGGAGCCCCTGAGAAACCAGGTTATGTGTCCGATACGCGTATGAGAAGCTGGACGATGGCGCAATGGGTAACAATGGCTCCTCATAGATCCCAGGTTTGATTCTGACCTCAGGTAACTGTCAGTGCAAAATTTTTACATGTTCTCCCCATATGTTTCCTCTGTGCTTTTTAACACCCCGGGTGGTGGATTTGTGTGCTGAATTGCACCAGGTGGAAAAGAGTGTGTGTATGTAGGATGCAATGAACCGGAGTCCCATCCACAGTGTATTTCTGTCTCACACCCAGTATCCAGGACTGACTCCAGTTTCACAGCCACTTTGACCAGGACAAAGTTTTTACTTCAGATGAATGAATGAGATACAGTAAATATGCTGAACAGGATAAGGGATGTTCTGGTGCTGGACCAGTACTGTAGTGTACCTGATGTTGTTGTATGGTAAGAAGTCACACGTCACACGTCCATGTGAAGTTTCTGATCAGTGTTGTTCTCACAGCCCTCAGTGTAAACTCACCACTTTCTCTCTCACTTCTTTTAACAGTCTCTGAGACACTCCTCATTGTTCAGTGAGTGTGTATGTTACAAGTGATGGAGTCACAGACTGGTGGAAATCCTAACGCCAAGGCAACATTGCAGACACGGAGATGTCTCTGGCTGGGGAAGTTGGACTTGTGAGAAACACTCGCCAGGTAATAACTTCCTCATGCACACCGGCGCATACTTGCACTGTTTTCTATCACTGTAATACAAGTCTATGCGCTAGTCTTCACCGTCGAGCTGGTTTCATTCCGTTAAACCTACACCGAGCTCGTCTGCGTCCTCCGCACAATATTTGTATTTATCCAGCAGGAGAAAAAGCACATCTAACACACACACTGCTGCCCCCTAGAGGACTGGAGCCGGTGTAAGAGCCTCCATTCATTAGCCTCCACCTTAGCAACGTTTCATAAGGATTAGCTTCGACTTATCGGGCATTTTCAATCAGTATAAACAAATGGATTATTTAAACTTCGCAAGTCTAATAAAAAAAAAAAAATATTCAGGACACTGTTGGCTCTCAGTGTGAGACGTTTTACCTCTGTTGGAATAAACTTATAGAGAATTTTTAGCAGTTAAAGATAAGGCCAAAATGATGACGTCACGTTTTTAGCACTTGGGGCATCTCAGAGAGCTGATATATTGATATGATATCACCATTTACTTTAAAGATATAAACATGGATTTTAAATAATAATAATAATAATAATAATAATAACAATAACAATAATAATAATAATAATAATAATAATAATAATAATAATAATAATAATAATAATAATAAATTATATTAATATATTGGCTAGGGGGCACGGTGGCTTGGTGGTTAGCACGTTTGCCTCACACCTTCAGGGTTAGGGGTTCGATTCCTGCCTCTGCCATGTGTGTGTGGAGTTTGCATGTTCTCCCCGTGCCTCGGGGGTTTCCTCCGGGTACTCCGGTTTCCTCCCCCGGTCCAAAGACATGCATTGTAGGTTGTTTGGCATCTCTAAATTGTCTGTAGTGTGTGTGAATGGGAATGGGAGTGTGTGTGTGTGCCCTGCGATGGGTTGGCACTCCGTCCAGGGTGTATCTTGCCTTGATGCCCAATGACGCCTGAGATAGGCACAGGCTCCCCGTGACCTGAGTATAGATCGGATAAGCGGTAGACAATGAATGAATGAATGAATATATTGGCCGTAGTAGGCTAAGAGAAAAGAGAGAAAAAAAACTACCAGCACTGATTTTCTACTTTCATATAAGTCATACATACAGTGCTGAACCTGGACACAACAAAACAGGCACAAATTACTTTTTTTTCTTTTTTGATGGTGGGATGAATAAATAAATAAATAAATAAATAAATAAACAAACAAACAAACAAACAAATAGGAAGTCAGATACGGCCTAATAGTTCCAGAATAGTAGAATAATTATGACATCATAAGATATCATATTGAGATAAGTCATAATTGTCACAAGTCACAATGACAGAATATTGCTTTATAATTACAAGGTAAAAGACATGATACTATGACTCAATTTTACGGTACTTTATGAGATGATTAGTCATTATTTCAACATACTAAATGATAATTATGACATAAGTTGAAAGGTTCCTCTGTGTTAACTAGCTATCTTGCTTGTTCCTGCAGGACATTACACTTACTGTCAATCTCTACATGTGGACAAGGAGGGATTTTTCCAGAAAGGTTGTAGTGGATATTCTGGTGTTATTAATGCTAGAGTATCACAGTGAGATTTGCAAGTTTTTTGGTCTCGCATCATGTCACATTGTTAACCATACAGACAACAAAATCAACAACAACAATCATTATCATCAGCAGCATCATTATCATCATATATTACTGTATTATGTATTACTATACTATATATTCCTATGCCTATGTCCCTTAGAACAAAAGGAAGTATAAAAAGAAATTGAAAAATATATTAAGTAGTTCATATAAAATAGTTTTATATAAAATATTTTTGATGTTTTTAAATTTTTAAGACATACTGTGTGATATGCTTCATATATTCAACAAAAGCCAAAAAAAATGGACGTTTATAGTTGTATGGGACTGTAGGAAAACATATGTTGAGGTCACTCTAAAATCTATTGTAACATACATTGCTCTTTGATTAATTATTTACATATCCCAGCTCTCACCACCAAATGGTGATCAAATCAGACGGTGATCAGGAACTGTGAACTAGCTGACAATTGGGGGTCGATGCCAAGGATTTCAATGTTTTGTTCAAGAGTATCACCTCTTTTGTATTGTCGCCTTCAAGCCTTGCCCACTCAAGGCCTTGAAGAATGCAACATATGTGTCTTGTCACTGGACTACAGTGCCACTGCAGTGTGTTCTGATCTCCAATAAAAGATTCCAGCTGATCACTACTTCTGAGTCCCCTGGTCTGCTTTGGTGAATTCACAACAAGACCGAAAACCGACATCCTGCCTTTATAAAAAAAAATATGAATGGTTACAACTTAATAAGATCATTAAGCCCTCCAAACAGATAAGTAATTCATGCCCATGGCTTAGAAATTCAGGGTAACAAGAAAAGTAATCCCTTCATGAAATAAGAATTTTCTCTTCAAACTAATAGAGTTAATAATTTGGGTGAATAATAATATGGAGGTCACCAGTGTGTCCCTGTGGTATATTATTGTAAGAATAATTGTACGTAATGGTTCGTCTCTTTGTCTACTGCAACACCTTCTTTACTTTGTACTCTGTGTTTTCTTTCTTATATTTAGTATTGCACCCACACACACATAACCCCACAACTTCTTGTTTCCATAACTGAACATTTGTTCTGCACGTGCTTCTCTCCTTGCATGCATAGAATCATGAGGAACTTGTTATTGCAGCAAGGTGGTTCCTCTTCTGAGTAACGGTGGGAACTTATGTTACAGAAACAAGCGTTAACCTTGTAACAGCATGTGGTACGCTCTTCCCCTTTTTGTAACTGTATATATAGTCATGCCTTGCAACAATAAAATTGGAGATGTCTTAGTAAGCGGAGACCTCAGCCTCTTTATTGAGATATCTCTCCGGGCCCGTCTTTTGCAGATCTTCAGTTGCTGGGTACCTGTGTCTACTGATTCAAAGAGTTGAAAAGAACTGATTTATCCTTTTTGTTCTAACAATTATTAATGAAAAAAGAACATGCATGCTTTCTTTTGTTCATTTATTTATTAGGAAAACTGGATTAACACTTGTGTAGTAATATTTCGTAGTAAAATAGATTAATCAACATACTGCGTGAATTTGGAGTAAACTGACTGAACTATTACTCTTAGTATTGGTTCCACCATCGATCATGACAAGCCCACATCTCCATCTGCATTAGTAAATTAGATAGAAGTTTATAAGTAAAAAATTATGAGTTTGTTTAATCCCAAACGAATTTAAACGCGACATCGCTCATCTTGTCTTTGTAAACAGTATCAAATTTCTCAGTTTGGGCCTCGGTAAAATGGTTCTTCCAGTCACCAGATATTCCTGAAGAAAAACAAAGAATACGGAAGCATTTAGATTTTGTGCCACAAGTTCAAAACCTCCACGAAGATGCTGCAGTTAAAGTTTAAAGATTTACATTTAATCATTTAGATGAGATGAGATGAGATGCTCTTACACATACAAAGAGTGACGCACAAAATGTGTTTTGAATGACCTTTTCTGAGAAACTCAGACTTCTTCTGATTCATGAACTCTTCTGGAACCAGCGAAAAGTTGGACATCTTGTTCTGCTTCATGTTCTTAAACAGACAATTCTCGGCTATTTTCTCGATCACTTCTGGGCTCAGGGGCTTCTCGAGAAACTGGGTGATTTTCGTGACAGAGCCTTTCAAGTCCTGCATATCATATATTATGCATATCATATATTCATGATTATGAACATGACTTAGTGTGGGGTCTTATTCTAAAAATAAATGGTGGTTAGAGTAGAGTTCAAAGCTGAACATCTACAATGTGCAGTATGAGATGTGCAGGAATTGCTTACTTGTATCATCTCCTCATAGGAAATGTAGAAAATATGATCTTGGTCTTTTGCCTTAAGCCAGCCTTTCACATGGTCAAACCATGAACCAAACATTACTGTGGACAGTTAAAATTAAACACTGCTAAAGAAATGTAAAGGTTATCGCAGACGACACACAAAATCAGAGGCATCACGCTGATGATATATAGTACAAATTCACTGCAATGAACATTTGGCTGATTACTCAATCAGTTCCTGTACAGTTCATGATTTCGCAATCACAGACATTAATGCCAAAGCAAGCAAACTCCAGGAAATTCAGAAGAGCTTGCATTTTTGGCAGAATTTCTGCAGAATTTTTGCAGAATTGAGCCAAGAAATGTCATGTGATGTATCACAACGCAGTCAGCCAAAGCACTTCTGGGTTAATGTTTGTGGAACATGAGTACAGCTACCTTACTAAGTAACTACATGTGTGTCTTCACTTATAGGAGTTTAAAAGTGCTTGCAATTGCACCAATTCAGGTAGGTATTCAGAAAGAAAGCACACAAATCTTCTAATTCTGAAAAAAACTGCTGCAAAATCAGGCATTCCTGGCTGCAACAATCGCAAAAAAAACCATGAAATACTGGAGGGACTGAATAAATTATTCATCTTAAAACATGCTATTTAATTATTCATTAATTACAATGGAGCTAACAGGAAAGGTACCAACAATACAGAGAGTTAATATATTACGTTAATACATTATTCTGTGTCTAATATAACCATTTGTTGCATATGAATAAAATATTTAATACAAGTCACATTATCCCATTTGGCTATACATTATAGTCTGTATTTTAACGTCACCTTTCAAGATTTTTATTCCGCTTATAACAGCCTCATAAAAGCAAGTTAGAAATGTAAAGTGAAAATGATAAAAGAGTTTTACTTTTGCCGTTCAGAAACTTTTCCAGAAACTCATCAGTAGTGCCGGGATTTTCCAGATATGAAGCCATTCCATAGTAGTGGAAGGAGGATATAAACACGTCCTTAGGGTTCCGCATTAAGTAAATAACCTGGAAAAAAATTTAAGACATATATATGTTATATATTAACCAATATGCCTGCTGGGATTTTATTACTAAACGAAATGCTAGGGTATGTCCCAGTTAGAGAATTTTTATTAACGTAAGTGTATACCATGGAAGTATAAGGTTTTAATTGGGAATTAATAAAGTATTTAACCAGAATATGGCCAAAGTACATATAAACTTTTACAGTTTAATCCAAATATGTGAGTGTAACAATATAAGGTACTGAAAGACTGATTATGAATTCTTTTGGACACAATCTACACATTAACTAAACATTTTAGTCAGAAATTTAGTCCTAATAGGAAGAGTGTGTCCTAATACTTTTGGCTTGACTTTGAAAAACGACTCGTTCATCATGCCATAATGGAAGTGAGTCGCAAAGATGCGTGGAGAGGGCCTTTGCTCCAGATTGAGTATCTTAGCCTGGTGCTCCTCCAGCCACGGAACCCGTTCCCAGTTTGGTATAGTGTGCACTGGAGTGAGATCTCCTTCGCTGTAGATCAGAGGAACAATCTCCTGCAGCCATGTTGTGCCTGAGAAGAGAAAATCATGAAACCAATTTTAACCCAGTGACACTGGGTTAGTAAAGAAGACTGTTGCTGTGTTCACACGTACGGTGACTTAAACTGACAAAGCGAGCACAATATGGAAAAATGCAAATATGGAGTGACTCAGTCCTGCGATTAGCAATGAGAGTCAAGGCTCATTGTAGAGCCGGTGTGATCCGTGCCACAGAGCACACACAGCTTCTTCTTCATCTTGTATGATATGTCGCAGATATACAGTGGTGAATTGTATATACAAACACCAAATCTCCGTCCATAATGTTTTATTTGAGTGGCAATAAAGCTGATGATTAACTTTGTTACTATGGCAACCAGTTGTAAACATGCCTCCTAGCAATTTCAATGTTCAGACGAATTGAACGTAGCTTAATGGTGTGCATGTAAACAAAGCAGCAACAATCATTTAATTGTGTCTCTTCAAAAAACAGTGTTTTGACGTTCAACCCTGTGTACACTGCAGGTGTGTTCTGAGATTAAAGCAAGTTGTGGCATCTGTGTGAAAATGCATGAAGCTACATTCCACATTCTTGTCTGGAATCTGATCCTAAAGCGAGTTGCATCAGATACCACTTGGTTGTCTTGTCACAGATGTTCTATCGGGTTGAAGTCAGGACTCTGTATAGTTCCTGCACACCACACTCACTGACCCATGTCTTTATGGACCTTGCTTTGTTGGTTCAGGAAGGGGTCATCCCCAAACTGTTCCCACAAAGTTGGATCAAATTAGTGGTTGAAAGTTAATTACATTTATTTGACTGCAAATGCATTCAGTGGTTGTACTCTCCTGTACTTGAAGCACATTTCCTACTTAAGTTTTCCAAAACATAACAAAATCATATATTATGTGAGAAAATCTGCATAAGAGATGAACTTGCCTGATTTCGGAAAGGTGACGATAAGGACGTCCTCTGAACGAAAAGTGAAATCTTCGTAGTATTTCAGGCTGTCGGGCGGGTGCAAATGTTTTGGGACAGATACCCCTTTATACACGACATATAAATCTGCCTCTGTCATTTTAGTAAAAGTGCGGAAACACTGAGAGTTGGGCTTCTTTTCTTAGTCCAAGTTTCGACAGTACACTTCAGTCTTCAATCTTTGGCCTCAGTTTCTCGCTCCAAGCGAAAAAAAAAGACGCTTTATTTGA